>QPKB01000012.1:21441475-21495298 GCA_003546025.1 Camphora micrantha | reverse complement strand
ATCACAATTAATGTCACGTCCCCCGAACCCGATTAGAGAATAAACCGGATCCGGGGAGTGAAATTTAGGGCTAAATTAAAATTTTTGCCCTTTAGGCCCAAGGATCGTAAGTCCGCTGTGAGGATATTGTATTTCAAACCTCAAGTAATATAAAATTGCGGAATTCATACAATTCGAGGCATATCTAAATACCAAACAATGGATAATAAATCTCAATTGATATTTAAAGTTGCAACAGGAATAAATAAAGCTAAAGTGGAAGTTAATTTAATTACTATGGCCATCCCATAAACTAAGGCCATAAAACAACATGATGTCAATGAAAGAAAAGTTCAACGAAGAATAAAAAAATGAATTAAATAAAATCTAATGTTTGTCCCAAAGTGATTCTCTCATGTGCCTGGTATTGATGACGCTACTCTACGTCATCGGCACTCCACTCCAGTGCCTCCTCTGCTGGTTGGAGATCCTCTGGGATCTCCTCACCGGCCTGCTCCTCATAGTAGTACTCACCTGAGGAGTCTGCACACCAAGGAACCGAGTCAACGACATGTTGAGCAATAGATAAGCAAGATTTAATTAAAACATAACATGCATCAAATATAAGAGTAATGACAAGTACAAGATCGTAGGAATACAAGGAACAATACTAGGCATGTAGCATGAGTAAATATCATCAGAATCATAAACAGGAATCCTAACAATACTAACAATCACCACTACCAATGTAATGCAATGCACAAGAGAGAGACTCCGTGGATGTCCAAGCCACCTCACGGGGTACCAGTAACAATCCTACCCGGACTACTGATACCAAAGTCCGGCTCCAGGGGGATCCAAGCTCCCGGTCCTGGGAATAGTAGCACGGTCCAAGCCCGCTCCCAACTATTCAACGCCATGGACGCCGTCCAAAGCCGACTGCCCACCCCGATGTCCGATAAACCGGCCCATCAATAAACCCCCAAACTGCAGCTGGCCATGATATACAATAATAATAATAATAATAATAAAGTGGTGTTGACACACGGGGAAATCCAAGACAAGCAAGTCTGGCTAACTCAAGATACAAGACATGTTCATAGGGATTATCTCCTTCAAATCAATACAAGACAAACCCAATCACGTGATAATCCCTTCAGTCTAGCCAGTCATGTTCATCAATTACATAACACGGGGTCCTAAGGTACACTCTAAGTCAGGTCCAAGTTCTAATTCTACAAAGGATTATGTTTCATAATTAATTAGGTGTTTTATGCCAAGAGAGTGTACAAGGTTACAAAATCAACGGATACGATTAACAAATCAAGGAGAGATTACAATCCAATCCTAGGCAAGTATTGTCATCCATGTACCATATGTGTTTTAACGGAGTGCGTGGGGAATTCGAACAATCAATGCTTATAAAGAATTTCCTTGGTGTACAATCATGTTGAACATCGATTGATTCAATTCCATACGCATTCGATTAACCATACATAATACACGAATACCTAGACAACCCATCGAAGCACACCATGCCACGTGCTACGATTTAAAAACCCCCTTAATGGTCACGTGAGAGTGGTTTTATGGTTTCCAATGTCTAAGGCCCAAACCTAGGCTAACAATCTCGTTACTAACAAGAAAGTGGTCTAATAATTAATCTCCTTAACTACTTCCCTACCTGATCCCCAATCATCACGCGACATGTATCATTGGATTCTACGCTCCAAGAGCTTTCCAACGGTATATGGCTCGTGAAATTCCGACGTATGGTTCAGAAGTTATGGTCCATAGAAGTTTAACCCTTTATATATATATATATATATAAATATATATATAAAGTTCGACGGACCATCCATCGGTCCGATTCATCGGATGGATAAACAAACAATACTCATGTGCATGTCAGTCACCAGCCCATTCAACGTCCTGCTCTTCTTCTTTGTTTATTATCTTTTTATATATATATATATATAATTTTCTTTTTAAACTCCATATGCGCTGATGTCCATTTAATTGTTCAGTGGCCATTGAACGTTCTGGACGTCCAATGGCCACTGAACGTTCTGGACGTCCAGCGACTTTTTTTTTATTTTTTTTTTTATTTTTATTTCTTTTCTTTCAAATAAGAACCCCATTTTCACAGTTTTTCATCCAATCCATTCTAAAAATTCACCTGCACAAAACTGAGCCACCGTGCTCCCCCAATAATCCATTCCATCCATCATTTCCACTTACATCAATTAACATTAAAATTAACAATTAAATTAAATAAACCCAAATTAATAACAAACAGGCTTGGAATTAGGGAAACCTAACAAGAAAACACATCCAATCAATAGAAGACATACACACATGCTTAATTATAAAAATGCAGATCTACTTGCCTCAACCAAGAAGAAGATTGGAATTGGGGAAATCTGAGGAGAAGCCCTACTACTGCGAAAACCTCGATCTACCCCGACCAAACGCAACCTAATACGCAAATGAGAAGAAAAGAAAGGAAAAGATTGAGATCTAACCTAAATCTAAACCAAAGAGAAATGATTGAAAAGATGAAAGTGAGGGAAACCTTACCAAACTGATGTCAATGGAAAGAGGAGATCGCGAGGAAGAAGATGAGCGGCTCGGATAGCGGAAGTGATCCTTCAGGGAAGGAGTTCTGGAGCCTCGGAAGAATGAGGAAGAAGAAAGGCTGTTGTAGCTTCGTTCGTTGCAGAGAATGATTAGAGATTAGGGTTAATCTCTCGTTTAAGAAGAAGGAAGAAGGAAAAGACTAAGTTGCCCATAAGTGGGTCCGGAGAAGAAATGAATTATTAGAAGGGTTCTGGTCGTCGGATCGCAACGAGCCAGAAGACAAAATTGATCAACGCGACGAGACCTTTCCAACGAAACCCAAAATCATAGCGATAGGAA
The DNA here is from genome assembly GCA_003546025.1 of Camphora micrantha. Classification (NCBI taxonomy): domain Eukaryota; kingdom Viridiplantae; phylum Streptophyta; class Magnoliopsida; order Laurales; family Lauraceae; genus Camphora; species Camphora micrantha. The sequence goes on along the minus strand of QPKB01000012.1, from coordinate 21,492,400 downwards.
TTTTTCGGAAAAACACTCAATTTTTCCCTAATTTGCAAACTACGCCCTACTAGGGTCAAACGAACTCGGAATCGCACGAAACTTCGCAGGCACTATTCTAATGTTAAAAGAAACTCGCTGACCATCTAAACCCACTTAAACATCTAATAAAACAATATTTATAATAATATCAAAATAAATGGGTCAACATGCCTGCTATTGGGCCCAATTGACTCAGTAAGGTCGCGGACCTTACAGTTTTGAGATATGGATTATGGGCGGATGCCCACATGAGATGAGTTAGGGCTAGAATCCTATTGTGATTAGGTTTCTTAAAGTAAGAGGTTACTTTGCCTATAAATAAACTCCACCCTTGTACTTGTACACATACTTGAGATAATAGAAAACTATGCCTCTCTTTTCTCCCTCTAATCTTCTTTCTCTATATTTTCTCCTTTTCTAACACGTTATCAGCACAAAGCTCTAAGAGAATGAATAAAACTCGATCTTCTTACCCAAAGAGGAGAAATCCTTCCTTGCACGGATTTCCATCGAGAAATCCCTCCCAGCGCGGATTTCAATCGCAGATTCCCAATTCCTTCCTATCGTAGATTTTCAAGAAAAATTCCTTCCCAGCGTGGATTTCTATCGTGGAATCCTTCCCAGCGCGGATTTTAAAAAAAAGGGTAATTTTTTTTTCTTCAAATACAGTAAGTAGTATCTGAGGCATCCTCAAAATTAATTTATATTAGAATGCATGCAACTAGTTTATAATGCTTGTTTGCAGTAATCATGGTACTCGTGTACTATTCATTATCTGTTTGCTTTATTTTTTTAATACTATTTTTGCGAATGGATCACAATATAGAACCGGAAGTTCTCACCGATCTATGGACCAGCTGTCCCAGAAGTTGGAATACTGATATAAACCTATATATTCATATTCATAAATCAAAATCTAGAGTTTTTTTATTCAAATTCAAATAAATTAGAAGGCCATGAAATTAAACTTGAAGATTTGAACAGAACCAGAAGTTCTGATTAATTGTTAAAACCCAGAAGTTTTACTTCATAACTGAAGATTTGATTAGAATCTGCAGTTCTAATTTCATGTAATATGAACTTGAAGTTCTAAATCAAGCATGAAGTCTTGAAAGAACCAGCAGTTCTTATTATCAAATTTGAGAACCTGATGTTCCAACTTTTAATTAGCCAACTTATTTGTTTATGCTTAAAAACATTATTAGAATCAGAAGTTCTATTTCAAATCTAAAGATTTGACAGAAGCTTGCAGTTTTAATTCATGTGTTATGAACTTGAAGTTCTAATTCAAGTACAACCAACTATTCTGATTTTTAAAGTTGAGAACATGATGTTCCAACTTTTCATTGGCCAACCTATTCCACATGATCAATCAAGCCCAGGGATCCGAAGATGGACCCATGGGCGACCTTATTGGTTTTGGACTCAAATTGAATGGATCTCGTATGGCCATGCTGATCTGGGGGCGTGAGTCCTGTCGGCAACGTCGATCAACACAGAATCTTGGCCTGATGTACTAAAAATCCACCTCACTGATGGTGGATGATGATGGAATTGTTCCTTTTATGAATAAGGTGACTTAGAGGAAGTCGATTACTTGGGTGAAGGAGAGTCCAGCAGAAAAAAAAATCAGACCCAGAATGGAGTTCTGGTTGTCTTCTTCGTCAAAACCTAGTCATGCCGATAAGGGTGGTGGGACCCATGCCCCACTTGCTTATCAATCTGATCCTTGGATCTAAAAAAGGGGCTCTGGATGACTTCAATGATAATGGACCTATGAAGATTGAGTCCCATCTAGCCCACCATCCCCTGCTTCAGACACTTGAGGAGAAAGACTTGTTTTGGCATTTTTCTCACATAAATACAAGCTGTGAGGCCCAATGGGACATTTGATCAATGATAAGTCCCAAGGATCTTGGATTATACCCTTGGGCGACCTTGGAAGGCAGGTCCATCAAGGATTTTGCATAGTGGATCCCACCATTTGTATTATGCCAGAGGCTAGAGGCGAGAGTCATTCTTTTTCTATGCTTGCAATCAAACATTTCTTTGAGAATTACATGTGCTTGATCCCAATTTCATAATAGAGTTCTATACATGTTGAGTTTGGTTCAACAACCGGAACATTTGCTCAAGTAATCGAGCTCGGTTCAATAACCGGAACTCACTTCATCGGGGCGGCCACCGAGTCCTATGACCTGGTGTTTTGTATAGTCGGTTCTATAACCAAACTGACAAATACCGAGGTGGCCATTGAGTTCTGTAACTTAGTGTGGCATACAGTTGGTTCCGTAAACTAAACTTATATCGCCGAGGCAGTCACCAAGTTCTGCAACTTGGTGTTTCACATAGTTGGTTTCATAACCGAACTCACTACTCCACTGAGGTGACTACCAAGCTCTTTGACTTGGTGTTTCGTATAGTTGGTTTCATAACCGAACTCACTTCTCCACCGAGGTGACTACCGAGCTCTTTGACTTGGTGTTTCGTATAGTTGGTTCTATAACCGAACTTACTACTCCACCGAGATGACCACCAAGTTCCAAAATTTGGTACGCCTTAAACTGTTTAAGGTCTTTTTTCATTTCCCTAAATGCCCCGTAGCAGTTAGGTAGGCTGTTGCCAAGTTTTACAACTTGGTGAGAATTGAAAGATTGAGGTGCATCACATTCCATGGGTGTGGTAACTCTTTACCATTCATGTCCTCAAGTCTGTATGCTGATTGGCTGGCGACCGAGACCACCTTGAATGGGTTGTACTAGATCGGTGCCAAGTTACCAAAACCGAGCTGCTTTCAACCAGATTTTATGAACCGACTTGCCATTAAGATCGATCTGATTTGCTTAAGCTAGGTAGGCGGCCATCCTTTCGTCCAAGTTCGGTAGTCGCCGTTTAATTGACTCGTCACTAATTGGGAGTCCCTTCTGGAGATTGGAAAGACTATGCTGGTACCTACCCTTTTAAGGATCCATCGACGAAGGCCTTTGGTGATAGACCAAGGAACTGTTTCCGAGGTCGTTCTCGTTTGATATCGGCGACTTCACCGTTATGCTTCATGACGAACCAAGGAACTGCTTCCGAAGTCGTTCTTCTTTGGTTTCAGCAACTCCACGATCATGCTCATTGCCCCTTAGTTCGGTTTCGAGCTATCTCGGTGCCGAAATAAGGGAAACAAGCTTCACCGTGAAATCAGCAAAGACTTTAGTTTTTATTGCTGTTTTTCCAGAAAAACCTGCCTTTTTCTGCAAAAGGGGCTTGAGTGGATGTTCTGTAACGACCATTATAGTGCAAGTCTGGAAATTCTTCTTTGACTGGTACCGAGCTCACTTCCTTGTTTTGTAACAAGAATTTTAGGAGCTCGACTTTTCAGCTTAATGATGAAATGGTGTCCCCCGGCTCATCACTGTCCTGATCTTCATTTCGGCACTAACGAGCCTGATATCCTTCTTCTTTAATGTAATCCTTCAAGTGCCCATCCGTGACGAGCTTCTCGAGGTGGGACTTGAAGGCTTTGCAATTCTCAGTTCTGTGCCCATTTTGCTTGTGGTAAGCACAGAACTTATTTTGATCTCGGGTGGATGGATCACCCTTCCTTGGTTGCGGCCATTTGAAGAATGGTTGAGACTTGATCTTGCGAGGAGCTTGTGGATCGGCTCCGTGAAGACCGTGCTCTTAGCCTTATAGGTGGTCGCAGCTGGGCTGAACTTCTTTCCGAACCCTGAGGTGGAGACCGAGTTCACTGCTGAGCTCGGTGACGCCTCGTTTCGGTACGCCTCCTCCCTTCGAGATGATTTCTTGTATCTCTTGGAGGCTTTGTCTTCTTTCCAGAGGCTGAAGCTTTCCCGAGCTCGGGCCTCGTCTTCTTCTTGTTCAATGAATTGGTTCACCCGGGCCATCAGTGCTTTCACCGTGACCACAGGGAACTGAACCAAGTCCCCTTGAAGCTCGTTGCCTAGCAACAGAGCTTGTTTAAAGATTTGATTGCCACTGTATCCGTGGCGTCTTCAACTTGACTGTAAATAGTCCAAAATCTTTTGGCGAATTGCGTAATGCTCTCGGTTCGTCTCATTCGGATAGCCATCAGGTCATCGTCTGTCTTTGGGATGATCCTGTGAGCTTGGAACTTTTCCACAAAGGAATTTTGGAGCTGCCGCTAGCTCGAAATCGATCCCTATGGAAGTGCGCAGAACTATTTCAGGGGGAGGTCTCCTAAACCGGAAGAGAAGACTCTGCAATTCAGGTGACCGATATCACCCAATACCGACATCCTCTGAGTAAAATGCCGGAGATGTGCAGTAGGGTCCGAGGTCCAATCGTAAAGGACGAACCTCTGGACGTTGAATTTTTCAGGGTGGAGAAGTCCCTTATCTCCTGAGAGAAAGGAGATGTGCCGAGATCTTCAGCGTCAAAGGCGTTCAGCCGATTTCGGGTGAAGCCGACCACCTCCTTGTTTTGCTGGATTGTTTTCCTGACTTGTTGGTCAAGCCATTCCCTCAAGTCGTCATTGACTTTCGGTCTTTGTCTTGACCTCTTTAAGTCGTCAGCCAAGGGGCTGCTACTCGAGCCTTCGTCGTAGGCTCGGTCGCGCCTTTTGATATTTAGGATTTGCCTTAAATCCTGTTCGATCGAAGGAGATTAATTGCGTCTAGGGGGTGGAACCGGAGTCTTCGTTTTTTCCTAGAGCTACTGCCGGAGCTGACGAATCGTCTCATCCTACTCTTGGATAATAAGGTTTTGGGCCCTAATATCCGCAAGGAGAGGGTCGTCATCGTCGTCAAATTTGAAGATGAGACTGACGAGATTTGCCTGGCGTTGGAGATTTATTTCGCCGGGGAACCTCTGGTGGGGGAAGATTCTGCTGGGGAGGTGCCATCTGAGGATTATCTTGTCGGGGAGGTGCTGTCACCCCCTTGGACGTTGAACTTGACTGAGTCACGGTCCTTCCACACTCTCAGCAACAGACTTTCCCCCAGATTTCCTCTGGCGAGGGGGTGGCGGCAATACCGGTGGTAACTGTAACAACACTGGCGGCGGTTGTGTTACCAACACTGGTGGTGGCGGTGAGGCCTTTGATGATCCTTCACCGTTTCTGGCTTTCGGAGGCATAATGCTTAAGACTTTGATTCAATGCTTCCCACATATGACACCAATTGTAAGTGCCTAAATATTACGGACTTGATTTGATGAATATAACTCTTCTTGTTAAGCTTGTTGGGAAGGATTGGAAGCCTGCCACCTGAAAGAGAAGGAGAAGAGATGGTTAGAGCCCCTAACTGTTATCAGCCAAAGGCACTCCCACGCTTAAGTTAGTGCAGTCACTGAACAAATGGTGAGTGAGGAAGAGGAAGAGAGAGTCTGTGTGTATAGCCGAATACATAAGCTTGTGCATACCTGTCTTGAGTTTGCCTCTTGCGTATATATATGCGGAAGTCCCATCAGGCCTTTCTTTAGTGGAGGTAGGTGGAGGTACTGTCCCATCGGACCATACCTTGATCTGTCAGCGGTTGAGTCCCATCGGACCTTACCTTGACATCTTGGAAGGGATGCAGCTACCAGATAATGATAAGTGCTTATCTTCATCTGGTGCATGTCCTTATCTCCTGACATGTTCTGTAACGCGGAACATGTGTCACTGGTTGAGAGTCAGTGCCCGTCTCTATCAACCGAACTAAGGATGGCATAGAGGCCGAGCAAGACCGTAAGATGGACGCCATCTGACACTGTTGCCGAGATGCATTATGTCAAGCTGGTACTGTTACCGAATTGGAACAATCTCACCGAGACCGGGTCATATCGAGCTAGTACCTTTACCAAAGCTAGGGTGGTCTTGGTACTGTGAGAATATCTTCACTGGCACTATTGCCGGGATGTATGTGATTGAGATTAGGATATACCTAGCTGGTATTCTTACTGAAACTAGGATAATCCTGGTATTATGAAATGTCCCACACAGTTTGGATCTAACAATATTGTTTACGAATTCAATTCCATGAAAGCAAAAAATCTTCAATTATATTTTCAAGGCAAGGAAGTAATGGTAAAGTGGGTTTCTTTGATTTTCTAAAAATCATATTTATGCAAACAAACATGTTATAAGTTTCAAAAAGTCTATATGGACAAACTCTTTGTCCAGAATTGTGGACAAACTCCTATGTATCCCTTGAATATCATAGTGATATTCAAGGGATACATAGGAGTTTGTCCACAATTCTGGACAAAGAGTTTGTCCATGTAGCACTATTCTATAAGTTTTCAAGATAAAAGATTTCATGGTAGAAACGAGTTCATTTGAATTTGTAGAAATTCAATTTTATGTGAATAAATAAATCATATCTTTCATTCCATAATGAGTTTTTGAATCTTTAGAAACTTAGATCCATTCAAATAGATTGACCCAATCTTATTTTAATGATAATGAATTCATTTCTTTAAATCCTTGAGAATTCAATTTAATGCAAATAAACAAGTTCTAATATATATTCAGGATAAGAAATAAGTGGTAAAGTGGTTCCTTATAATTCCTAATAACTATTTTCATGTAATCAAATTGGCCCTAAGCAAGATAAGTAGCTAAAATCTCATGAGTACTTTAGCCTCACCATCTATTAATCAAGGGTTTTTTTACGAAGAAATTAAGCTTAAATCATAATTAAATGGTTTTATGAAGAAAAACCATAAAATGACAAGATAATTGTTCGTACATGTTTTTTTTTTTTGGGACAAATCACCTCAGTTGATGATATTATCAACCTCCTACCACTTTTTTTTTTTTTCTTTTTCCTTCACTTTTCTTTTTCTTCGATGGTTTCACACCCGATTGTCTTAAGTTTGGAGGGAATGATGCTAATATTTGGCGGAAGATGAATATCTATCAAATCACATAATGAAGAAAAAAATTGATGCAAGGTCTAGATATATAGTGCGCATGTGAACATTTTCCACAAAAATGAAATGCCCGCAACCTTGTGACTGCAATACTAAGCACCTTGCACCTATCACACCAACTCTCACCATGATTGAATTATTCTAGCTGTATATAAAGGATTTTCATTCATCTTAAAGAAAACACTAACATTGATGAATCAAAATGATGGAAAAACAAGTCCCACCACGGGTCAATTTCATCAAAAGTTTAAATATTCATGTAAAATAAAAATAAAAAGGGGGCTATTTGCAAATATTTGAAATGGCCTGTGAGGGGGGTCATATGTAAATTTCTCTAAACAAAATGTTCCCCAATTAGTCGTTGCAGGGAGAATTGATTGAAGAACACTTGTATCACCATTCATCATCTAGGGCTTAACCATGTCACAGGAGGAGAAGACGAAGGCAAAGAAAAAGAAGAAGACGACAGAAAAAGCAGAGAACTTTCTAGAAGAAGCAGAAGAGGAACCTAGTAAGGCAGAGATGAAGAAGGAAGAGGAAGCAAAGGAGGGCCACTTCCTTCTGGGCCCACCCACATTCACCCAGTTAGAAAATGGACGGTTCAGATGCTCCGAGACGGGCCACGAGATGCCATCCAAGGAGATGGAATCGTACGGTCGGAGCAAGCGCTGCCGGGTGGGCCTGATCGACGCCTTTCTGCAGCTCAACAAGGCCCCACTCAACTCCTTCTACCAGGACCCCCTCTGCAAGTAATCTCTCTATCTCTCTCTCTCTCTCTCTCTCTCTCTCTCTCTATGCCTTTTTATATTTCTTCTTGTTGTAGTTTCCACAATGGGTGTTTGGATTTAAGTGAAATTTATGTTTATATGCGAATGAGAGATGATGGGTTTGAATAATTAGACCAATCTGCGAGTGGGGTTGTTTTATTTTTTGCTAATAAGCAATTATAAACGAATGAGAGATAATGGGTTTGAATAATTTGAGCTATCTGTTAGTGGGGTTGTTTTATTTTTGGTGATAAGAAATTTTTGGTTATGGGTTTTGTAGTTAATTAGATTTAGAGATGAATTGAGTGCAGGGAAACTGAGTTGGGGGGATTTAATCCTGGGTTACAAGTGTAAAGGAAAGATTGTTTTTTTTTTTTTTTTCATCAATAGTAATTCATTTCTAAGTTGGATTGGAGCTATGATGTCTTACTTTCAGATGTATGGAAAAACCCACTTCTGAGCATTCTCTGTTTATTATGAATCTAATTTGGAGCTGATAGTCAGAAGTTGGAACTTGTATTGGTTTTGGGAGGTTCCAGCCTGGTTAGATTGCTTGGTTTCTATTGGTTGGCAGGTTTTGATAAGTTTCTAACAGTTTATGATAAATGAAGAAGAAATATAATTAGTTATTAATACATGTTTGATGTGATTTCGTGGGTAGGAAATAGTACATTCTCTTCAATTCCGTTTCTCATTGCCATTCTTTCAGTTTATTTTTTATTTTTTATTTTTATTTTTGGGTGCGTGGGTGGGTGGGTTGGATTGGGGTGGGGGCGGCATTTTGGGATGCCAAAATTTCAGTGTCTAATCTTACAGAAATGCTACTTTATGATTAGAATGGGTATAATTCTTTGATTCCTTGCCTTGCTACTGTTTTATGGGTTATATGGAAATGCAAGAAGCACAGATACTTTTCCACTTTTCTCAAGCTTTAAAGAGGTCAGTTGGAACTGTTATGAAGAAGGTGCAAATGAAATAACATTTGATGGTTTAACTTTAGTTCAATGGCAGTGCTGATGGAACTATAATTTACAAGAAATGCAGGCTTTTGGGGGGATTATAGAAGTCACAATGAAGTGACTAGTGTTCACTATCTGGTCCCTTCTATAAATAATGAGGCAAATGAAGCAAAGGTTTGTCCCTTTATCAATAAAATAAAAGGTTTATACGGAGTTTAAGTGCCTTATAGCGGTTGACACTATCATTAAAGGTGATTCATTAAGAAGGGTATTGAAAGTTTGTAGTTTTCCTTGGTGGCACTCATCCTGGGTGGAGGAAATCCATCAATCGATTTTGGCGTTTTTGCTATAGCTGGTCTCATGTGCTATGATCTGTCAGCTTGGCAGCTGACTTACTCGTGACAGAGGAATTAATAGAAAAGTCAATTCACTTTGGGCCTTTTTGTTATACTGCAATTTTCCTGGACCATGCTCTCCTAGAGTATGCTGATTTTGTTGTTCTCTTTTTTGTTGAGGAATTAAGAAAGTATTAATTTAGAGAGAAAAAATGAGAGTGGGTCTGTCACATTAATATATGTTTCAAAATGGTAACTGGCTATCACATTATCAGTTAGGGTCTCTGCCTGGAGCTTTACAGTTCTTTTTATATGACAATGACCTTTGGAAACCTTCCTTCTAATTTTTCTGAAATCTATTGTGGACACTTCCTTGAGAAGACTGTAGTTCAGAGTTGGTATCTGCAATTAGATTTTGATTGCATCATTGTCATCCGTGATTGAAATTCAGTGTCTGCACCATAAAGCAGTAAATTGTGATTTGCTTGTCTTTACCATCATCAGAAACTTACACTTGATTTTCAAAGCAGGTTATATCCAATTGGGTGTTTTCTAGGAGCACCCATGGTCTCATGTCTGTTCTTTAGCGATAAATCTTTCCATTAATGACCTAATGTTGTAGACATTTTTTTTCCCCAAATGACACGTTAAGCCTTTTGAACCTTAACTTGCTAAGTGTAGTTCGCTTGAGTTATGGAGTTGGAGGTTGTGCTGATTATAATTGTTTTGCGAGTCATTCTATTTGTTTGCTGTTGTTGATGATAACCTTGTCTATAATTTTATTTATGGTGTAAGATGATTTACTTCTACATTACTCTTTTTGTGCATTTACTTTGTTTTATTTTCTTTTTGCAAAAACTGTTACAAAAAGAATGGACGTATCTAGTTTCTTGAACTCTGTTGAAGTTGAATGGCACCCAACAAGGGTGCAACTCCTTTTGAAGTAGAATGAACTAAAGAAAATTCAGTTACATGCTGCCAGATCTGTACTTCTGATGAGATTGAGCCTGCTGTGGGTTTTAGAATCTCATATTGTATATTTATCTTGCCTTGCTTATATATAAGGTGGGTGGTTTATGGTGAATTAGTGAGACAAGATTGCCTTGAAACAATTCAGCAAGTGGTTCTGCTTGTGTGGCAATTAGAGTTTGAGTTTTTCAACCGAAAAATGAACACTACAGGGAAAAAAAGGCTCTTGCAATGCAAGTATTGGGGATGACAAGAGTATATGGGCAGAGAGGGCTTGACAATACAACCAAAAAAAAAAAAATCTTTGAATAATTTCTACTCCTTCAATGAGACAAACCACCGATTCCACATTTACTCTTGATTTCATGTGGTTCTGGTGAGGGCTGGAGGTTGAAACTTGTGGTTTATTTTGACAACGGTTCTTTGATTTTGTTGCAGGTCAAAGCTAATCTGTAAGCTAACTGGAGATACGATTAACAAATCCGAGGAACACATTTGGAAGCATATAAGCGGGAAAAGATTCCAACATAAATTAGGTTTGTCCTCCATTCCTTTTTTTACCTGTTTTCCTTTTGGGTTAAAAAAATCTTATTCCATTCCTTGTATTATTTGCAGTTGATTAAGTATTTCCTGCTTTTGGTACTACTGAATGCTTTCCTAACCTTTCAGGGTTTGCTTTCTTGCTGTTGTAAAGTATACATCACAAAAACAATGTCATTTTTGAAGTAGTTCTGACACTTGAAGTCCGTACCACACCATGATGCTCAACATATGGATTTTACTTTTGTGAAAGAAACAATGTTAAACGTCTGTCATTTTCTGTGTGGCACTGTAGAGCCTACTTACAGCTGAATCCTAAACCCTGAAAACTTGTAATTTGCTCCTATTCCATCAAATAAAGCTTTATGCTTTTTAACATTTGAGCATTACTAAATTTAAGTTGCATATGAGATTCTGATCCTAATTCCTAACTGACATGCGGACTTTATGACCAGAGCAAAAGGAAGCGGAAAAGGCCACACCGGCAGTGATGGAAGAGAAGAAGGAGAAGCTATCACCTAAGGCATCAAAGCTGAGCAAAAAGAGCATCACAAAGGATGTGAAGGGTAAGGTTCGCAAAGGTGATTCTCAGGCAAAGGAGCATTTAGAAAAAAGCAGTGACTCAGAAGAACTGGATTTCTGGGTGCCTCCTGTTGGAAGCCGTTGGGATTTTGATGATGGAGCTGATCGTTGGGGATCTTCTGCGGACTCCGGTGATGAAAAGGATGAAGGCATTGGAATAGGTAAACCGTAAACGTGATATTGTTATTTGAGTATGGGTAATGTGAATAGTCTCTATATGTGTGCAGGTTCTGTCTGTAGGTGTTTTGATAGGGTGTTTTTGAGGGTGTGGTTGTTCCCTGGGATGCTAATATCATTGTATGACACTTTTCATGACATTACCAGTTTCTTCTTCAAAATATGACTTTAGCAAACCAGTGACAGTACATTCTTCACCCCTCAGGAGAGCTTAAACCTTTGTTGAGCTGGAACTGCAGTCACCAACAAGTCTATAAAGTACTTTCTAAACTCAGTCGTCTTCGGTAATTTCTTCAATTCCAGTAGGTCATCAATTACTTCTCGAACACCCATCAAACTTACAATTTAAACTTCTCTAGTTTGGAGCCTAACTCTGAATGCGATGATGCTCTATAACACTCCTAAAACAAGACAACCTCTGAAACTCCAATCATAGTAGAAAGACATTAACTCTTCTAGAATCTAGAGTTCATGACACCACCCTGCACATAGCTAAATCTACCAATTTCCTCAAATAGGACTTCTAGGCACCGACATTTTTTTATTGTTCTGCTTTTTCAAAACTCAAAAGACCATAGGATCATCATCTATGTAAGGTTTTTAAAGAAAATTTTCTACCAACCACTGCTATATTGGACCAAATTTCAAAGGTCTGGAAGAAAGAAGTAAGAAGAAAGAAATAATACCTATTAATTAAGTATGATCATACATTAAAGAATGTTATTCACGTATATTTCTTGTCTATTTGAATAAAATGCGAGCTGTAATTTAAATTGTAGAGAGAGCATACATATGGTATGGGTTTGTACAGAGATGATAAATTATAGATCTTATGCTAAGGTTTCCATATTCATTTTCTTCATGAGTCACAGAAATTAGAGCTTAGATTATTAGTGGGGATCCATTGCTAAAGTGTTTTGACTTCTGAGGCATATTAGCTCCTATCTGCATACATACTTGAGCCATTGTAAATTAAGGTAGATGCTCAAAGTTTAATGGTTCCTGCCATTGCTTGAAATATGGAGGTTTTCTATACATGGTTGCTCTCTTGGTAATAAGGGTATATTGGATTAGGGGAGAATCATAGATCATAAAGGTGACAATTCTGGAACTCTTGGTCTAGCTAGTTATGAAGACTCTACTGGAGCTGAAAGTATGGCCACATTAGAGGCTTTGAAAGTATTTAAGATTGACCTTTTAGGGCTAGTTGCAATGGACTCATGTGGACGCAACTCTCTGAAATTCTGATACCAAATTACCAATACCAGTAATGGTGTAGTAAATGGAATTGCTCGGTAGATCAACCCAAGTCAAGCTTGATGTTGATCCAGGATTGCTCTAGGCAAACGCAGATGAATTGCTAGCTCAAGTGGTAGTTGTGGTTCACCTTTAGTATGAGGTCCAAGGTTCGGTCCTTCACTCCTAGTACCTCCCATGTACATTTTTTATGCACATCTACTTTACATAATTCTGGCTTGGAGTCTACTCTGGGTTATATTGGATCCATGGAGTCAGATTTGGGCCTGGATACCCAAAGTAAATCTAATCAGGGGCACCATGGACCCATACAAACCTGACCAGTTACATCCCTGGGTAAAACTCTTTTCATAAATTGAAATAAAAAAAAAAAAAAACTTAATAAAACTATTGCCCTTTACTTTTTAACAAATAAAATGCATAAACTTCCTAAAATAATACACATAAGAAAGTTGACGCCATTTGGTTCACATGTCAGCTGGCTCTACAGAAGCTACTGGCCTTACGGGGTTTCCTGCTGACATAATGCTCGGGCCCTCGGCTGTGTGCCTGAGGCCCATTCGGCTTTTGCATCAGCCTATTAATATTGTGGGCCTGGCCTGCAACACCTGCCACTGCAATAATGTGTCAGTAGGAGCAGCGAAACATTGCTTCATAGTGAATGAAAAACTAGTTGTTTTCCCATTTTCAAATGGCCATATCACACTGCAAATGTGGCTGCTGATATCCTTGATAAAAGTAGAACAAGAGCTGATGTGAAAATTTCAATATATATCTGTCTCGAGCTTAGCTTTTTCTTATGTATTGTGTCCATAAACTTGATGGAAGGCCTTGATTGTCTTGTAGGATGGCTTCTTCAGACTTAAATCTCTTCTATAGTAATATGTTGGTGCGGACAATGGAGGTAGAGATGCGAGAGGGCGATGAAGATAGAAAATAAATGGATGAATGGGTAGAGGATCTCAATGGAAGATATAACTCCCAAAATGCTTAGGGAAGGCCCAATTGTGCAAAACTCGTATTTCTTTTGATTATCTGGGCAGGGGCTGGGTGAGATGGACTAATGGAAAAAACCTGGGGTTGAGATCCAGCGACAAGGGTGTCGCAGATCTGATGATTAGGATCTTAAATGAAGATTTAGGGTTAGTACAGGGAGATAGCTCGTAGGAAAAGAAATAGAGAAAGAGAAGAGGATACCTTTGATTGGGCTTTCACCAAACTCCAATGCGGAGGCGTTACGTCAGATGAGCAAGGTAAGGCTCCAAGAGACTCAGAAATTGGGTTTTCACCAAACTCCAATCCAAGAGGCGCTAGGAATTTCTTGGAGGAGAACTCGAAGAAAACTCATTTTCATTAATCATCAATCATTCATTCATTACCTAGCCAAATAGGCTTTACATCATTATATAGGAAAATAAAGACTAATCTGGACAATCTAAACACACTGATGGCTAGGATTATAACTGATGCAGGCCGATCAAAGGCCAAGGCCCGCAAGCCCTGATGGCCCGCTTGATGGGGTCCACATGATCTCTAATTAGAGATCCTATCTTTAGTTTAGATATTTCTAATTTAATCGAGTTGCTTAGTATAATATTTCCTAAATTCTAATCTTGATTAAGATTAGTAGTCTATTGTTTTAGAAAGTCTTGGTTAGTATAGAACCATCTTCTTACTCTATATATAGAGTAATATGCCATTGTAATGCTATGATATATTTTCTAATAAGAGTTCAGTTATTCTCGTGAGTTTTGGATACTTTTCCTAAGGATCTTAGGGTTTTTGAGTTTTAGGGCTCGATCTCACCGTTGGAGCTGTAGATCTTCACATCAATTGGTATTAGAGCCGACGATCCATCTCAGATCGCCGGTTCGATCGTCGATCTAAGGTATCCCGTCAACCCGTATCCCATCTTCCCACTTTTTGTCCATCCATTACCATCCTCACCTATCATCATCTTCAGTCATCATCCTCAACCGTCCCATCACAACCGACCCCACTGCAAAATCCCAAATCACCAACCCTACCCGAACCGCAAAACCCACCCCTGCAACCATTCGAGGCCCATCCCTCCATCGCAGAAACCACCAATCCTTCCCCTCCCAATCCAAAAAAAAAAAAAAAAAAAAAAAAAAATAAAAAAAAAAAAAATAAATCCCTAACACCCTCTTCATCGCATAAGACCAGTCCACCTCCACCCATCACAGCCAATCCTAACCAGTCCCAATCTTCAAACCCAACCAAATCCCACATCCCTTTCCCTGCCTTAACCGACCTCAGCGAAATAAAACCTACAGTCGAAACCTCTGCATTCCTTCGTCGGAACCCACAAATCCCCAACTCCCTCACCTCGTAACCCCATCACTCCATCCTCGGACAGACAAATCAAGCCCACTGCCCCCATCGCCCATACCCAGAGATTAAAAAAAAGAGAAAGCCCAGAGAGAAGAAGAAACAGAAGAAAGAAGGGGAATCAGAGGACGAAAGTGAAGTTTGAGTGGTACCTAGCACCATTCGACGACATCAGCTACTCCATCTCAGCATCTCCGCACCACCATCTTCGCCGCCAGCCATCAGCCATCTTCACAGCGCCAGTGTCGCCATCAGCACCCTTCGCCGTTCTCTCCAAGCTACCCTCCGCTCTTGTATTCTTCTCCATATCGACTCAGGTAAAGAGGCTAAACCCTCTTATTTTTCCTTGTGCAAATACCTAGACAGGGTCACCACGTGCTGAGTTCTGTAAGTTTGGGCCTCACCAGAAGTTGGGCCTGATCTAAGTCCACATCCAACCCGACCCAGCCCACCAGTTACAAAAAAAAAAAAAAAAAATGCATGGCTACCCGAGGACGTCAGTACCGCGGGTATTTTACCAATTACCAGTGGGATGAACTATTAGCTAAATTGGGATCTGACATGGACGCTGTGGTTGAGCGACTGGAAATTTTTGAAGATGCTCTTACTGAACTTCAAGGACCTCGGACTACAGGAATAACTGAATCTGTTCTCATAGAGTGGGATCCACAGACATCCGGGACTGGACCTTAGGTCAATCCTGTAAACCCCACTCCCTATGCATTCGGAACAATGGCCCAAGTAAATCCAGTCACACCTGGTCCTTAGCATCAATCGTGAAACCACGTCTGACATGGTACAACGCCTTTTCATTGAACACGGTGATAATGAACCACACGATGCACCACATACAAATGACATCACCAAAAGAGTGACTGGAAATCAGTGATTTTTCAGGAGATCTTCATCCCAAGGCCTTCGTTGATTGGCTCAATTCTCTTGATGACTATTTTGCATGGTACAACATGAATGATGCCCAAAAGATAGCCTTCACAAAAGTTAAACTCAAAGGGCCTGCATGCATTTGGTGGCAAAGTATTGAAAACAGTGAGCCTGCCTTTGGGCATCCCATCTTCCAATGGGAAGATATGAAGCGGCGACTCAAGCAAAATTTTCTTCCTTCTGATTATATTGATTCCTTGCATAAATGATACCTTAGTCTACAACAAGGTGCCTATTCATTGGCTGAGTATACCAATCTGTTTTGAGAATATATTGTGTGCTGCAATCTGCAGGCGAATGATGGACTCATTATCAACAAATATACAGAAGGATTACGTCCTGATATTCGGCAACGGATTTCTATGTTTGATTTCAATGATATCAACGAAGCCTATTGTAAAGCCCGCAAAGCACAACATGAAATCCAGTTGAGGAGGCGGGAAAGATCCCAAGCCGGGGAGTTTTCCACTCGAGGGCCACAGTATACAACTCCTAATAACGCCGAATAGTCGGTTAATCGACCGAGGTCGACATAGGTATTGCAAAAGCCGCCCTAAGGGGTACAACAACGGCCACCTCCTCCCCAAAATCAGCGGCAACAGGCACCACAAAATGATCCTCGAGCACGAGGACGTACTGACAAAAGAGAAGAGATCTGCCATACCTGCCAGCAGAAAGGGCATTATGCTAGAGAATGTCCTCATAGGAATCTCTATGCAGATGATGAAATCGAAGACAGTGAAGAGTATGATGAGCATATTGAAATGGAAAAACCGGCAGACACTCAAAGCTTTTGCCTTGAAGAATTTCCTGCTAATGGTGTACCACTTGTATATCTTGAGCACCATCTTCTGATTACTGAAGATCAACAGGAGGAGCAGGATTCTAATCATGCACCTATTTTTCGCTCTCGAGTTCACTGCATGGGCAAAACTTGCAATATGATTGTTGACGGAGGTAGTGCTATGAATGTTATTGCTAAAGAGGCTGTGGAAAAGCTAAAGCTACCTACTACAAAGCATCTAGGACCATACAAAATAGCATGGGTAAATGATTCAGCTATTCCGGTTGATAAGCAGTGCATAGTTCCTTTCAAACTGGGTTCTTATGAAGATACAATCAAGTGTGATGTTATTCCAATGAAAGTTACACATATACTCTTTGGTCGCCCATGGCCAAAGAAGTAGAAGGTTGTCACAGATAATGACACAAATACCCATACTTTCATGTGGAAAGGTAACAAGACCCGGTTATGGCCACTGCCACCCCAGCATGCTGCTAAGGCCTCAAAAAAGGTGGCCACTCCTCAGATGTTGAACATGAGTAAATTTGAACAGGAAAGCAGATATCAGAATCTGATGTATGCCTTGGTTATCCGCCAAGTAACAAATGATTCTCCACATGCGTGCATTCCGGAAGAAGTCGAACCACTCCTACAACACTTCTCTGATCTTATTCCAGACGAGCTGCCAAATAATCTTCTGCGTATGAGGGACATACAGCATGCCATTGATCTCATCCTTGGCTCTTCACTTCCGAATCTACCTGCATATCGGATGAGTCCCGCAGAGCACGCCGAACTCAAGAAACAGGTGGATGCCCTATTACAAAAAAGGTACATTCGAGAAAGTCTCAGTCCCTGCTGGGTACCGGCCGTTCTTACTCCCAAAAAGGATGGAAGTTGGCGCATGTGTATCGACACTTGAGCTATCAACAAGATTACGGTAAACTACATATTTCCTATTCCTCGATTATATGCTATGCATGATATGTTGACAGGTTCAGCCATCTTCTCCAAGATTGATCTGCGCAGTGGTTACCACCAGATTCGTATCCTTCTAGGTGATGAGTGGAAAACAGTGTTCAAAACCAGAGATGGTCTTTATGAATGGTCAGTCATGCCATTCGGGTTAACAAATGCTCCGAGTACCGTCATGCGGGTCATGACCCATTTGTTGCAACCTTATATCGGGAAATTCGTCATTTATTTCGACGACATCCTTATTTACAACAAAACGAGGGAGGAGCATCTCACTCATCTCCACACTATTTGCCATCTCCTTCGTCGAGAAAGCTTCTACATCAATCTCAAGAAGTGCACCCTCCTGAGCAGTTCATTTATATTCTTGGGATTCATCATATCAACAGAAGGCATCAAAATGGATCCAGAGAAAGTCAAAGCAATTCTGGATTAGCAACTCCCCACCACAGTAACTGAAGTCAGGAGTTTTCATGGACTTGCTACATTCTAAAGGAGATTCACTAGGAATTTTAACGGTATCACTGCCCTAATTATATTATGTTTAAAAAAGGGCGAGTTCAAATGGACCAATGCCACAACTCGAGCTTTTGAGCAGATCAAACAAAAAATCATAGAAGCTCCTGTCCTCTGCCTTCCACATGTTGACAAGGTGTTTGAAGTTGCTTGCGATTCGTCCAATGTTGGCATTGGAAGTGTCCTTAGCCAAGAGGGACAGCCAATTACTTTCCACAGTGAGAAACTTTCAGATTCAAAGCTCAGGTACTCTCCTTATACCTTGGAGTTCTATGCTCTTATTCAGTCACTTCGCCATTGGAGGCATTACCAGAGAGGTATAGAATTTGTGCTTTACTTTGATCATGAGTCTCTCCAGCACCTTCATTCACAATATAAAATGAGCGCTAATTTTGCCAAATGGAGTGCGCAGGCCAATCAAAGGCCAAGGCCCGCAAGCTCTGATGGCCCGCTTGATGGGGTCCACATGATCTCTAATTAGAGATCCCTATCTTTAGTTTAGATATTTCTAATTTAATCGAGTTGCTTAGTATAATATTTCCTAAATTCTAATCTTGATTAAGATTAGTAGTCTACTGTTTTAGAAAGTCTTGGTTAGTATAGAACCATCTTCTTACTCTATATATAGAGTAATATGCCATTGTAATGCTATGATATATTTTCTAATAAGAGTTCAGTTATTCTCGTGAGTTTTGGGTACTTTTCCTTAGGATCTTAGGGTTTTTGAGTCTTAGGGCTCGATCTCACCGTTGGAGGTGTAGATCTTCACATCAAAAACATCCTAATAAGCAACCTAAAACATAATTAAAGGCCTAAATAACATAAAATAAATGGGATGGGTTCAAAGGCTTGGACAGGATAATTGGGTTAGGCCCGTTGGAGGGTCGACCCATGAAGGACCATGGGCTTGTCCTGCATCAATTTCTCCTCTTCTTGGAGAAAAATCGATCTCGAGTTTTATAGAAGTCCTCCAGGATCAAATATCAAGCGTACAAATCCTCGATGTGCTTCTTGGTCTTCAACTTCTTGGCATGACTTGGAGGCTGGAATCAATACTTTCAATTGGGGAATCCATTGCTTCTTAAATCGGGAACTTGCTTTTCAGTGAGAGCTAAACATTTGATGCATCAACTTCTGAATTTCAACTGGCTGCACACAATCTCCATGCATTAATGATCGATCTCCGAAGACGAAATCAATATGTGGAATTTCAATCACTTGATTTTCATTCACAACCTCTTGATTAATGGCATGCTCTTCTGATGCTTTAGCTGGCTGTTTTTGAAGTGTACTTGCTATAGATTCTTCTATCAGAAGCTCAGATGGCTTGCATAGTACTTCCAATTCTTCAATGTGCTGGTCTCCTTCTTGAGTTGCTCGCACTTGTTGATAAACATTGTCCAAAGAAGAAATTTTGGAGATAATTGTATTGATGGAAGTTTCTAGATGTTGTTCTTGTACCTCAATGTTCATATTGGCATCATGGTGATCTCCCATATCATCTTGAAAAGACCTCAATTTTCTCAACGGGTGTAGCGATTGCCTTAGGTTGCTCCTGTAAAGCAACCATTTGTGCAAACAAGTCTTGTATTTGTTTGGCAAGTTGATCGAAGGTAGCAGCAACAGCTTGGGCATCAACTTGGGTGGAAACATGAAATGGCTTCTCAACATCAGTATTGATCTCATTTGCAACAGTCTCCACAATATGCGTTCTTGTGGATTGTTGAGATTCTCTTGCTAGAGGCTTAGAAATTTCTATGCAGTACTGATTAAGCTTGCGCTCAACACGAATTGCTTCTCTACATGCTTCATACAGGGTCATGCAACATCTCATGTTTTCCAATATGCTTGGTCTCAAACCTCTGAGAAAGCCGAGTCAATAATGTGTAACATCTTCAACTAATTGACATACTTTTCGCATCCATGAAAATTTATCATAATATTCATCAACTGTCAGTTCTCCTTGTTGCAAACTCAAGAATTGCAAAAAATAGACTATGTTTTCACGATACCAATTTCCATACTTACGCCTGTACTGTACTCTTTGAATTTTATTAAAAACTTCAATGCGGTCCAACTTCATATTGACTTGGATGTAAAAGAAATGAACTAACCTTATGTGGAGATTGAATGTCCAGGAATTTGCAGTTGAAGACGAGTCAATGATTGGAATCCAGATGACTTCAATATTAGCAAATCAAATGCTAACTGTCCAAATAAATCAAAATGGGCCTAAGATCTGGCTATTGTTTGAGCTTTGCTGGAAATTTTTTTTTTTTTGGTTGGGGAATGGGTGACTTTGTTTGGATGGGGCCCAGTTGGTAGGATCTATGATGGGGTTTTGGGTTCTTAGGGTTTGTAGGGCTGATTTTGGTTCAAAGTTGGGTATTAGGAATTTGGGGAAAATGTTGGGGACTTGGATTAGGGCTCAGGTAAAGAGATTTTGGTTTTTAGGGTTTTGATTGGAGGTTAGGGTTAGGGTTTTGGTTTCGGTTTCTGATTTGAGGATTTTGGTGTTGTGCTGGACTTTTGGATTTTGAGGTGGGATTTAGGATTCTGATTTGAGGATTTTTCGATATGGATGACTGGTCTTTGGAAGGGATTTGGTTGTGTATTGGGATGTAGTCGGCCAAAAGGGTTTGGCATGGGAGGGGTTCGGTGATGGCTTTTGGAGACAGTAGGTGGTGTGGATAACGATGATGGATTTTGAGATTTGTGATGGCCGAGACTAGCAAATGAAGATGGTGTTGGCTTGGTAGCAATGATGGATTGCCGAGAATCGAATCCGTGGCTGGATTGATCTTCGGCTCTAATACCAATTGGTGCGGATGGTAGAGGTAGAGATGCGAGAGGGCGATGAAGGAATGAAAAAAATGGAAAAGGGGATTACCTGGATGGTGACGATGGATTGCCGAATCTCGAATCCGGGTGGATTGATCTTCGGCTCTGATACCAATTGGTGCGGACAACAGAGGTAGAGATGCGAGAGGGCGATGAAGATAGAAAAGAAATGGATGAATGGGTAGGATCTCAATGGAAGATAGAACTCTCAAAATGCTTTGGGAAGGCCCAATTGTGCAAAACTCGTATTTCTTGTGATTATCTGGGCAGGGGCTGGGTGAGATGGACTAATGGAAAAAACCTGGGGTTGAGATCTAGCGACAAGGGTCGCAGATCTGATGATTAGGATCTTAAATGAAGATTTATTGTTAGAACTCAAAAATCATCAATCATTCATTCATTACTTAGCCAAAGAGGCTTTACATCATTATTTAGGAAAATAAAGACTAATATGGACCATCCAAACACACTAATGGCCACAATTAAAATATCCTAATAAGCAACCTAAAACATAATTAAAGGCAATGGGCTAGGCCCGAAGGCTTGGATAGGATAATTGGGTTGGGCTTGTTGGAGGGTCGACCCACTAGGGACCATGGGCTTGTCCTACATCATATATCCATATTTTTATTGTTATCGTTCAAACCAGGGGAAATCCTTAGATGTAGTTATTACCAAAAAGGGAACCTTTGTTGCTTTGTTAATGCTATTCGAATTTATTGGAAATTGCAAAATTCGCATCAAAACCCCTAAATTTGTCTAGAATGCGGAGCTAGACAAATATGGTATTAATTTAACTAGATGAATCAAGCCTGCAAACTTATTGAGTTGAATGGATTATGGTGGACTGAAATAAGCAAATGGATTCTCTAGAAAGCCCATGAGCGACGGACTATGAATCAGACCTGAACCAAAACAGAACGTGTTATGGCTGCTATAATCTAATATATGGCTCCAAACCTTAAGCATCATAGTGCCACCATGATGCTCTACTTACTAGTTTATCCATCCATCTTGGAATCGCCTCACAGTATACATGTGTTCTTTGAACATTCATGGTGGATGACAGAAGCTGATTTATCATCATTTTCATCGAACCTGTCTGGGGTTGGCCTTTGAGTTCTCTTTAACTTGATTCCTTTTCAGGGCTAAGTTCTAGAAGCTGACTCTTCTTTAGGGTGAGGAAGCAATGTTCAACCGTTAGATGATGCTGAATGAGTTTATCTTGATTTAGTGTAGCAGTGAAAGCTTCATATGAAGCTTGATTTTAATCCAACGTTCAACAATTTTGTTTCTATTGGTATCCTCATAAATCTTGTCCTTGTAACTGTCAGATGCACCTTATTTTCAGATTGTTTTGGGCTACCTTTCTTGTTCCCGTCAAAGTCAAGTTTTTACCATTCTTTCTTTTGGAGTACAGATGTTTCAACAAATTTACTTAGCTTAAAGCTTGTTAGAGAAGGCTCTAGAACTCATATTTTAGAAAAGCGGGATGACTTGAATTTTGGTAATGCAACTTTTGATAAATATTTTGGCCACTTGTACTTCTAGGACACTTTGGCACTTTGCTCTTGTTAGATGCAGGGAAGCAAAATGCATGTTTGGATGTGCGAGCACAGTGTCCTTGTTGGATGCAATTGAAGGTTCTTAAGAGAGTGACTTTTGGATGTACTGGAAAATATATGTACAAGTTGGTTGCTAGTAAAAATGTTGACCCCCTCAAAGAACTTATTGAAGGGATTGTTCCAGAAACCGTATTGTTAGAGAAATAGAGACTGGAATTTTGTTTCCAGACCATTGGTGATATTTTGGTTAGTTGTACTTCTAGGATACTGTGTTCTTGTTGCTCCCAGCGGAAAGTTTTCGTGTACAATTAGATGCTCCTACATGTTCTTGCAGTCACTCAATTTTGTACAATCTTGTGAGATAAAAGCTACTGAAGACATATTTCTCATCCATTATTTGGGTTAAGTCGAGGTGCAGGTGTTTAATAATGTACATTTTTGGACTGCACCAAAGGGATTGAGAATGAATCCTTAACTGTATTATGAGGGCCAGTTTTGCATCCTTGAGTTGTTTGCCCAAACAATACTTCAAAATAGTTTACTAATTTTAGATTGCTATCTACTTTTTTTTTTTTTTTTTTGGGCTGAGTTGGCTTAGTGGCCAGGAAAGTGGAAGTAATCTGCCCTTTCAGGGATCAATCCCTGGAGGGCGCTGTGGGAGCGGGTGTGATATCCACAGCTACACCCTTTGATTAAGATTACTGTCTTTGTGTTGATCCATATGTCCTGCCGCTGCATTTCTTATATTTTTAATCTTTTGATTCATCAGATGAGGCTGATGAAGGTGAACAGGATGGTGTGGAATCTGAGGAACTCTCTATGCGGTATGTTATGCCGTTTCTGGCTGGATATTTTTCAGGGATGTATTGAAACGGAACAAAAGGGCCTGCCTCTAATTATTGTTTTGATGGCAGGACAAAGCGGATGTCCATTGCCATTGGACCCAGCAGCTTTGCCTCAAGGAAAAAAAAGAAAAGGACCGAATCCACGTGTGATGCAACCTGCAATTGAGGTATGCAAAACGTAAGTCAAGCAATCTGATGTGGATTTGTTATTAGAAAGTTCGAGAACTGAGTAAATTTTCTTCATCACTATGAGCCAAACTTTCTTTTTGGAATTTGTTGAAGAAAATTCAAAATTGATTTCTTCTTGTATTTGTCTATTAAATTAGCCATTTCAAAATTGATTTCTTCTTGTATTTGTCTATTAAACTAGCCAATAATCTGTTCATTGTGTTACTCTGGCCTGTAGGCCATATGGTCCTTTATATGTAAGGTGCCCAATCTAAAAAGAATAGTATGATGAGAGGAGCCTTGTTATGAAATGCCAAATACCTGAGTCGCTTTTTAAGTACCTCAGAGGTGCTAGTGTTGGTTATGGTATCCCTCACCAGGCAAAAATCACAAAAAGAAGGAAAGATGATTTCTTCAGGGTTTGTTACAAAGTCGTCTTCTTTTAAGATGATTTTCTCTGCTCATTTGGTAGCACCAAATCAACAATGAGTTTACAAGCAAGTCACCTCTAAAATACAATGAAGCCTTAAAAAGTGGCACGACCAACTTAAAACCCATCAGCCCTCTAAAGGACTACGGAGCAGAGCCTAGAAACCCCAGTTTGCCAACTAGCAAGTCAAGCAAAGAGAAAGCCAGTACGCCTAATTGTTGGTTGTGTTTTTGCCTCTCCAAGACCCTCTTATATAGTCTTATAGAGAATGACATTGTGAACCGTCATCAAATGGGTTTGACTTAAAAAATGGACATATCCTACAGCCACTTGGAGCATCATTTGGGAGAAATGGTGAGCCCATGAAAAGACACGCCTAGGCAGTCGATTCAATGGGTTGATTCAAACCTGGCCCAGTATAAAAATCGTAACAAATCAGAGTCAAGAGTCATTAGGTGCAATAGATTGTGGCTCCTCAAAGCTTTTCTCAATGATGTGAAATGCATTATATCGCCCATGCCCTCATATATGTGGGTGCCTTCACAATGAGATATGGTGCTGCACCACACCTTCTGATCTATGGTCAAGGGTCCACTCACAAGAAACTAAAAGAGAACTGCACATTAGTGAAGTGGATTCTCAAACAAGAAGTGGCTTGTGGGTTTTGAGAGAAGTTTTCCCCTTTGAAAATTTACATGAAAATCAGATGACTGAAAATCATTTTTTAATTGATAAAACCTGCATCTGTTGAAAATTATTGAGAATCTCCAAGAATAGGCAGGCCTACATGAGCATTTCAGCCAGGCACACTCATGCAGAAGGGGAAAAACCACTGCATGTTGGTGACCAATTTAACTGTTTCAATCATGTGTTCTGTGGTGTTTTTCATGTCATAAATGAAAAGGATGTCCTCCGGAGTGGACTTCATAACAGTGTAAATGTCCTGCTGGGACCCACTAGAAAGGCACCTGTCATGTGTGATCTTTCTAACAGCCTCCAACTTGAATGATTAGTGTAGTTCTTTGAGGAGTTGTACAGAAATAAGCCATGTCTTAAATGTCTTGAGATGCCATGTTGTAAGGAATGAATGAAACGATTCTGAATTCAACTTATTCTTGACACTCCCATGGAACATCAGTGCAATCCAAATTTTGGAGATCCCTGATCTTGGCTTACAGTAACTCTCTTAATCAACAATCTTGATGGGTGGTAACAAGATTCAGGTTTGAACTTCATTTGATCTTTGGAGCTCTCCTGTAAATCAATGGCTCAGGTCAAAACTTGTATAACTGAATCAGCTGTGAAAAGAAGAGTGCTGAAATAAACAACTTCGGCCTTAAAAGTTGTGTCAGGATTTTGGAGCCTTGGAAGTGTTTAAAAATAGGACCACGGTCTGGCAGGACCACCTTCAACCTGAACTAACTAGTTCCTTGGGTTGTTCCCTCTAAATTGACCTCTTCCTTCTTTCCAAACCGTTCAGATGTTAAGACCAATCTGAAATATCCTGTCAAACAAGTATGGTTTTTTACTTGTTTTATCTTGATTCCAATATTTTTTAAAAGATTTTTTGCATTCTGCTTGGACCCAATTGAACCAGCAGTTAAATTGATTCCAATCAATTTTAAGGAGGGAATATTGCTAATTTATCCTCTCAAAGCACCAAATTGGGCCTTATTGAAGGAGAATATTGCTAAAGGGTAATATCTCTCGAGATAGATTTTTTAGTCTCATGATATGTTGGTGGAATGGCAGCTTTTGTTAAATCATCAGGGCACCATCTTTGCTATAAGAGGTAGGCTACTTGTCCCAAACATTGGGACCGATCCTTGGACCGGTCCCAATGTTCGGGACAAATAGACTTTTTCTTGCTATAATTGCTGCCACTTTTAAAAAGGAACATCCTCTGAGGTGGAATACTGCAGATTCCCTGCTAGTTGTAGTAAGTACAAATCTGGATCCCACTTTCACTTTGCTGGGTGTTTGATAATCAATGGAGAAAGGTCGAAAACTGGAGTGGAGAAAGTGTACTTGAATGTTGGCAACAGAGAAATATCATGCTTTGTTTTCCCTACCCTTTGATGGGATCTGTTGATGTGAATTTA
Organism: Camphora micrantha; assembly: GCA_003546025.1. NCBI lineage: Eukaryota > Viridiplantae > Streptophyta > Magnoliopsida > Laurales > Lauraceae > Camphora > Camphora micrantha. The sequence goes on along the minus strand of QPKB01000012.1, from coordinate 21,466,388 downwards.
AATTCAATCATTTAATACTGCAAGTGCACGACTGTCTTTTTGAGACAGTGGCAAGTACAGGTCGAATCTCACAAGGAGCACTACTAAGTTAAAATTTAAAATATGATTTTTTTTTATCAAAGATTAGTAAGTAATTGAGATCCAAGAAAAGAAATTAGAAAAAATTCAGAAACACAAACTAATCAAATATATAAAACAGATCAGAGCATCCAAAGTCCACTAAGTAAGATAATTAATCCATTAATGCAATTATTCTACTATTTGTCACAAAAATTACTCAGATCATAAACAAATCAATGTTTTGGATCTGAAAGATTTGTCTTTCGCAAAAATCAATTTTTAATAAAAAGAATAAGGTCACAACCCAAGACCTCCTTCACCTCATAAAAGAATAAAAAATTATAAGCACGACTTATCAAATTAAGCATAAATTATCAAAGGATCTCAGCCTACGCATAATCTATCAAAATAAGTATAAATCATCAAACTATTTTCATTAGAAATCAAAACAGAGGCTGCCTAAGGCATTAAGACAGATCTATTATTCTAATAGAGCATGTATTTTGAAAGAGACTAGAAAGTAATAGAAAAATCACATAGATTAAATTAAAAATCTACTTAGCTTCATTTGTGTGCTCTAATCCAGAAATCTAGCTAGCCATTGAAAAGAACTCACTAAGTAATTTCATTGATAACATCTCCTTGTACAATGGTCTCTCAAAAATCTCTCTTCTAAAATTCCTAATTTCTGGAACAGGGCCCCCATAATACCCAAAAATAACTCTTAAATTCTATTAATTATGAAAAGAAGAGAAAGATGAGAGCGAGAGAGAGTTATGGACATCCAAGGGGAGGGAGTTGTGTCTCGTATGCTACTTTTTTGTTCTTTTTTATTTCTCCGGTTATCTATCAGATACATTGAATCTAGACACCTTCTCTGGCAAATTTAATTTATATTTATTGATAAGGTACATCTCTTATCTTTTTTAATTTGAATGAGGTGGAAGCTTTTGGAAACCTATGGGTGCTTGGCTAATCTTTAGATGGGGTTCCACAAGGGATGTGCAACAATTGATTATCAACGGTGTGGATTTAATTGCAATCCCGTCTAAAAATGAACATGAAAATCTATGGGCCCATAACTTTATCAATATAGCTCTGATTTGCACGTTCTTGGGCTCCACGGATATCTACTTTGAATAAGCTTTCCAACGGTAGGTAAATTTCATCGATCCGACGATCGGATTGAAAGTTATGGCTATTTGAAGATGAGTTATCCTGAGAAAAACGGGATTAACTTCTAAAATTTGATTTGCAATGGATTCTATCTCTGCACAACTTTCATGAATTGTACTTTTTGAATTATCCATCAATAATTTTAAATTTTCAACTACTGTGGACCCTGCCATGTGGGACATTTCATCTGCTTGAACAGTGGGCCCTATGAGAAGTCTTCTACTGTAATTAGGACTCTTCAATTGACATGATGAGTGGACCCTTCAATTCACTTCAATTCAGTAATGCAGATGACAATGTGTGCTTGAAAGTAGGTTCCGTGATAGAGGCCTGCAATTCTCATTTTCTGCACATTCCAATTTAACACATCAAATACTGAAGAGCCCATATTGAGGCGGGACCCATCCGAACAGAGTTCTACTCCAACTGGGACTCTTCGGAGAAAATTTACAAAACATTCTAAGTTAATACAGAAAATGCATGAAAAGTTTGAAAATTCAGGTTCGTAGGTGAAAATGCATGAAATGATGAAATTATATGAATAATGATGCAATTCACCTAATTAAATCCATAATTCATCATAAAATGATACGTAAATGTGCAAATTCATGAACTCAACACACCCCCAACCAGCATTTTGCTAGTCCCTTAGCAAAAGTTGCAAGAAAAAATTTGAAGTTCTTTAACCTAATCTAAGAAAAGAAAGTAAATATGAAAATAAAGCCACTTTTGCTGGTATTCTCGGTTGCATTTAGCGTATGCAACAAGCCCTTAAACCCCTAGGTTCCCCCTAGTGGACGAGTTGTGCCTCGTGAGGGTTTGCAGTGAATATACCCACAAAATTCCTGTTTTTTTTTTTTTTTTATTATTATTTTATTATTATTATTATTATTTATTTTTTTTTTTGAAAAATATGTTTAAAACCTATCAAAATCCAGGGAAACTTCTTTCAAGAGAAAATCTATAGACACTGACTATTCTCGGTTCTCGGAATTTTTCAAAGACAAATCTTAAATTCGGTTCACCAATCCTATCTTTTGGTCAGAAATTCTCGAAATCATGCTAATTGATCGTGCACGGTGAAAAAATATGTATACGAAATAAGCATCAAATGATCCACCAATAATTTTCGTGAATATATATATATATTTTTTAAATTCTGAGCTGCCTAAACTTAACAAAGAAAAAACAGTCTTCCTCTCAAGGTAATAATGACGGCTTTCGCACTACTGTTTTTTTCAAAGGCCGCAATTTTTTTTTCTCTGTTTTTTTTTTTTTTTCAAACACACACATGTGACTGTGCAATGCCTAGGTCCCTTAAGCTTTCTAATTAACCCATGTAACGAGCATTAGGCCATTGACTCCCAAAACAGATGTCTTTAGGGCACTAGGTATGTAAATACCCCATACGGGCTTACTGGCTCGGGTTAAAAAGGCTACGAACCCAAACTAGTCACAAAACTTTTTATTCTTTTCGAGATTCTAAACACTTTTTTTTTTTTTTTTTTTTTTTTTTTTTTTTTTTTTTTTTTTTTTTAGCGGTCCCCAACAATAGGCAGCCCTTTCCATGTATCCACCCGTCGATCCAGGAAGCTCTGTATACTAAGGGTCGATTTTTATTTTTTATTTTTTTCAATTTTCAAATAAAAATGGAAATCATAGCTTCACATTCAAAACTTTGAAAACGTATACAATCTGTGTAAAAGTGAGAGATCAAAATTCAGCACTTTTCCAAAAACCCTTTCCATAAATAAAATAGTGAACCATTGTTTTCTTTTGCACAAAATAAATATCTTCAGCCAAAAAAAAAAAATTCTCTTGAAAAGTTTCCCTCTAACCTAACAATAAATTTTTTAAAAAAATAAATAAAAATAAATAAAGTAAAGCGAAAAACAAAATGTATAATGAAAATTGAACAAATGATCACATGTCAAATTCTAACTCACACCCCCAAACCTAAATTCAACATTGTCCTCAATGTTATGAATGCATGTGTAATGTGAAAATGAATAATAAGGAAAATTAGAATATCTTACCATGTGGGGTGATTGCAAAAGAATGTGATCAACCAGCTCAATTACTTTCTAAAATTGGGTTGCCTCCCAAACAACGCTAATTTTAATGTCGTCAGCCCGACATGACCAAAATGATTAGTCCTGGTAAATTGGGTCTTCCAGAAGGATATCCTCAACGTTTTTATCCTTCAGTTCCAGAAACGGTTTCAATCGTTGACCATTTACTTTGAAAACATCCCCATTCTTGGGATTTTCAATTTCTATAGCACCATGAAAATAAATAGTCCTGACAATGAATGGGCCAATCCACAAGGTTCGTAACTTCCCTGGAAACAGGTGTAACCGGGAGTTATACAAAAGGACTTTCATACTCGGTTCAAAGGATTTTCTTAGAATTGACTTATCATGGTTCGCCTTCATTCTTTCCTTGTAGATCTTGGCATTCTCATAGGCATCATTTCGAAGTTCTTCCAACTCATTGAGTTGCAATTTGCGCAGAGTACCCGCAGTGGGTAAGTCAAAATTAAACTTCTTAATGGCCCAATAAGCTCTATGCTCCAATTCAACAGGCAAGTGGCATGCCTTCCCATAGACCAACCTATATGGGGACATTCCAATAGGTGTCTTGTAAGCGGTTCGATAGGCCCACAGTGCGTCGATCAATCGCAAAGACCAGTCTTTCCGAGTGGGATTGATCGTCTTTTCCAGAATTTGTTTAATTTGCCTATTTGAAATTTCCGCTTGGCCACTTGTTTGTGGGTGATAAGGTGTAGCAACCTTATGGGTGACAGAATATTTTTTCAACAAATGCTCAAAGGGACGGTTGCAAAAGTGAGTGCCTCCGTCACTAATGATCGCTCTAGGGGTACCAAAGCGAGAAAAGATATGATCTCTCACGAATTTAATCACCACATGGTGGTCATTCTTCTTTGTCGGTATGGCTTCTACCCACTTGGAAACATAGTCTACTGCCAGCAAAATGTAAAGATTTCCAAAAGAATTTGGAAATGGCCCCATGAAGTCAATTCCCCATACATAAAAAATTTCCACCACAAGTATGGGATTCAAGGGCATCATGTTCCTTCGATTGAGCTTGCCAAGCTTTTGACACCTCTCACAGTTCAAACAGAAAGTGTGGCAATCTTTAAAGATAGTGGGCCAGTAAAATCCACACTGCAAAACTTTTGCAGCTGTCTTTTTCGAACTAAAGTGGCCCCCACAAGCATGATCATGGCAGAAGGAAATGACCGAGTAATGGTCATGATCAGGAATGCATCTCCTGATGATCTGGTCAGGACAGTACTTAAAAAGATATGGGTCATCCCAGAAAAAGTACTTGACCTCAGCTAGAAATTTGGATCGATCCTGTTTTGACCAATGGGCAGGCATCTCCCCTGTAACAAGGTAATTGATTATATCTACAAACCAGGGGAGTTGAGCAATACTGAGCAATTGTTCATCAGGAAAATTTTCATTCAGTGGGACCTCATCTAATGGCTCTAAAGGTATCCTCGAAAGATGGTCTGCTACAACATTCTCACATCCTATTTTATCTCTTATTTCCAAATCAAACTCTTGTAGCAAAAGGATCCACCTGATCAATCGGGCATTTGCATCCTTTTTGGATAGAAGGTATCTCAAAGGCTACATGGTCTGTGTAGATGATGACTTTGGACCCTATCAAGTAGGACCGAAATTTCTCCAAGGCAAAAATCACAGCTAGCAATTCCTTTTCAGTGGTTGTGTAATTAAGCTATGCATCATTGAGGGTCCTACTAGCATAGTAAATCACATAAGGTAGCTTTCCAACCCGTTGATCCAGAACAGCTCCAATAGCAGTATCAGATGCATCACACATTAGTTCAAATGGAATGGTCCAGTTAGGTGGCTGAATTATAGGAGCTGAAGTTAGTTCTATTTTCAATCTCTGAAAAGCCTTTAGACACTTTTCATCAAATTCAAACGGGGGCGTCTTTTGTCAGCAATTGGCACAAAGGTCTAGCAATTTTACTAAAATCTTTAATGAATCTATGATAAAAACCAGCATGGCCCAGAAATGATCGAACCTGCTTAACTAATTTTGGTGGTGGCAATTTGGAGATCAAATCAATTTTTGCTTTATCCACCTCAATTCCATTATCAGAAATGATGTGTCCCAGAACTATGCCCCTTTTTACCATAAAATGACATTTCTCCCAATTTAATACTAGATTCTTTTCTTTGCATCTTTTAAGTACCAGGGACAAATGATGTAAGCACTCCTCAAAAGAATTGCCAAAGACCGAAAAATCATCCATGAAAACCTCAATGAATCTTTCCACCATGTCAGAAAATATGCTCAACATGCACCTTTGAAAGGTGGCCGGTGCATTGCATAGCCCAAAGGGCATGCGTCTGTAAGCGAAAGTGCCAAACGGACAGGTGAAGGTGGTCTTTTCTTGGTCCTCGGGTGCAATTGGGATTTGATTGTAACCGGAATAACCATCAAGAAAACAATAATATGCATGACCGGCTAGCCTTTCGAGCATCTGATCCATGAATGGGAGGGGAAAATGATCTTTCCTAGTGACTGAGTTCAACTTCCTATAATCAATGCATACCCTCCATCCAGTCTGTATCCGAGTGGGTACCAATTCGTTGCCTTCATTTTGAACCACTGTTATTCCAGATTTCTTTGGTACTACTTGAACCGGGCTCACCCATGCACTATCAGATATGGGGTAAAGCACCCCTGCATCGAGTAGTTTTAAGACTTCCGACCTGACCACTTCCTTCATTGCAGGGTTCAGTCGCCTTTGTGGTTCACGAGAAGGTTTTGCATTTTCTTCCAAATGGATTCTATGTTGGACTACAGATGGGCTAATTCCTTTGATGTCTGCAATGGACCACCCTATAGCTTCCTTGTGTTCATCCAAAATTTTCACGAGTTTTTCCTCTTGGACAGGGTCCAAGTCTGAAGCTATAATCACTGGAAGGGTTTCTAGCGGGCCTAAAAACACATATTTCAAGGTATCCGGCAACTGCTTGAGCTCTAACTTAGGGGGCTCTACAATTGATGGGACAGGTGGGGAAGCAGATGAAGTCAGAATCTCATGCTTCGGTTGCCACCTGGAGCAATCCATGGATGGGGTTGAGTCTAACAGTGCATTGACTTCCTCAATATGTCCATCTACATCAAAATCACTTCCAAAGTGGGCCAAACAAGCCTCTAGTGGATCTTCAAGTTTCAAATGGGGTAAGTGATTTTCCACCAATTCATGAATGTAACTAACTTCAAAGACCCCATCATCCTCATCGGGAGGTTGCTTAGTGACATTAAAAATGTTCACTTGGACTGTCATGGTCCCAAAAGAAATTTGCATTACTCCATTCCTACAATTGATCAAGGCATTTGAGGTGGCTAGGAATGGTCTCCCCAAGATGATTGGAATTTTGGGTTCAGCTCCAGATGTGTGTTTGGTATCCAAGACAATAAAATCGACAGGGAACACAAAATTTCCAACTTTGATAAGAACGTCTTCGACTACCCCCTTGGGGTATCGAATTGATGTATCAGCCAATTGCAAGGTCACATGGGTTTTTTTCAATTCCCCAAAGCCTAATTCTTCATAAACAGAGTACGGAAGAAGGTTCACACTTGCACCAAAGTCTAGCAAAGCTTTCTCTATGTGATGGTCCCCTATCTGACAAGAAATGGTAGGATACCCTGGATCTTTGTATTTGATCGGTGTTGGACAGGAAATGATTGAGCTAGCTTGTTGGGCTAGAAAAGCCTTTTGGGCACATTAGTAGTCCTTTTGCAGGTGCACAAGTCCTTCAGAAGTCTTGCATAGGCCAGAATTTGTTGGATAGCATCAAGTAGTGGGATATTAATCCGCACTTGTTTAAATACTTCTAGCATTTTATCCAACTGAACAGTTGATTTTGCCGGGCCTAACCTCTGTGGGTATGGTGTCTTGGGAACATAGGTCCTAGGAGTGGGCTCACTAGGTGATGGTCCAGCATTGACTAGGTTCTCTGGTTCCGATATGGGTTCAGCATTCACATTTGGTTCCTCAGTTTCTACTTTCTCACTTGATTCTTCCTCAGGTTCCTTGGGTAGTTTGACCTTGTTATCAACCTGTGTACCAGACCTAAGGGTGATTATGGATTTGACTTGTTCCGGCCCTTTTCCTTTAGGATCATGAACAACTTGGCCCTTGGGATTAGGTTCGGGTTGACTAGGGAAGGTTCCCTTGTCTCTGGCACTGATGGAGTTGGCTAATTGGCCCATCTGATATTCTAATTTTGCAAGGGTTTGAGTGTGGCCTTTCAAAAGTTGAGTAGTGGTCTGCTGAAATTGAGCAGTACTCTGAGACAATTGGGCCGTGGTTTGAGACATGAGTTTCATGGCCTCTTCTAACGAATCTACCCTCTGGGTCAATGGATTGGGGTTGAAGTTAGGTTTTTGAAAACCGGGTGGGGCACTAACTTGAGATTGATTGGGCTGAAATTGAGTGGACTGAGATGGGCCACCCTGAGTTGGGCCTTTGGTCCAAGAGAAGTTCGGGTTGTCCCTCCAACCTGGATTGTAAGTGTTAGAGTACGGGTCATACCTTTGACGATTATCAAAACGAGTGTTTTGATATAATGCATTCACCTCCTCAACAGACTCGGTTTGACCCAAAATTGATGGGTCAATCCCTCCATTCATGGCCTGATTATATCTTAATGACTCCAAAGTGTTTGGTGTGGGCTTTTGGTTCAGCTCTAAGGCCTCTATTCTCCTCACCAGTGTGGCCAATTTGGCCTCAGCCTCAATTTTGGGTTCAATCTTGAACATCCCCCCTTTTTCAGGAATGGTGGGTTTGATGGGCTCCCGCTTGATAGGGGCCCACTGCAATGTGTTTTCAGCAGTTTCTTCCAAAAATGTCCAAGCTTCTTCTGCTGTTTTCTGTGTAAAATTCCCACCACAGAAAGATTCCACCATTTGTTTGGTTGGGTAATCCATGCCTTCATACACAATTTGGACTAATCGGATTTTCTCAAAACCATGGTGGGGACACTGGATTAAGAGGTCCTTGAACCGTTCCAAATAACTGTAAAGTGTCTCCCCTTCCATTTGATGGAATCCATTGATGGCCTGCCTAATCGAAGGGGTTTTTTGCTTGGAGTAGAATTTTTTGTAAAATTCTTCGACTAGCTTGGCCCATGTAGTGATGGACCCGGCCTGTAAGGCATAAAGCCAAGCTTTAGCCTTCTCTTTTAAGGAAAAAGGAAATAATCTAAGTTTAAGGGCCTCCTCAGTCATGTGATTGATTCTCATGGTCCCACAAATGTCCTCAAATTCCCTAACATGTTGATATGGGTTTTCTTGGTCTAGCCCACGGAATACTGGGAGCATCTGGATTATGCCAGATTTCAGCTCAAATGTGGCATTGGTCTGAGGTAGGGTGATGCAGGACGGTTGAGTTGTCCTGGTGGGGTACATGTAGTCCTTCAAAGTCATGGGTGGGTCCACTTGATCAGCCATCCTAACAATTTCTTCAAAGATTGAAGACTTTCCGACAATGGTTAAGGCTAATTCGGGCTCTATCCTGACTAACCTTTTACTCTTGCGTACCCACAGTTTCTCTCTCTCTCAGGTCTAGAGCGCATGCATCGGGTTCAACCTTAAAGAAATGCAAGCCTAATCTATATGCAGGGCCCTAATGGTCTTACTAGATGATGCACAAGCAGTCAAGCACAAGGATTGAGCACAAGAAATTATCCTATGGTTAACCTAACACACTAGACAGCTCCTAACTGGTTTGAAGAGTGCACTAAGGCCTCCAATCCGGTCTTATGAAGCCAAATCGACCAGGTAAGTCCCCAGGATGAGTGGTGGGGTCACAATGCACTTGGCAAGGGTCCCGCTTAAGAACCAAACTCCTAGAACAGAGACTGCCACCCTTTCTGGTAGGGACAGGACTTACCTAGACATCGACTTGACCAAAGAGCGCAACTGGTGCAACCTTTTGTGGTCTTCGTCCTAATGAGCTCGAGTCCTATGGTCTCGTTTCTACTTTATTTTAATTAATGTTTAGGTTACTATGTGAGAGGTGGTTAAGCCTAATTGGGCAAGGATCTGGTGATGAAATCCAGTCCTTATCTTATTTGGGTTAATTGCCCTTAACTAAGTGTGTGTCCAATTAAATGGTGTGTCAATCAAGCATTCACAATTTGCAAAAATTTAAATCACCCAAGCCCCACTTGCAAGTAAAAGATTCGTGGGGTAAAGTTTAGAAAGTCTTACAGCGGGCCCACGCTAATCCTTTTTTTGTGCAAATTTTAAATTCTGAGAGCAATTTTGTAATTCTGAGAGCAACTTGTTTGCTTAGAGCAAATCCACGCAGTTTCCTGTTTTTATGTAACTCTCCTCTTACCAAGGTAACCTATCAAAAAAGAAACTCTTATTAGTAAATCCTAAGTTAACAAATCAAATCAAAATTCTATCTTATCCTTATTTTTTAAAAGAAAACGATAAGAAAATTTAAAAGACACCAAGTTAATAAAAACTCTATCCAAAGTGGATTCTAAGTTATTGAAACAAATCAAAAATTCTATCTACAAAATAAAAAAAAAAAATCAGAAATTCTAAATTATCCAAACAAGTATCCAGATATGGTTAGAGTTTTCAAAAAGTTTTCAATTATAAGAAATCTAATCTTATCCAATTCAAATTTTAGATTTTAAAACTCTAACTAATCTAAACAACTTAAGAGATGAAATTTTAAAATTTCCAACTACTTAATCTAAGAATTCAAAGGTTAGCATATTAATCAAAACAACTAGTCCTAAATATTTTAAACTATCTTACTAATCCTAATCTAATCAAGATATTAGTTAAACCAATCTAAAATTTTTTTTTTTTTTTTTATTTACTGAAATTCGGAATTAAAAGAAATCCTTCAAAAAAAAAATTTTTTTTGGTTTTTTTTAATTAATTATTTATTCCGAAAATTCAATTAATAAAAAAAATATCAGAAAAATCAGAAAAGTCTGAAAAATTAGCAAAGTGAAATACTAACTAATACTAATTGCAAAGAACACTACTAATGCAAAATTAGATGACTAAACAACTAATGCAACCTAAATATGAGCATGCATATGAATCTAATAAAAATAAAAGAAATCAGATTTTTAACAAAAACTCAGATTTGGCTCTCCAGCAACGGCGCCAAAAACTTGCTGTGAATTTAAATTCAATCTTTTAATACTGCAAGTGCACAGTTGTCTTTTTGAGACAGTGGCAAGTACAGGTCGAATCCCACAAGGAGCACTACTAAGTTAAAATTCAAAATCTATTTTTTTTTTATCAAAGATTAATAAGTAATTGAGATCCAAGAAAAGAAACTAGAAAAAATTCAGAAACACAAACTAATCAAATATATAAAGCAGATCAGAGCATCCAAAATCCACTAAGTAAGATAATTAATTCATTAATGCAATTATTCTACTATTTGTCCCAAAAATAACTCAGATCATAAACAAATCAATGTTTTGGATCCGAAAGATTTGTCTTTCACAAAAATCAATTTTTAATAAAAAGAATAAGGTCACAACCCAAGACCTCCTTCACCTCATAAAAGAATAAAAAATTATAAGCATGCCTTATCAAATTAAGCATAAATTATCAAAGGATCTCAGCCTACGCATAATCTATCAAAATAAGTATAAATCATCAAACTATTTTCATTAGAAATCAAAACAGAGGCTGCCTCGGATGAAGAAAAACCACAATTTGTGCAAGGTGGGACAGTAGGGTCACTGACTGCTTGGCTCATCTTTAATGATTCCATGGTTTTTGGGGTGGTCTGCTGACAGGTCTGGTTCATTTCAAGGGCTTCTAATCTCTTTGTCAATGTGGCCAACTTGGCCTCGGCCTCAAATTTGGGTTCCACTCTATGCATGCCCCTTCTTTCTGCAACAACGGGTCTTTTGGGATCCTCTCTGATAGGTTCCCATTGGAGAGTGTTCTCAGTGACCTCCTCAAGGTATGTCCATGCTTGGTCAGCTGTCTTTTGAGTGAATACTCCATTGCAGAAAGACTCCACCATGGTCTTGGTAGGATAGTCTAGTCCTTCGTAAAGGATTTGGACTAGTCGGATCTTTTCGAATCCATGATGTGGGCATTGCAACAATGAGTCTTTGAACCTTTCCATGTACTCATACATGGTTTCTCCCTCCAGTTGGTGGAAGCTGTTCAGGGTATGTCTAATGAAGGCCGTTTTCTGCTTTGAATAAAACTTTTTATAAAAGGCCTCAACTAATCCCTCCCATGTGTTTATGGAATTAGCCTGTAGGGCGTAAAGCCATGCTTTCGCCTTCTCCTTCAGCGAGAAGGGGAATAACCTAAGCTTAAGGGCCTCTTCAGACATATGGTTATACTTCATGGTCCCACAGATTTCCTCAAACTCTCTCACATGCTGATATGGGTTCTCATTTTCCACCCCTCGAAAAATTGGTAACATTTGGATTAAGCCAGATTTCAGCTCAAATGAGGCATTTGTGGCAGGTATGATGATGCATGAGGGCTGGGTAGATCGGGTTGGGTACATATACTTCCTAAGAGTCATGGGTTGGGTTGGTGGGATTCCGTTAGCCATTTCCTCAATGGCAGTGGGGTCCGCAAAATTCTCAACAGAGATATCGAATAAATCGAAGCTTTTTAAACGACCCTGCACACGTAACCAATTGTGCATAAACTACCACTCAACTCCGAAAGTGATGGTCCGCTCAAGTGATGATGAACTAGGATTAATGCTTAAACACAAACAAACAAAGCAAAATTATTTTTGAAAAACAAACAAAACTATGCTTAACTAAGGCTACCTAAGATTAAACTAGACAGCTCCTAACTGTGAAGAGTACACCTAGGCCTCCAATCTGGTCCTATGAAACGTAGTCGGCCAGGCAAGCCTCCAGGGGATTGGTGGGATCACGATGCGCGTGGCAAAGGTTCCGCTTAATTACCAAACTCCTAGAACAGATGAACTGTCTCCCTTAAGGGACAAGGCTATTCTAGGCACCGATTTCCGTCAAGGAGCGCAAATGGTACAACCTTTGATGGTCTTCTCCTAATGAGCTCGTGTCCTATAGTTACGTTTCTACTCAAATTTTATTAAAGCTAAGGATTCCTAAGTAGTGAGGAAAATGAGTTCCTATGGGCAAGAAAATGGTAATGAAATCCAATCCTTATCTTGTTGGGGGTATGATTGCCCTTACTAAGTGTGTGCTTTCCAAATTACTTTGTGTATTTTAAAATGATTTAAGCACTACAAAGCAATTAAACAATCAAACAACCAATAAAATTGACTCACTAATGGGGATGCGTGGGTGTATCGAAATACGCACCTCCCAAACTAAATTGGGGGAAGATCGGTTGAAGTCGACCCAAGCCCCCGACACCAATTTCGGTGTACGAACTTGAGGGGCCGCGACGGTATCGTCCAACCGTCCTCCTTCCTTAATTATTACAATGCTCTTCTCTTTTCCCAAATAAACACAAATCTAATGACAAATCAATGTATAGATTTGGAAAATATAACTTTAAAGCTCTAAAAATTAACAATCTAATAGCTAAGATTTTCTTCTCTTCATAAAAGAAAAGATTCCTAATGACTATCTATCAAAAGTAAGCATAAACCATCAAAAGATATTAACTCCTAAGCATGATTTATCAAACCTAAGCATGGATAGTAAAAAGAATGCTAAAATAAAAACTAAGCATGAAAGATAGCATATTGCAATGAAGAAAAATCTATTCTAGCATGTTAAGCACATAAACAAAGAGAATTAAGAGCATAAGCAAAAGGAATAGTATTAACTTAACTTCATCTAAAATATCCAATCAAAGTGATTAGCCACCCATTGGAGAAGACAAAGCTTTCATTACAAATTTTCAATTTTTACAAAGCTTTTCTCACTTCTACAATTGCTCTCAATTACATGAATAGCTTAAGTAAAGAGGATGAGGCTCTCCTTGCTTGTGTCCTAAATGCCTAGAGTTCCCTTCCTTATATAGAAACATTTGCTTGCTCTCTTTTGGTTTCTTTCCAATGTGGGACTTTACAAGAATGAAAATATAAACATATGAATGTAATTCTCGTATTAGAAAACAGTCCCCACACTGATGTGTGATTTTGACCCTCGAAACGTCCAAATTGGGAGAAATGTTGTGAAATATGATTTGTAGGTCTTAGAACAAACTTTCCAATGCTTCTAAAATCACCTCAATCGGACACCCGAGTAAAAAGATATGGTCAAAATACAAACCCAGGTCTTTCATTTTTCTTCTTATTGTTGGCATATCTTTGTCATTTCTTCATCCAATTGTCTTCCAAACTAATCAATACTCTCTTTAACTCTTGAATCTCAACTTTAGTCTTCAGATTAGTCTTCAATTAACACCTACAAAGAGAAATTAACATAATTGAGAGTATTTTTTTAACATATTTTGTATGAAAGCCATTGGAACTCATATAAATGCATACAAATGACCATCTATAATGAAAAGATATGAGCAAAGCATGATGGGGAGGAACTTTATGATTTTTATGCTAAAAATAGTATTTTGAGTTCTTTTATCTATGAAAACTCAAAAAATAATGCTATGAAATTATATCTTTTGTGAACTCATCACCTAAGGCATGAAGACAGATCTATTATTCTAATAGAGCATGTATTTTGAAAGAGACTAGAAAGTAATAGAAAAATCACATAGATTAAATTAAAGATCTACTTAGCTTCATTTGTGTCCTCCAATCCAGAAATCTAGCCAGCCATTGAAAAGAACTCAATAAGTAATTTCATTGATAGCATCTCCTTGTACAATGGTCTCTCAAAAATCTCTCTTCTAAAATTCCTAATTTCTGGAACAGGGCCCCTATAATACCCAAAAATAACTCTTAAATTCTATTAATTATGAAAAGAAGAGAAAGAGGAGAGAGAGAGAGAGTTATGGACATCTAAGGGGAGGGAGTTGTGTCTCGTATGCTACTTTTTTGTTCTTTTTTATTTCTCCGGTTATCTATCAGATACATTGAATCTAGACAGCTTCTCTAACAAATTTGATTTATATTTATTGATAAGGTACATCTCTTATCCTTTTATAATTTGAATGAGGTGGAAGTTTCTAGAAACCTCTGGGTGGCCTGGCTAATCTTCAGATGGGATCCCACAAGGGATGTGCAGCAATTGATTATCAACGGTGTAGATTTAATTGCAATCCCGTCTACCAATAAACATGAAAATCTCTGGGCCCAAAACTTTATCAATATGGCTTTGATTTGCACGTTCTTGGGCTCCACGGATATCTACTGTAAATAAACTTTCCAATGTTAGGTAAATTTCATCGATCCGACGGTCGAATTGAAAGTTATGGCTATTTAAAGATGAGTTATCTTGAGAAAAACGAGATTAACTTTTAAAATTTGATTTGCAATGGATTCTATCTCTACATAACTTTCATTTTTGAAAGGACATCAGATGTGGATGATTCAAACTTTCTTCTTTTGGTCCAATCAGAATTGTACTTTTTGAATTATCCATCTTTTGTTCCAATCAAAATTGTACCTTTTGAATTATCCATCAATAATCTCAAATTTGCGCTTGAACAGTGAGCCCTATGAGAAGTCTTCTATTGTAGTTAGGACTCTTCAACTGACATGATGAGTGGACCATTCCTTTGATTAATTTGCATATGGCTGGTGTGTACATGGTGAATTCTTCAATTTACTTCAATTCAGCAATGCAGATGACAATGTGTTCTTGAAAGTGGGTTCCGTGACAGAGGCCTGCAATTCTCATTTTCTGCACATTCCAATTTAACACATCCAATAGTGAAGAGCCCATATTGAGGCGGGACCCATCCGGACAGAGTTCTACTCCAACTGGGACTCTTCGGAGAAAATTTGCAAAACATTCTAAGTTAATACAGAAAATGTATGAAAAGTATGAAAATTCAGATTTGTAGGTGAAAATGCATGAAATGATGAAATTATATGAACAAATGATGCAATTCACCTAATTAAATCCATAATTCATCCTAAAATGATACGTAAATGTGCAAATTCATGAACTCAACATCTGTTTCCACTGCAAGTGAAGAAAACACCATAGTGATTCTTATGCTCCGAGTTACTAACAGTGCTATTATTCCCACCTGTAAAAGTTTAGTATGGCATGATGATCCACAGTCCATTGTATCTTATGGATCTCACTGTGTTTGGACATGTTACAATTTCTAACTAGGTAGGTACTCATGGTCCCTGAATTTTTGCGTCCCAATCAAGAGTGGGAATATGATTAGAGATGGATGGAATGTAATGTACCCACTTACCCCTGGAATAGAGTGGATTATATAAGAATCAGGATCCTGGGAGTTTTTACCCATGGTGACTATAAATAGACCAATCACGGCCCGACACGTCACCTTGGGCAGCCACTGCCTTGGACAGGGGCAGGCTGCCTGTGAAGACGTGGGGCCTCTCAACTTATTTTTATAATGCCTCTAGATTAGGTAAGTGAAAGCAACGTGGATCTAATGGCCTAGAATGAATGAAGACCCCAGCATATAGAGTTGAGTGAAAAAGTAAAACTCACAAAGCCAATTCCATAAAAATGACAATGATGATGATAATGATAGCTTTTTAATGATTTAAGGTAGCGTTTTATCATGGAAATCCAATGGCGGATATAAGGTGGGATGTACTCGAAAATCAGCCACCTCCCATCTAGTTCACCTACACACCCAGCCTACCTCCTCCCCTGTAAGGGCCTTTACGTTTGGAGAAATCAGGTTTCTAGTAAAACTAAGTCTGTCACTTTGGTATAAAAGGAAATTGAAGACAATTTCCATTAGTAACTCAAATCTTATTCACAATAGTAACTCATAAACTTTTATTAGTAACTCAATCCGTAAGACATGCAATTGAATTCACTATCCCTGATTCTGTTATCAACAAGAACTGAAGGTTTGTTGAGATCTCACCCCAAAGCCTCTACCACCCTCCGTTTAATGAAATCCAATAGATTTTGGTGGAAGTTGCTTCCCTTACCAGAGAAAATGTTCCTCTCTGGATTGCAAAGTAAGCTGTTAAGAATGCATGGCAGTACTTCTCTTGGATTTTCTTTTATACTTCTCGTCCGAAGAGATCATGTACAAAGCAGGTTCCATCCTGAGAAAGAAAATTAGAAAATTGATTAGCACTATGACAAAAAACGAAATGGTAAAAGGTAAAATTACAATACAATTTAAGAATGTTAAGACTAATGATGATACAAATTATACAATAAATCACTGGAAAGGAAGTACTAAGAGCATTAAAAAGGGGCAAACAGCAAATCCTCAGAAAATTTACAGAGAGAAACCAACAAAACATCCCTCCCCCCCCCCCCCCCTTTTCTTTTCCTTTTATTGGTAATGTGACTCTAACTGACAACCTCATGGTTGTGACGATAAGAACCTTCTGACTATGCTACAAGCTCTTGTCCATCAATTGATGACTTCCTAAAATGTAGCAGTTGGTACTTGGTAGTACAATGCCACATTGCTTTCTCCCTACACTTGTTTTCAAAATTACAAGGATATAGTGAAAGGTAATATTCTTCTTTTGTGTTCTTTCTTCATAATTTTTGTTTTCTAAGACTGCATTGCTGATTCTGAAGTCATCACTGGCATGTGTGACATTAGGAATCAGCTATGTGGCATTGTTGGATTTGATTCAACAAGATGTCTGACTTATTTTATTTTGTTTTTTAAAGTCTCAGAAGTGTTTACAACAGACCATCTCAATAAACCAGTATAATAATTTTTTATTTAAATTTTAGATTCATCTATTCTGACATATATTAACATACGTCAAATGTATAATACAGAAAAAAAGCAGGCAATGACAGAAAGTTATAGAAGGAAGAACAAGGATTATTTATGAAGTTCAAATGCAGACACATGTATACTTCTCTATAGAATGCCATGAAATAAAAAAAACAAAAAAAAAAACAAAACCCTGAATGCAAGTCACCTGATAGTAATGCAGCAGGATAACAGTAATTTTATTCAGTTCCCATAATGTTTTAGATGTATTTGAGTAATCTCTTAATTAGACATACCAGCCATGTGTCAAACATCGCTGCTATATTTGCACCAATATTAGAATCAAGATCATACCATATGTTCAAGTCTGGTATCTGAGCAAATGCCCAATGAAATATACTATTTCAAGTTAGAGAATAAAACAATATTGACTGTGAAACAATCAAGATATGAAACATAATACATTCATGACTCAACAAATATACCATTTCAAACTCGAAGCGGTCGAAGGCCTCCGATGGAGGTGGAGCTCATGGCCCACCTCTAGATCAGAACCTGTAGCTCTGATAGCCCCTCAGCTCTCAGCATCATGTGTACCCCACTCATCTAAATTAATGATCTCCCAGTGCTCCCGTACAATTCTCTGATCTGTGGTCGCTGCCATGCTGCCGTCAACCCTTACGCCCATGTCGATTACCAGTAGGCAATCTAGATCTGCCCCTTCTGCTGCCACGAAGATGAGTTTTGATGGGGACTTAGGATTTGACAATTGAAAAGAATGTATTTCTTCTGCTGCTCCTCACTTTCAACTGAAAACTCCTTTTGAAATATGTGAAGTGTGACTGATTTGGGAAATGTGACTGGGCCGTGAAAATGCAGCAGTAGAAGTTTCTGATGATATATGTAGTTCAACAATTAACAGATTTTGTAATGTTAATAACTTATGTATTGATTACACATCCTTCAAATTCATGTAGTCGATACACATGATTTTAATTCATACAAGATGTGTTATTAGTGAAACAAACAGACCCAAAAAGAAGCACAAGTAATTTTTGGCACAAGTTCATGAGCTTAAGCTTTCTTCTCAGATCCTGTGGAAAGAAAGAGTTGCTCTTGAAGCTAACTCATGAAATTTCATATACACAAGACTGGATGCCAACTGCCAAGGAACATCTGATCTGCTCATTTTCCAACCTGATTGCAGAAAGTCACAATAAAAAAAAAATAAATTAAAAAGAAGGAAAAATTTGTAAAAAGACTTTTTTCTCAGTGAAATTAAAAATAATAGAATACTGGAAAAACATTATTAAGAAAATGAAATGGTTACATGTGTGTAGTGCCAATTTTATTTATATGTGAATAATTTACAAATAATAGTTCAAGCAATATAATTCCTTAACAGATTATTTCTTAATTATCAACCAACTTTCTATGAAGAGTTAGAAAAAAAAAAAAACTGTGAGCAATACTAGCACGGGTCATCAGGTTTTATCCCTCAAAATCAATATTGGTATCTGTTTTCTACCATATTGGGCAAGTTTTCAATTAAAATCTACATCTGGAATTTACCATTATCCAAAAAATAAAAATAAAATCTACTTCTTTAATTAAAGAAAATACCATGCTTGAGTGGTTTGATCAGCTACCTATCTGCCACATAACCACAAAAATTGAAGCAAGCATTGCAAAACCATATGCAGTCATTCTAAAATATTCTCTGAAACACACATGAAGCATTGTTTTTAACGAAAAGAAAATCACTAAATTAAAATAGAAACAGGCATACAGCAAATAATTTACAAAGTAATGCCATCCCACTTGCTAATTTGCTTCTGTAAGACAAAGTGAATGGGGGCACACATAAGCAAATACAACACTCCAATGTCCTCGACCTTATTACCAACAAGCAAGGATAAGATCCCACAGAACCAGCCCAGGTGATGGCACTTGTGGAGTCTTGCTTTAGCACCGATGTCAAGCACTAAAGATCCAAAACAGATATATAGGTTCTGGCTTGAGTGGTTTCTTATAGCTTTCTGAGCTTATTTTCATTAAGAAAGGGAACTCATTTTGTTACAGGCTGGTTTTTTTTTTTTTTTAATTCTCTTATTTTCATTTGTGCTTTTGGAGGCTGTTGCTCAGGTGCCCAACATATTATTGGAGGTTTCCTGTCAAATTTCCTTTTTTCTTAGACAGCAGATCATTTAGCTAAGAGTGTTCTTCACCTGAGTTTGCTTCTCTCTCTTGACAACTCCATTTTATCCTTACCATTTTGGTGTGGCGTTTATTGTATTTTCATTTTTGGCTTTTCATTTTGTTTGCTTTCAGTTTCTCTCTTGTAATGTTAGGCTTTTATCAATGAGACTATGAGAGTTGCCATTCAATTTTTTTTTCTTTTCTTTTTGGGGGATAAGTAGTGAGATAAACATGATTCTATTGAAGGATTTCAAAGGTGAATCCTTAAAGTCCCAGTCTTAACTTGAACCTGCAACCTGATGGTTGTGACAATGAGAACTTCCAACTGTGCTGGGCTAAAGGCTCTTGTTGAATTTGAACTAATGGTTTGAGCACTATGCAAGGATCCTAGATGGTGCCCAAGTGCTTATTCTTTTCTTTAGTGAATACATTCATAAACCAATTATAAGGGATAATGTCCAGACATTATTTATAGAACAAGACAAACAAGAAAAAGAAACAAAGAATACCTTTCCAAAGCCAGCATGATCAAGGATTGCATGCAAATTTTGTGACATAAAATCCGCAACTAGCACTGTGATATATTGACATCCAGCATTTGCCATATTGACAGCCATATCTGCCATAACCAAGGAATCAGATGGACGTGAGGCACGGCTGCAATGCAGCAGTTAAGACACCCTAGACCTCTGGGTCCGTGTAAAAATTTGCCACAATACTAATTCTCATATCCTTCAGTGAATTGAATAGTACTTCAATTTTTAATTCATCAGGGGACTAGAACATTGCCTGCAATTACACTAGAATGAAAAAATCCTGATACAGCCAGGAAAATGATCTTCCATTACATTACAGGAAGACTTTCTCTTATTTAAAAACGATTATTACAGCACAGGAAATGATCATTGTTACATCATAATAGGGATTTTCTTTAAAGATCTTCCAAATGAGAAGTACATCTAATGTTTTTTGTTTATTCATGCCATGAAAACTGAAAGTATTCATACATTCTCATCAAAGAAACACCTTTATTATTAAGTTACCAACTTCATACAGATCAGAATGAAAATGACATAACAGAATGTAATGAGAGATATCCATCATCAATATTACTTTTACAAGTATTCCATCATCAATATTACTTTTACAAGTATCTGCAGAAATGAGCAAAAGGTGATTACAATTTGCTATAGCTATGGGGCTCAAGTGAAATGGACGAGACCTCTGGATCTGGCAGTAGGCTTTTGAAGGGAGCTCTTTTCAAACTCTTTTTTTTTTTTGGATTTACATGATCACCATTTTCTTTTTGGCAGGACTACGAAGTGACTATTCAACTTGTTTTCTTCCAATATGACTTAAACAATCCCCCTTTTTTTTTTTTTTTTCTGTTAGGAGTTTGAAGTGAGCACTATTAAACTTGTTTTCTTCCAATAGGATTTACACAATCTCCAACATACAGTAAAACACCAATTTTGCAATATTCACCCACCTGCTTCCAAAGTTGCTTCAGCTACTCTGTAGTGTAGTCTGTCCTCAGCTTCACTCCAGAGTCCAGAAGCTACTGTAGCTTGCCATTTCCTTGCACTTTAGACCATTGACCATTCTTAGTCAATAGTCTACCTTGGGTATGAAATTCACGCATCCTTGTTAAGTGAGCAGCAGATCAAATGTCACAGATCCACAAATCATCATGCAAACCTTTGAAGCACCTTCAACTCTTAACATGGAAAGTTCCCGACTTATGTGGTCTTCATTTATTTTCCAGTCTTCTAATCCATCCTATACAGCTGCAAACACAAATGACTTAACATTTTGATACAAATCACAACACTGACAACTGAGGGCAAACGACAACAGATCCAGAATACTCACAGGTATTGACATATAAAATAGATTTAATTTCCAATGACATAAATGGCAGACTATAAATCACAGCAGGTCCAATTCTGTCAGATCCATTTTTTTATAAATATAAAAATACCACTCCTCCAAAAAACAACGGGGCAAAGGAAAACATCCCAAAATACTCAAACCTATGAGCATTTACAGAATTATAAAACAGATTAATTTGCTATTCAAATAATAATAATAATAGATTTTCTGATGATGCAAATACGCGAAAAATTAATCACGAAAATCCCAATTTAGTCAGGTCCTTTGTTTTTTATTCCTGCATTTGATAATTACTCCTCCAAAATTCATTATCTTCTTCGGGGGTCTAAGTATTTACTCTAAAATTTAAATATCTACCAACTATTAAATTTAAACATATTTCTTTTTCTTGATAATTTCTAATTACGCAGGGGATGATATGAAAGAAGGGTATTTGTCAATTATGACTTGCTGCTTTATCTTTCTTTATTTGGATGTTTAGGGGAGCGTATAATACTCTTAACACCTTTTTTTCTTTGCTCTTGGGCCTTTAGGCCATCTTGTATTCAATTACTGCGTTTATTAGTTGGCAATAGAAGTTTATCCATTTCCAATATTGGGAAAAAACTATGATGGAAATAGTCTAAAAAGAACATGGAACTTTTAACAAAAAAAAAAAAAAAAAAAGAACATGGAACATCTTTTGAACTAACTGGGACCAGTCTATTCCATGACCCGCACGCAACTCGAAAGTCTACAATTGGGATATCCTATCCACATCAATCAGAAGCCTTTAATTTGATGGAAGAAAAAAGGGGAAAAAGTCCAAAAAATGGTACAGATTAATATTCATAAGTGCCAAAAATTTCTAAAAAGCTTAGAAGTGACTGCAAGCATAATCTAATAAGAAGAAAATTTCTCCTACCAGCAGATTGCATGTACCATCCCGTCCAGTCTCTATAGGGCTCACCTGAGTCAACCTGTGACCAGTGTACCCCTTTCATAGTCTTTATCACCTATCATGCCCAGATATGGCAGGGAAATGCGATGACAAGACAAGGATACAGACTTTACAAATAAAAAGTGAAGTATTAGATACGATACGCTACCATTATGAAGTATCCGAACATCATAGCTTATCACCCTGGTGATCTGCATCAGGCCCAATTTTATATTCATTGAGCCTTTACTCACCGTCAGACCGGATTTCAAGAAATCTATAGTTAAAAGACTACTAAGTTTTAACACTAACAAATTAAAGTTTAGGATAATTATACGGGGTGATTTTTTTCCTGATCCTTATCCATAATGATATCTTTCCGTCTACTCGACTCCCACCATGCATCTAAGTGGGCCCCACGAATCGGACACTATATTATCAGTAAGGTATAAGGTGTAAGGTGCATGCTCATAGGTGAGAATTTTACATCATATATAAATATAGGTTTTGAAGTGAGGGACACCCAATGATGTGACACGCTCTAGAACAATGTAGAAAATAAGAAAAACCATCACTATACTATTTATTTTGAAATGATTTCAACAATGTAACAAGGAAGCCGTAACCTCAAGGTTGAAATACTGAGCAAAATACTGAGCAGATTCCAAGTCAACTCAGCCCGATCAAATACTGGGTGACAAGGTAGATTTGAACTTGGATTGTATGAGTTTTGGGTGACAAGGTAGATTTGAACTTGGATTGTATGAGTTTTAGTTGAAACACAGACAAAGACTGATACAGAGAGAGAGAGAGAGAGAGAGAGAGAGAGAGAGAGAGAGATTACTTGCTAAGCTGAGCTTCTGCATGTCTTCCTTTCCCTCTCATCTCTCTCCGTGACGATTGCCTTAGTCCTCTTCTGCATACTAATCAGCACATTGTGCCAGGTATTAACCCTAGACTGGACCCTTTCCGGCAACCCCACATTCAACGCCTCCAACTCCTCCATCCTCAGCCTCAAAACCTCCTCCGGCTCCGCCCATCCAACACCCCAATCAAGCACGAACAAAACCCCTTCGCAATCTCCGAATCGCTGTCCGCCGCGAACCGCATCCGCCCCTCTCCGTCCATTCTCACCACCAGCCACACCTGCGCCGTGCACCCTGTCACCCGGCTCTCCGGCACGCGGTCGGAGTCGGCGAGCGGAGGCAGGATCCCGGCGTAGTCGAGAAGCCGCTTCACGCGCTCGACGGGCTTCGGTAGGGACCGGAATTCGGCGACCAGCCGGCAGATCTTCTTGCGAGGGAGCTCGGCTGCGGTGGCGGCGCTGGACGAGGTGGTCTCTGCGATGGCGGCGCAGCTAGGATTAGGGTTTTGGGCGCATTTGGGCGCCCTGAGAAACGATCTGCTAGGGTTAGGGTTAGGGTTAGGGTTTTGGAGAAGCTGAGATGGAATCCTGAGGAAGTAAGAAGAAGCGGAATTCATTTTTCGTGGTTTTTCTGATTTCCGTCGTCTGTTTGGATTTTGATTTCTCTGTAAAATCTGTTTTCGTGTTGGTTTTGGTGAAAGGAAGAAAGAGAAGAGAGAAAGTTTTGGGGGTCTGT
Organism: Camphora micrantha; assembly: GCA_003546025.1. Classification (NCBI taxonomy): domain Eukaryota; kingdom Viridiplantae; phylum Streptophyta; class Magnoliopsida; order Laurales; family Lauraceae; genus Camphora; species Camphora micrantha. Next base: position 21,442,688 of record QPKB01000012.1, on the reverse strand, counting down.
GCTAACTTCAACTGAGAAAGATGAGAGATCCTTAAACTGCGCAGTAGATAGCGCGGGAATGGAAGAAATAAGGGGAAGAGAGGGAGTTGTATTTATAGAAAAAAATTTGGACCATGATGTTGTATAGCATAAGATTTAGACCATGATGTAGGATGATCTGGACCATTGGATTTTTTTAAAGTCTTTTTAAAGTATATTTTGTCTATGATAATGGTATCACATAATTTTTATGAAAATTTGTTTAAAAGAATTTACAGAATAGTAACAGACCCGGATTTTTGTTTGAGTGGGCCAAGGAAAATTGGATAGTCTGATTTTTTGAGCAAACATATGATTTTGATGTGGGGTTTAAAATCTTCATGCATGAGTGTTTTGGATGCAGATCTAAGAAATTCGGACTCTTTGCTCCTTGCCACTTGCCCAGACAAAATCCTAACTTACATTGCGTGTGGGGATTCTGGGGAAGCAGGGACTTGATGTGTCTGAGAAACATTTGGTTCTCAAAGTAAAAAAAGGCCCTTGTCAGCAAAAGAGGAAATCTTTTTTATTAATATATATTTAGGGTTTTTTTTTTTTTTTTTTTATATACACCATTATAGATGTTTATAATATAAAAGGACTCCAATGATAGAAAACACTATGGAAAAGCTAATCAGTACCTATGACTTCACTTTATTTTGAAAGTTATTTTTTTGAATTTAGGTAGCATGTTTGGTTCACTGGACATGGTTGTAGGTGGGAATGGAATGGATGCCGGAATGAGTCTGAATCGGAATGAAGGCAGGGAATGGTTCATTCTCTTCTAATGTTTTGTTCCACTGAAGAATCAAATCCAGTAATAAAATTCTGAATTCTTGTTCTTACGTTTCGTTAAGCCAGAATGATGCCGGGTATAAGCCATAAAATTACATAGACTGACCAAATACCCCTGTTAGATTTTATCTTTGGTTTCAGTCAAAACTGCAGTACTACACACAAGACTCTTAACTGTGGTCCCCAGATCATTACTTCAATCAATTATGAAACCAAATTCATTAAGACCACCAATAAATAATAATTATATTACTAAGTGGAGCCTCACATCTTAATATTGGGTGGAAGCCCACAAAGTGTAATAAAATTTCAACAATTTTCTCATAAATAATTATATTATATTATATAGTTATTATAATATATTTGGGGGTGAGCCCCACAATGGTGTAGTGAAAAAGTT
>QPKB01000012.1:21015491-21440475 GCA_003546025.1 Camphora micrantha | reverse complement strand
CCTAAGATTAAACTAGACAGCTCCTAACTGTGAAGAGTACACCTAGGCCTCCAATCTGGTCTATGAAACGTAGTCGGCCAGGCAAGCCTCCAGGGGATTGGTGGGATCACGATGCGCGTGGCAAAGGTTCCGCTTAATTACCAAACTCCTAGAACAGATGAACTGTCTCCCTTAAGGGACAAGGCTATTCTAGGCACCGATTTCCGTCAAGGAGCGCAAATGGTACAACCTTTGATGGTTCTCCTAATGAGCTCGGTTGTCCTATCAGTTACGTTTCATACTCAAATTTTTATTAAAAGCCTAAGGGATTCCTAAGTAGTGAGGAAAATGAGTTCCTATGGGCAAGAAAATCGGTAAGAATCCAATTCTTATCTTGTTGGGTATGATTGCCCTATACTAAAGTGTGTGCATTTCCAAATACTTTGATGTATTTTAAAATGATTATAAGCACTACAAAGCATTAACAATCAACAACATAAATTTGAACTCACTAATGGGGGATGCCGTGGTTGTATCGAAATACGCACCCTCCCAAACTAAATTGGGAAGATCGGTTGAGTCGACCCAAGCCCCCGAACACCAATTTCGGTGTACGAATTGAGCGGCCGCGACAGGTATCGTCCAACCGTCCTCCTTCCTTAATTATTACAATGCTCATGCTCTTTTTCCCAAATATAAACACCAAATCTAATGACAATAATGTATAGATTTGTTAAAATATAACTTAAAAGCTCTAAAAATTAAACAATCTAATAGCCTAAGATTTTTCTTCTCTTCATAAAAGAAAAGATTCCTAATGACATCTATCAAAAGTTAAGCAATAAACCTCAAAAGAATGATTAACTCCTAAAGCATGATTTATCAAACCTAAGCATGGATAGTAAAAAAGAATGCTAAAAATAAAAACTTAAGCATGCAAAAGATAGCATGATTGCAAGAAAGAAAATCTAATTCTAGCATGTTAAGCACAATTAAACAAAGAGAATTAAGAGCATTAGCAAAAGGAATTAGTATTAAACCTTAACTTCATCTAAATACCAATCAAAGTGTGATTAAGCCACCCATTGGAGAAAGACAAAGCTTTCATTACAAATTTTCAATTTTTACAAAGCTTTTCTCACTTCTACAATTGCTCTCAATTACATGAATAGCTTTTAAGTAAAGAGGATGAGGCTCTCCTTGCTTGTGTCCCTAAAGCCTAGAGTTCCCTTCCTTATATAGAGAAACATTTGCTTTGCTCTCTTTTGGTTTCTTTCCAATGTGGGACTTTACAAGAATGAAAAATATAAACATATGAATGTAATTCTCGTATTAGAAGAAACAGTCCCCACACTGATGTGTGATTTTGACCTCGAAACGTGCCAAATTGGGAGAAATGTTGTGAAATATGATTTGTAGGTCTTAGAACAAACTTTCCAATGCTTCTAAAATCACCTCAATCGGACACCCGAGTAAAAAAGATTATGGGTCAAAATACAAAACCCAGGTCTTTCATTTTTCTTCTTATTGTTGGCATATCTTTGTCATTTCTTCATCCAATTGTCTTCCAACTAATCATACTCTCTTAACTCTTGAATCTCAACTTTAGTCTTCAGATTAGTCTTCAATTAACCACCTACAAAAGGAGAAATTAACATAATTGAGAGTATTTTTTTAACATATTTTGGTATGAAAGCCATTGGAACTCATATAAATGCATACAAATGACCATCTATAATGAAAAGATATGAGCCAAGCATGATGGGGAGGAACTTTATGATTTTTAATGCTCAAAATAGTAATTTGAGTTCTTTTATCTATGAAAACTTCAAAAAATAATGCTATGAAATTATATCTCTTTGTGAACTCATCACCTAAGGCATGAAAGACAGATCTATTATTCTAATAGAGCATGTATTTTTGAAAGAGACTAGAAAGTAATAGAAAAATCACATAGATTAATTAAAGATCTACTTAGCTTCATTTGTGTCCTCCAATCCAGAATCTAGCCAGCCATTGAAAAGAACTCAATAATAATTTCATTGATAGCATCTCCTTGTACAATGGTCTCTCAAAATCTCTCTTCTAAAAATTCCTAATTTCTGGAACAGGGCCCCTATAAATACCCAAAAATAACTCTTAAAATTCTATTAATTATGAAAGAAGAGAAAGAGGAGAGAGAGAGAGAGTTATGGACATCTAAGGGGAGGGAGTTGTGTCTCGTATGCTACTTTTTTGTTCTTTTTTATTCTCCGGTTTATCTATCAGATACATTGAATCTAGACAGCTTCTCTAACAAATTTGATTTATATTTATTGATAAGGTACATCTCTTATCCTTTTATAATTTGAATGAGGTGGAAGTTTCTAGAACCTCTGGGGTGGCCTGGCTAATCTTCAGATGGGATCCCACAAAGGATGTGCAGCAAGTTGATTATCAAACGGTGTAGATTTAAATTGCAAATCCCGTCTACCAATAAACATGAAAAATCTCTGGGCCCAAAACCTTTATCAATATGGCTTTGATTTGCACGTTCTTGGGCTCCACGGATATCTACTGTAAATAAACTTTCCAATGTTAGGTAAATTTCATCGATCCGACGGTCGAATTGAAAGTTATGGCTATTTAAAGATGAGTTATCTTGAGAAAAACGAGATTAACTTTTAAAATTTGATTTGCAATGGATTCTATCTCTACATAACTTTCATTTTTGAAAGGACATCAGATGTGGATGATTCAAACTTTCTTCTTTTGGTCCAATCGAATTGTACTTTTTTGAATTATCCATCTTTTGTTCCAATCAAAATTGTACCTTTTGAATTATCCATCAATAATCTCAAATTTTGCGCTTGAACAGTGAGCCCTATGAGAAGTCTTCTATTGTAGTTAGGACTCTTCAACTGACATGATGAGTGGACCATTCCTTTGATTTAATTTGCATATGGCTGGTGTGTACATGGTGAATTCTTCAATTTACTTCAAATTCAGCAATGCAGATGACAATGTGTTCTTGAAAGTGGGTTCCGTGACAGAGGCCTGCATTTCTCATTTTCTGCACATTCCAATTTAACACATCCAAATAGTGAAGAGCCCATATTGAGCGCGGACCCATCCGGACAGAGTTCTACTCCAACTGGGACTCTTCGGAGAAAATTTGCAAAACATTCTAAGTTAATACAGAAAATGTATGAAAAGTATGAAAATTCAGATTTGTAGGTGAAAATGCATGAAATGATGAAATTATATGAACAAATGATGCAATCACCTAATTAAATCCATAATTCATCCTAAAATGATACGTAAATGTGCAAATTCATGAACTCAACATCTGTTTCCACTGCAAGTGAAGAAAACACCATAGTGATTCTTATGCTCCGAGTTACTAACAGTGCTATTATTCCCACCTGTAAAAGTTTTAGTATGGCATGATGATCCACAGTCCATTGTATCTTTATGGATCTCACTGTGTTTGGACATGTTACAATTTCTAACTAGGTAGGTACTCATGGTCCCTGAATTTTTGCGTCCCAATCAAGAGTGGGAATATGATTAGAGATGGATGGAATGTAATGTACCCACTTACCCTGGAATAGAGTGGATTATATAAGAATCAGGATCCTGGGAGTTTTTACCCATGGTGACTATAAATAGACCAATCACGGCCCGACACGTCACCTTGGGCAGCCACTGCCTTGGACAGGGGCAGGCTGCCTGTGAAGACGTGGGGCCTCTCAACTTATTTTTATAATGCCTCTAGATTAGGTAAGTGAAAGCAACGTGGATCTAATGGCCTAGAATGAATGAAGACCCCAGCATTATAGAGTTGAGTGAAAAAGTAAAACTCACAAAGCCAATTCCATAAAAAATGACAATGATGATGATAAATGATAGCTTTTTAATGATTTAAGGTAGCGTTTTATCATGGAAATCCAATGGCGGATATAAGGTGGGATGTACTCGAAAATCAGCCACCTCCCATCTAGTTCACCTACACACCCCAGCCTACCTCCTCCCCTGTAAGGGCCTTTACGTTTGGAGAAATCAGGTTTCTAGTAAAACTAAGTCTGTCACTTTGGTATAAAAGGAAATTGAAGACAATTTCCATTAGTAACTCAAATCTTATTCACAATAGTAACTCATAAACTTTTATTAGTAACTCAATCCGTAAGACATGCAATTGAATTCACTATCCCTGATTTCTGTTATCAACAAGAACTGAAGGTTTGTTGAGATCTCACCCCAAAGCCTCTACCACCCTCCGTTTAATGAAATCCAATAGATTTTGGTGGAAGTTGCTTCCCTTACCAGAGAAAATGTTCCTCTCTGGATTGCAAAGTAAGCTGTTAAGAATGCATGGCAGTACTTCTCTTGGATTTTCTTTTATACTTCTCGTCCGAAGAGATCATGTACAAAGCAGGTTCCATCCTGAGAAAGAAAATTAGAAAATTGATTAGCACTATGACAAAAAACGAAATGGTAAAAGGTAAAAATTACAATACATTTTAAGATTGTTAAGACTAATGATGATACAAATTATACAATAAATCACTGGAAAGGAAGTACTAAGAGCATTAAAAAGGGGCAAACAGCAAATCCTCAGAAAATTTACAGAGAAACCAACAAAACCCCCCCCCACCCCCCCCCCCCCCCCCCCCCCTTCTTTTCTTTTCCTTTTATTGGTAATGTGACTCTAACTGACAACCTCATGGTTGTGACGATAAGAACCTTCTGACCATGCTACAAGCTCTTGTCCATCAATTGATGACTTCCTAAAATGTAGCAGTTGGTACTTGGTAGTACAATGCCACATTGCTTTCTCCCTACACTTGTTTTCAAAATTACAAGGATATAGTGAAAGGTAATATTCTTCTTTTGTGTTCTTTCTTCATAATTTTTGTTTTCTAAGACTGCATTGCTGATTCTGAAGTCATCACTGGCATGTGTGACATTAGGAATCAGCTATGTGGCATTGTTGGATTTGATTCAACAAGATGTCTGACTTATTTTATTTTGTTTTTTAAAGTCTCATAAGTGTTTACAACAGACCATCTCAATAAACCAGTATAATAATTTTTTATTTAAATTTTAGATTCATCTATTCTGACATATATTAACATACGTCAAATGTATAATACAGAAAAAAAGCAGGCAATGACAGAAAGTTATAGAAGGAAGAACAAGGATTATTTATGAAGTTCAAATGCAGACACATGTATACTTCTCTATAGAATGCCATGAAATAAAAAAAAAAAAAAAAAAAAAAACAAAACCCTGAATGCAAGTCACCTGATAGTAATGCAGCAGGATAACAGTAATTTTATTCAGTTCCCATAATGTTTTAGATGTATTTGAGTAATCTCTTAATTAGACATACCAGCCATGTGTGAAACATCGCTGCTATATTTGCACCAATATTAGAATCAAGATCATACCATATGTTCAAGTCTGGTATCTGAGCAAATGCCCAATGAAATATACTATTTCAAGTTAGAGAATAAAACAATATTGACTGTGAATCAATCAAGATATGAAACATAATACATTCATGACTCAACAAATATACCATTTCAAACTCGAAGCGGTCGAAGGCCTCTGATGGAGGTGGAGCTCATGGCCCACCTCTAGATCAGAACCTGCAGCTCTGATAGCCCCTCAGCTCTCAGCATCATGTGTACCCCACTCATCTAAATTAATGATCTCCCAGTGCTCCCGTACAATTCTCTGATCTGTGGTCGCTGCCATGCTGCCGTCAACCCTTACGCCCATGTCGATTACCAGTTGGCAATCTAGATCTGCCCCTTCTGCTGCCACGGAGATGAGTTTTGATGGGGACTTAGGATTTGACAATTGAAAAGAATGTATTTCTTCTGCTGCTCCTCACTTTCAACTGAAAAACTCCTTTTGAAATATGTGAAGTGTGACTGATTTGGGAAATGTGACTGGGCCGTGAAAATGCAGCAGTAGAAGTTTCTGATGATATATGTAGTTCAACAATTAACAGATTTTGTAATGTTAATAACTTATGTATTGATTACACATCCTTCAAATTCATGTAGTCGATACACATGATTTTAATTCATACAAGATGTGTTATTAGTGAAACAAACAGACCCAAAAAGAAGCACAAGTAATTTTTGGCACAAGTTCATGAGCTTAAGCTTTCTTCTCAGATCCTGTGGAAAGAAAGAGTTGCTCTTGAAGCTAACTCATGAAATTTCATATACACAAGACTGGATGCCAACTGCCAAGGAACATCTGATCTGCTCATTTTCCAACCTGATTGCAGAAAGTCACAATAAAAAAAAAAATAAATTAAAAAGAAGGAAAAATTTGTAAAAAGACTTTTTTCTCAGTGAAATTAAAAAATAATAGAATACTGGAAAACATTATTAAGAAAATGAAATGGTTACATGTGTGTAGTGCCAATTTTATTTATATGTGAATAATTTACAAATAATAGTTCAAGCAATATAATTCCTTAACAGATTATTTCTTAATTATCAACCAACTTTCTATGAAGAGTTAGAAAAAAAAAAAAAAAAAAAAACTGTGAGCAATACTAGCACGGGTCATCAGGTTTTATCCCTCAAAATCAATATTGGTATCTGTTTTCTACCATATTGGGCAAGTTTTCAATTAAAATCTACATCTGGAATTTACCATTATCCAAAAAATAAAAATAAAATCTACTTCTTTAATTAAAGAAAATACCATGCTTGAGTGGTTTGATCAGCTACCTATCTGCCACATAACCACAAAAATTGAAGCAAGCATTGCAAAACCATATGCAGTCATTCTAAAATATTCTCTGAAACACACATGAAGCATTGTTTTTTTAACGAAAAGAAAATCACTAAATTAAAATAGAAACAGGCATACAGCAAATAATTTACAAAGTAATGCCATCCCACTTGCTAATTTGCTTCTGTAAGACAAAGTGAATGGGGGCACACATAAGCAAATACAACACTCCAATGTCCTCGACCTTATTACCAACAAGCAAGGATAAGATCCCACAGAACCAGCCCAGGTGATGGCACTTGTGGAGTCTTGCTTTAGCACCGATGTCAAGCACTAAAGATCCAAAACAGATATATAGGTTCTGGCTTGAGTGGTTTCTTATAGCTTTCTGAGCTTATTTTCATTAAGAAAGGGAACTCATTTTGTTACAGGCTGGTTTTTTTTTTTTTTTTTAATTCTCTTATTTTCATTTTGTGCTTTTGGAGGCTGTTGCTCAGGTGCCCAACATATTATTGGAGGTTTTCCTGTCAAATTTCCTTTTTTTCTTAGACAGCAGATCATTTAGCTAAGAGTGTTCTTCACCTGAGTTTTGCTTCTCTCTCTTGACAACTCCATTTTATCCTTACCATTTTGGTGTGTGGCGTTTATTGTATTTTCATTTTTGGCTTTTCATTTTGTTTGCTTTCAGTTTCTCTCTTGTAATGTTAGGCTTTTATCAATGAGACTATGAGAGTTGCCATTCAATTTTTTTTTCTTTTCTTTTTGGGGGATAAGTAGTGAGATAAACATGATTCTATTGAAGGATTTCAAAGGTGAATCCTTAAAGTCCCAGTCTTAACTTGAACCTGCAACCTGATGGTTGTGACAATGAGAACTTCCAACTGTGCTGGGCTAAAGGCTCTTGTTGAATTTGAACTAATGGTTTGAGCACTATGCAAGGATCCTAGATGTTGCCCAAGTGCTTATTCTTTTCTTTAGTGAATACATTCATAAACCAATTATAAGGGATAATGTCCAGACATTATTTATAGAACAAGACAAACAAGAAAAAGAAACAAAGAATACCTTTCTAAAGCCAGCATGATCAAGGATTGCATGCAAATTTTGTGACATAAAATCCGCAACTAGCACTGTGATATATTGACATCCAGCATTTGCCATATTGACAGCCATATCTGCCATAACCAAGGAATCAGATGGATGTGAGGCACGGCTGCAATGCAGCAGTTAAGACACCCTAGACCTCTGGGTCCGTGTAAAAATTTGCCACAATACTAATTCTCATATCCTTCAGTGAATTGAATAGTACTTCAATTTTTAATTCATCAGGGGACTAGAACATTGCCTGCAATTACACTAGAATGAAAAAATCCTGATACAGCCAGGAAAATGATCTTCCATTACATTACAGGAAGACTTTCTCTTATTTAAAAACGATTATTACAGCACAGGAAATGATCATTGTTACATCATAATAGGGATTTTCTTTAAAGATCTTCCAAATGAGAAGTACATCTAATGTTTTTTGTTTATTCATGCCATGAAAACTGAAAGTATTCATACATTCTCATCAAAGAAACACCTTTATTATTAAGTTACCAACTTCATACAGATCAGAATGAAAATGACATAACAGAATGTAATGAGAGATATCCATCATCAATATTACTTTTACAAGTATTCCATCATCAATATTACTTTTACAAGTATCTGCAGAAATGAGCAAAAGGTGATTACAATTTGCTATAGCTATGGGGCTCAAGTGAAATGGACGAGACCTCTGGATCTGGCAGTAGGCTTTTGAAGGGAGCTCTTTTCAAACTCTTTTTTTTTTTGGATTTACATGATCACCATTTTCTTTTTGGCAGGACTACGAAGTGACTATTCAACTTGTTTTCTTCCAATATGACTTAAACAATCCCCCTTTTTTTTTTTTTTCTGTTAGGAGTTTGAAGTGAGCACTATTAAACTTGTTTTCTTCCAATAGGATTTACACAATCTCCAACATACAGTAAAACACCAATTTTGCAATATTCACCCACCTGCTTCCAAAGTTGCTTCAGCTACTCTGTAGTGTAGTCTGTCCTCAGCTTCACTCCAGAGTCCAGAAGCTACTGTAGCTTGCCATTTCCTTGCACTTTAGACCATTGACCATTCTTAGTCAATAGTCTACCTTGGGTATGAAATTCACGCATCCTTGTTAAGTGAGCAGCAGATCAAATGTCACAGATCCACAAATCATCATGCAAACCTTTGAAGCACCTTCAACTCTTAACATGGAAAGTTCCCGACTTATGTGGTCTTCATTTATTTTCCAGTCTTCTAATCCATCCTATACAGCTGCAAACACAAATGACTTAACATTTTGATACAAATCACAACACTGACAACTGAGGGCAAACGACAACAGATCCAGAATACTCACAGGTATTGACATATAAAATAGATTTAATTTCCAATGACATAAATGGCAGACTATAAATCACAGCAGGTCCAATTCTGTCAGATCCATTTTTTTATAAATATAAAAATACCACTCCTCCAAAAAACAACGGGGCAAAGGAAAACATCCCAAAATACTCAAACCTATGAGCATTTACAGAATTATAAAACAGATTAATTTGCTATTCAAATAATAATAATAATAGATTTTCTGATGATGCAAATACGCGAAAAATTAATCACGAAAATCCCAATTTAGTCAGGTCCTTTGTTTTTTATTCCTGCATTTGATAATTACTCCTCCAAAATTCATTATCTTCTTCGGGGGTCTAAGTATTTACTCTAAAATTTAAATATCTACCAACTATTAAATTTAAACATATTTCTTTTTCTTGATAATTTCTAATTACGCAGGGGATGATATGAAAGAAGGGTATTTGTCAATTATGACTTGCTGCTTTATCTTTCTTTATTTGGATGTTTAGGGGAGCGTATAATACTCTTAACACCTTTTTTTCTTTGCTCTTGGGCCTTTAGGCCATCTTGTATTCAATTACTGCGTTTATTAGTTGGCAATAGAAGTTTATCCATTTCCAATATTGGGAAAAAACTATGATGGAAATAGTCTAAAAAGAACATGGAACTTTTAACAAAAAAAAAAAAAAAAAAAAAAACATGGAACATCTTTTGAACTAACTGGGACCAGTCTATTCCATGACCCGCACGCAACTCGAAAGTCTACAATTGGGATATCCTATCCACATCAATCAGAAGCCTTTAATTTGATGGAAGAAAAAAGGGGAAAAAGTCCAAAAAATGGTACAGATTAATATTCATAAGTGCCAAAAATTTCTAAAAAGCTTAGAAGTGACTGCAAGCATAATCTAATAAGAAGAAAATTTCTCCTACCAGCAGATTGCATGTACCATCCTGTCCAGTCTCTATAGGGCTCACCTGAGTCAACCTGTGACCAGTGTACCCCTTTCATAGTCTTTATCACCTATCATGCCCAGATATGGCAGGGAAATGCGATGACAAGACAAGGATACAGACTTTACAAATAAAAAGTGAAGTATTAGATACGATACGCTACCATTATGAAGTATCCGAACATCATAGCTTATCACCCTGGTGATCTGCATCAGGCCCAATTTTATATTCATTGAGCCTTTACTCACCGTTAGACCGGATTTCAAGAAATCTATAGTTAAAAGACTACTAAGTTTTAACACTAACAAATTAAAGTTTAGGATAATTATACGGGGTGATTTTTTTCCTGATCCTTATCCATAATGATATCTTTCCGTCTACTCGACTCCCACCATGCATCTAAGTGGGCCCCACGAATCGGACACTATATTATCAGTAAGGTATAAGGTGTAAGGTGCATGCTCATAGGTGAGAATTTTACATCATATATAAATATAGGTTTTGAAGTGAGGGACACCCAATGATGTGACACGCTCTAGAACAATGTAGAAAATAAGAAAAACCATCACTATACTATTTATTTTGAAATGATTTCAACAATGTAACAAGGAGGCCGTAACCTCAAGGTTGAAATACTGAGCAAAATACTGAGCAGATTCCAAGTCAACTCAGCCCGATCAAATACTGGGTGACAAGGTAGATTTGAACTTGGATTGTATGAGTTTTGGGTGACAAGGTAGATTTGAACTTGGATTGTATGAGTTTTAGTTGAAACACAGACAAAGACTGATACAGAGAGAGAGAGAGAGAGATTACTTGCTAAGCTGAGCTTCTGCATGTCTTCCTTTCCCTCTCATCTCTCTCCGTGACGATTGCCTTAGTCCTCTTCTGCATACTAATCAGCACATTGTGCCAGGTATTAACCCTAGACTGGACCCTTCCCGGCAACCCCACATTCAACGCCTCCAACTCCTCCATCCTCAGCCTCAAAACCTCCTCCGGCTCCGCCCCATCCAACACCCCAATCAAGCACGAACAAAACCCCTTCGCAATCTCCGAATCGCTGTCCGCCGCGAACCGCATCCGCCCCTCTCCGTCCATTCTCACCACCAGCCACACCTGCGCCGTGCACCCTGTCACCCGGCTCTCCGGCACGCGGTCGGAGTCGGCGAGCGGAGGCAGGATCCCGGCGTAGTCGAGAAGCCGCTTCACGCGCTCGACGGGCTTCGGTAGGGACCGGAATTCGGCGACCAGCCGGCAGATCTTCTTGCGAGGGAGCTCGGCTGCGGTGGCGGCGCTGGACGAGGTGGTCTCTGCGATGGCGGCGCAGCTAGGATTAGGGTTTTGGGCGCATTTGGGCGCCCTGAGAAACGATCTGCTAGGGTTAGGGTTAGGGTTAGGGTTTTGGAGAAGCTGAGATGGAATCCTGAGGAAGTAAGAAGAAGCGGAATTCATTTTTCGTGGTTTTTCTGATTTCCGTCGTCTGTTTGGATTTTGATTTCTCTGTAAAATCTGTTTTCGTGTTGATTTTGGTGAAAGGAAGAAAGAGAAGAGAGAAAGTTTTGGGGGTCTGTGCTAACTTCAACTGAGAAAGATGAGAGATCCTTAAACTGCGCAGTAGATGGCGCGGGAATGGAAGAAATAAGGGGAAGAGAGGGAGTTGTATTTATAGAAAAAAATTTGGACCATGATGGTGTATATAGCATAAGATTTAGACCATGATGTAGGATGATCTGGACCATTGGATTTTTTTAAAGTCTTTTTTTAAAGTATATTTTGTCTATGATAATGGTATCACATAATTTTTATGAAAATTTGTTTAAAAGAATTTACAGAATAGTAACGGACCCGGATTTTTGTTTGAGTGGGCCAAGGCAAATTGGGTAGTTTGATTTTTTGAGCAAACATATGATTTTGATTTGGGGTTTAAAATCTTCATGCGAGTGTTTTGGATGCAGATCTAAGAAATTCGGACTCTTTGCTCCTTGCCACTTGCCCAGACAAAATCCTGACTTACATTGCGTGTGGGGAAGCAGGGACTTGCTGTGTCTGAGAAACATTTGGTTCTCAAAGTAAAAAAAGAGGCCCTTGTCAGCAAAAGAGGAAATCTTTTTTATTAATATATCTTTAGGGTATTTTTTTATATACACCATTATAGATGTTTATAATATAAAAGGACTCCAATGATAGAAAACACTATAGAAAAGCTAATCAGTACCTATGACTTCACTTTATTTTGAAAGTATTTTTTGAGAATTAGGTAGCATTTGGTTCACTGGAATGGTTGTAGGTGGGAATGGAATGGAGGCCGGAATGAGTCTGGAATGGAATGAAGCAGGAATGGTCATTCTCATTCTAATGTTTGGTTCCACTGAAGAATCAATCCAGTAATAGAATTCTGATTCTTGTTCTTACGTTTGTTAAGCCAGAATGATGCCCGGTATAGCATAAAATTTACATAAGACTGACCAAAATACCCTTGTTAGATTTTTATCTTTGGGTCAGTCAAAAATGCAGTACTACACACAAGACTCTTAACTGTGGTCCCCAGATCATACTTCAATTCATTATGAACCAAATTCATTATAAACCACCAATATATATATATATATTACTAAGTGGAGCTCACATCTTAATATTTGGGGGTGAGCCCACAAAGGTGTAATAAAAAAATTTACAATTTCTCATAATAATATATTATTATATTATATTATATTATAATATTTGGGGGTGAGCCCCACAATGGTGTAGTGAAAAAGTTTGCAATTTCTCATAATAATATATTATTATATTATATTATATTATAATATTTGGGGGTGGGCCCCACAAAGGTGTACTGAAAAAGTTTGCAATTCCTCATAATAATATATTATTATATTATATTATATTATAATATTTGGAGGTGGGCCCCACAAAGGTGTAGTGAAAAAGTTTGCATTATAATATTTGGGGGTTGGCCCCACAATGGTGTAGTGAAAAAAAGTTTGCATCTTGCTCTCTTTTATCATAATAATAGAGGATGTGAAACAAGGGTATTTTGGTCTCAATAAAAGTTACAAAGGAATGGAATGGCCATTCCTCTGCCTCCCAAGTGGAATAGTCATTCCTCTACATAAGGGAATGAGGATTCTGGAGGTAATAATCATTCCGTCACTTTTTGGCGAACCAAAAGCGGTAATGATCATTCCATTCGAATGACTATTCCATTCCGACCTTCATTACAGCGAACCAAACGCTACCTTAGTAGAGTTGGATTTTAATTTATGCAGGCTTTAGTAAGTTGGGACAGTGGGACTGGTTCCTGTGAGGGTACCTAACTTTTATGGTATTGATCCTTGGGTGACTATGTAAGATGAGATGCCCCTTTCCACTCAGCATGTAGTGTTTTCGAGTTTTGACCCCTATCAATACTACCACTACCAGTTTTATTCATTTTTTATCTAGTGTAGAACCCAATAGGATCTTGTGATTAGTTATTAGTGAAGTTTTTCTTGGAGTCGGGCCCAACTGTAGCATGAGTGCGGTGAGCCAAGCTATGAAAGCGACCGGTGGCTACATCGAGTTGTGCCTATAGTCTAGATCCATTGATTATTTTATTTTGAATGATTTGGATTTTAAATGTGGGCCCCAATAATTGATTTATAATGCGGACTCAAATAAATTTTTTTATTTTTTTGGTTATAAGGCTCAAATGATTTGAATGCAGCTGGTTCATATACTTGTTCACACAATTTAAAAATTCGAGATCGTTTGCTAGTTATCAACAGCTTCCTAACTACTACCGAAAGAGATCTGTTTATTCTTTTATTTGGATCATTCCATATCCTTCCAAGATGATAAAAAGGTGAGCCCCAGCTTTACATTGTCGGATGTTAATAATCGAATCAGTGGGACTGGGAAATGTATTGAGAAGGTAGTAGAAGACCCCAGAACAGGCTTCCAATATTGATTAGTTTTAACTTTAGAGGCTGATTTGATAAACTAGTGAGTCATATGGGGTTTCTATGCAAAATATGGCAGAATCTATATTTTTGATGGGTAAAACTATGGCAGAATTCTAGCAAGCGTACCATGAACTACGGTTGCAAATGGTTATCCAATTATTGGAGCATTGAAGTTTTCCATTTTGATTAAAGCGTGTATGGAATCTATTTTTGAGCCTGAGAGAATTTTCGATATACATCAGGATCCACGGATAAAGGGTCCAAAGTATTCCAATCGTAAGATCGGATCCCTATATGTTCTGACCCAAGTTTCAAATCCAAGATGATTATGTTTACATAAAGAGTTTATATATAGGTTCTAAGAGATTGCGTAGCTTAATTTATGTTTATATGTAAGAGTCTAACCTTAATCATATACCATTTAATACTCTAACTTGTATTTAAAAATATTTATTTTGAAGCTCTTTTATCCAATTATACTAATTCATTTTACATCTTCAAAAATAGATTTGGGTCTAAACCCACCGTGGTTCTTCTCGGATCTGACTCGTTGGTATCCCTAAAAATACCCTTTCAAATGGGCTTTAATAGGCCCATCCCAATGGAAAACTTTAATAGGCCCATCCCAATGCAAATTTGCGGGTTCTCATTTTACTTAAATTTATTTTTAGTAGTTTTTAAATTTTTTGGACTCCTAAATCTTAGGATCTAATGTAGTTAGAGACTGGGATTGATGGCTGAGATGTATTCTAGGTTTATTAGTCTTTTTTTTTTTACCTTTTAATATTCTCTACTTTGGTTGAGGGATGGTTGTCTTTTGAGGGATGGTTGTCTTTTAGACTTTTAATCAACAATATTTCATTCCTTATGTGCTTTCTTTAAGCTTTCTACAGATTATTGAACAAAAATAGTTAATAGGGTCTGTGGTTTGATATCTTTTCCGGACTAAGGTAAGCCCTTTGTGGTTTCATTCTTGTTGTGTTGAAAAAGTATTTGGGAAGGGGACACAAGGACACACATGTGAGGTAATAGTAACTCATATTTGCAAGAAGGAGGAAGACCATGTTCAAAGCCTTGGACCTCTCAATGAGAACGGCTGATTCTTAACACTAGGGTAAAGAACCGTTCTAGATTCGCCTGGTTAGAGTTGGATTTGGTAATGACTTTGATATTTTTTGGAGATGTATGAGTTTAGGCTTCATTTTTCCCTTTACACACGTGATAGGAAAATGAGATTTATATATGTAAATAGGAAAATAGGGATTTATATATGTAAATGCTATATATGCAAATGTTTACATATATAAAGCACACTACCATGTTTGTCAAAATTACTATTTTTACCGAGTAAATGAGTACATCCAACAAACAATTTTATATGCATTCTTTTTTGGACTTTTTTGATAGACTTCTCAAAATCAATTAAGAATTAAGATATAAATCTAAACATCCTAAAATTTACAATTAATACGAGAGTATTGAACAACTCAGATCATGAATTGGGGCCCATAACAATGCAAAAAAATAAATAAATAAATAGCTTGAGACTTTTTCACAGATCACTCAAAATTCAAGATTTAGGATAATAATCAGCTTCAAGATCTTTGGAGTTTATTAATTCACTAAACAACTGAACCTTCTAGACTACAATTATGGGCCTGTAGGAACGGAAATAAAATAAGTCTTTCATGGGGCTTGCAAGAGAAAAAATCTTGGTGTAGAGAGCATACTAGCCCCGTTTGCAAGAGATTTGAGTAAATAATCTTATCACCTTTTCAGGTGCCTAAAATCTTCATATGTACATGATCTTATTTACACACCATTTGTCCAACTCATGTACGCACCACATTATTATATTATATTATATATGAAAGTTGTTGATTTTCAATTCTATTTTGAAGATTAGAATTTGACCATCTCCCATAATGTTGACTTGGTATTAACTGATTCGTAATACTTTTTATTGCAAGCCAAAACATCTTCAATATAACTTAATTATATATAATAATCATAGCTTGATTATAAAACTCATAGCAAGCAAAAGCTGTCATATAACTTAATTACATTGATTAATTACAAAATTCATAGCAAATAAAAAACTGCCATATAACTTAATTACATATAATAATAATAGCTTAATGATGAAATCGGCAATAATAATTATACCTTAATTACATTTCAAACCAAAATTGAAACTCTCTCTTTCAAGCACTCTTAATTCCTAACATGCATTTTTATATTTTTATTATTTATTTATTTATTTTTTATATATTTTATTTATTTATTTATTTATTTATTTATTTATTTTATTTTTCTTTCTGAGATGGCTTTTGGCATATGAGTTGGTTTTTGGAGATAATGAATGGGTGAGGTCAGGTTTGTCGTGAATTGAAATTTACAAATTTGATTTGTAGCAATTGCAAAGAGGAGTTCTGAGGTACTTTATGAAATGGGTTTTCCAAATGTTGGGGTGGTGAGTCTCTATTTATTATGTTGGGATTTGCTTTCGTGATCTATAGAATTTGCCGATAGGGGTTCTTTGATTTTTTTAGGTAGTTTTTTTTTTTTTTTAATTTCTAAGGACTTTTTGTAGGTGGTTAGGGAATAAAGTTTGAGTTTGTTGTCGGTTTTGTGGCTGTAATTTGTAGTTGTTATACAAAAAAGGGGCTCATTAGTATGGGTTTTGGAGATCTTGAGGGTGTGAAGTTGTGTCTTTTGTACATTGCGCGTGAGTTCTTGATTGTGCGCAGTTGTGAAGAGTTCTCTGATTTATTGCTTCTTGAGCTGCATCCTTTTATGAGCAAACCACAACTGAGGTTTGTACTTTTCAAGCTTCAAAAATAATGTATTATATGCATACCATTTTTCCATGTTTAATATTTCATAGTAAAGTGTTTTAGAGACATCACCAGACAACCTTTCCTATTTAGAATGGTCCTTACTATTAATTGAGTTCATTGAGAGACCATGGTCTTATTTAATTGAACGATTAAGTTATCTTACCATATGTTTAAACTGCTTGCTTACTTTTTTATGGTTTTCATTATAATATGTTTATCATAAAAAGTATTGGTAATTTTTCAATACACTGCAATATTATCTTAAATGATAATTTTCCAATGATATTATGAAAGAAAACACTAGAGAGTCAAGTAAACTAAAAAAAATATTATGATTCTTGTAAATTTTATATTATAAATAGCATATTTAAATTATATATATATTTTAATATTATTCGTGCTGAGCACGAACATGTTTTGCTAGTACTAAAATGAGTGCAAATGAATGTGATGATGCATATCTATTACATATTAATCATTTACGAGGGCTCTTTATAGATTTTCAATTTTTTTTTCCTTTTTGACTAAAGAGATTTTCACCCACAAATAGAGTCGTAGTCGCTTGTACTTTCATTCTTTTTCTTCTTCTTCTTGTTTTTTTTTTTCAGAAAGAGGGTTTCGTCTTGCATCATTGCCGAAATGCGGAGCTCACGCAACCCTCAAGCAGCAGATAATACCTTGAGTGTTGCTTGAACGTTGCCTCAAGCAACAGATAACACCATTAACCAAAAAAAAAAAAAAAAGAAAAGAAAGCAACAGGTAATGCCATTTTGTGGGCCCCACTAGTTGGCTACTAAACCGGCAAAGAAAGCCAAAAGCAAAAGAAAGAAGTGATCCCACGTGGTTAGAGGTGGACCTACATGCAAGCTTTTGCGGGATAACTGGACTTGGTTACACTTTCAAAATCCATATAAGAAACTCGGATCCGCTTCAAAAACCCATATGAAACCTTGGGATCCATCTCTAAATCCCACCTAAAAACCCTAGGTTTGCTTGAAAATCCAACCACACAGAATCGAAAGTCCTGGTCACCTTTTTAAGTTTCCACAGCATGATCTGTTTTGCAAATCTCAGGAGTCGGTATGAGAACAAACCGCCCTCTGGTGGCCCCACTTTGGATGTGACCATGGTAAAAACCCAATAAATAAATCTCAAGGTGGTTACATGATTATAACCTCTGAATCTGAAAGAAAGAAAAGGATGGTTTGAAAAATGTTAGCCCCACAGTCAACATCGACGCTCAATTCAAAAATTAGCTTTGACCAATGCCGCCTCTAACTAACCTGTATCTTATTCTCCTTTTTATTTCTGATGCATGTGCCTGTCCAATTGACCTTTGACAGGCCAAATATCAAACAATGTTAAATGTACTAAGAGATTCTTCTTTTCTTGAATATGCAACATTCCAAAACATAAAGGTTAAAAGAAAAGTGTGCTTGTAGAAGCGAATTTTGTTATGAATAGGTATATAATTTAGGACCCATTAAGCCTCTTTTCTAATTATCAATCATAAAGGTTAGAAGAAAAGTGTGCTTGTAGAAGCGAATTTTGTTGTGAATTGGTATATAATTTAGGACCCATCAAGCCTTCTTTTAATTATTATAACGGAGGGTGTCCTGGTCTTTTGGGCCGACTAATCCTTATGGGCCCAAGAGAGCCTGATAAGTCTCCTGTGGCCTCAGTGTGGTAGCGTAGTTTTAAACTCACAGCCTCCGGAAGCAAACCGTGGTCATAGGCTAATTGAGGTACCCTTTGGGGTTTATTAAGCCTTTTCACTTAGCCTTATCCTATGTTCAGTCTAAGCCCTTCACACTGAGTGGATTTTATAGATCCAAATTCAACACTTGCATGATGAAGGCCCTTCAATTGATCATACAAATATCGGCATACATCCGACGTTATCTAAATGTCAAGATTAATTAGGACTACTTTGAAGTGCTTTAAACAAACAAATGGGTCCCAAATATAACTCACCAGAGGAAGTTATGATATGGCCGGTATTAACAGTGGACTTGGATGAATTGGGCCACTCTCCTGTTTCATACATGGATGGTCTGGATTAGTGAATGGACCACCCAAGATTGACAATGCAACTTATGACAAAGAGATTTTTGTATATAGTCCCTAAGGTTTGTGGGATTTGTAAATAGGCCCCTGAGAATTTTGTATTTACAAATAGGCCCCTGCATTTTAATTTTAATACCTTCTGTGTCCCAAAAACCAATAGTCTCCTAACTACCATAGGTTTTTATAGCAAAACGACACTTTTGTACATCTCTTTTATCCTTATATGCATAATTTCAAAAGCTTGTACTCAATTTTTTTTTTTTTATAAATCATGTAACATTAACAATTGCATTTAGTGGGAGAGAATAACCTTACATAGGTTTTTTTTTTTTTTTCTTAAGCATTACAAGGCTCATCTCATTAAATCAAAGTTGATCATGACAACAATCAACACATTTACTTATAACCAGTTATGATTTATCCAATCCATATATGACCCACCGTTGGATTGATGAAAGTTTCAAAATACATCATTATGCTTCGGGGGGTGTCTCGTAAAAGAAATATTGGGGGAACGGGCAATGTAAAAAAAAAAAAAAAAAACTATTTTTTAGAATTTGTGAGGGGGATGGTGTTTGGCTATATGTAAAAGAAATATTAGGGGAAGGGACAAATGTATAGAAAAAATGTATTAATTTTTAGGATTTGAGAAGGAGGGGCGTGGGGGGTTGTGATCCGAACTTTTCTTAGATATGGGTGCATGGGGCATTCAGTCTCCAGGTCCTTATACTTGGGTCCACCCCTGATTATGGGCATGAGAGAGTTATTTAGAGAAATTATTTGGACTTAAGGTAAAATAATAGTATTTTTGTAAATAATAATTTAATCATTTTTTATTTGATGGATGTAAGGGCAAAGCCATCATTTATAAAAAAACTCTACATAAATCTCATAGTGGCTGTCCATTCTTATCAAGAATATTGATTTTAGGTATATGAAAGGTATTAAAAAGAAAATGCAAGGGCCTATTTACAAATATTAAAACCTCAGGATCTTATTTACAAATCCTACAAACCTTAGGGGGGTGTGTACAAAAAATCTCTTTAACAAATCATATTGTTTAGGGTAGCCAGGATCTGATAATCCAACCAGAAAAGGGTGACAAGTGTTCATGCACTTCAACCCCTTTCCAGGAAATGGGGAACAGAGGAATCCAAACCAAATTACCAACTTTTTTTTATAAAAGGTCTTCCACTTGAGTACAAGGGGTTTAGAAAAATCAATCCATTACTATAGTTTTCTAAGAGAATTGGGTCTCAATGCATAGTATATTGGAATTGGGTCTCTAATCATAGTACTTGGACCCCTCTCTCTCTTTCTCATTGTAAAATCATGAACCCACTAATCTAGTGCTAATAAAATACATGTTAAATGATGGTGGATTCCACTTTTAATATGTTTACCAATATTGTTTATGGGGTGGTTAGGTCTCATGCAGTGATCTACCACAAAAATTAGAATTCGCTAATATTAGTGGTATGGGAGTGGCCTGGGCTGTTTCAAGTTGCTTGTTTTGTGTTGGCATTGGCATAAGTTCTCCTTTCATTCGAAGTGATATTTTTTGTTGGATTTAAATGGATAAAGTGTATAGTTTCGTTCCCTATACATGACCAATTCAATGGTGTATATCACTAAGACTAAAATTTAGATTAGCTCATCTACAAAGGGAGAACTATGATGAGCTCGTTCAATCAAGCAAAGCAATACATGTATATTTATCAATGCAGAATCAATTCTCATTTAAAAATAAGTAAATGTTTATGGAAGATGAGTGCGAGCTTTTAGTTATAACTTATAACCCTATGTTTTATGTAGTTGGATCCTTGTCACTCTAGCAACTAAGAGAAATCATCAAATGATCAAGTTTTGACTAACAGTACCATTTTAACCCCATTTCATCATTGCTCTTAGAACTTGGACTCTTCACTAAGGATTTCACATTGCTATTGGTGAATATCAAGGTATATAGCTGAGAAAAATTGGCATTGGTGTAAAAATCTACAAACTTATGTGTCCGTTGGGGTGTTTTTTTTTAATTTTTTCTTGGTGGGTCGAGGGTCATTCCTATAAATCCTCAAAAATTACGATATATCCAAAACCATATTCTCCAGGATTTATACTTGCCAAATGGGGCTCTTCCACAGCTTTGTGGAAAACCAGTGAGGGAACACAAGGATTTGATTGCCAAATGCGACCTTAGAATATTATAGTAGATGGTAAAAGGGAGTTTCAAAGAAGTGAGGAATGAAGGATGTACAAGGGAGTTGTAGGTTGGAACCTAGTTTATTTGGATTTGATTTTCTAAGACAATAGCTGGGTAATTATTTCCTACTAGAGTAGCAATAGCCACCCGCATGGGAGTTAGTGGAGTGGCATCATAAGGCATGGGTTTGCTTCCCACTTGAAATTGCCTTAGATTTGCCCCATGAACATTTGTGCCGGTTTAGTGGCCGAGTGCCACCCATGGGATTACTTCTGTTGTGTCAGAGACATCAAGAATATATATCTACGTAATAAAAACAAATAAATATTTAACAGCCCTTTGTGAATTTGTAACCTAATTTCTTCAATTTCAACCCCTTTGATAGGACAACGTTCCTTAGAATTTCTGGAAACTCAATACCATTATGTATGTCCTTCTGTGAATGTTGGAAGGTCCATTTTCTTACTTATTTGATAGTTTTTTCATTTTATTATTGCAAAATAACAATTTCAACATTACCATAAAACAGTTTGCGCATACTTTTCCGTGGCATTAAAATGGCATATGGACACTACAACTAGTATTTGTGAAAATAAGTCTTTAAGAAGTAAAACAAAGGATTAATGAGGAAAAGCTAACTCTACACATTCATTATCCAAACTCAAAGAAAATTAAAGAACTAAATAAAATAGTACAAGAATCTCATCTCAATATATAGCATCCAAAGAATACAAGTTAGAATCAAAGTGTATAGTTCGGATGTATCACATGACATATATGGGGTCATAATCTAGTTGCCTTGCACATGAGATCCCTTTAATTAAATGAGAAAATCATTCATCCTCCCATTTTATTTTATTTTTATAAACTTAAGGAACCTACCCACAAAAACAATTGGTAGATACTAACCATTGGGTATTTATAAAACTCTAAAGTGGCAAGTAAAATAAAGAAGTAAATATTAGATAAAGAGAGATTACTAGTAGGAGATCTTAGATTACATCTAATATAAGAGAGAGATGGAAAGAAAGTAATAGAGTGTGGGTTTTGATGCTGTTGTTTGGCCACAGTCATTGGATTTTGTCCTTTCGATTGTCTCCTTTTGTGGACACTGGACACTCTGGATTTTGTATTTCTGCTTTGTGGGTTTTGAAGGGCTGGATTCTTTGATTTGAGTCTGCAATTCTTCAGTCGGGTTTGCCATTGTTTTGTTGGGCCTCTTTTTCCCTGATCGTCTTACCAATTCTTTGATAAGAATGGATTTTAACTTCATTTTTAATCATAATTTTATCTTAATATCTTATTAGTACAATTACTCTTGCTAAGCACGGGCATGAGCCACGCGGCTAGGGTTCCTTCTCCATTTAACTACTTTCGATATTGTTTTAACAATCAATTCACGTATAAGTATTTTATGGTATACGTATTGATTAACTTAATTATTTGAAAAAGTAAGAAGTCATGAGATCAACCATCCTAACCTATATACAGTCTTAGGTTTTTAACCACAGGGGCTCAATGAAAAAGGTCAAAATTGAAATTAATCTGGTCAAAATTGAATTCAAAACCTTTGTCTTTAATACTTTATTATAATAGAAGGTTTTGTTGGCACTTCTTGTGAAAAATGTACTTACTTTTACCACCGGGAGAGAAGTAGATTGTGATTTTGAGAGAGTATTAAACAGCAATGCAACAAATGTTTTATATTTTTAATTTATAATGATAATGCCTGATGCCTTTTAAAAGATATCACACGATAGCTAAAGAAATCTCAGTTTTTTGTCAAAAAAATAAATTTATCTTGATATTATCTCTATAATATCACAATAAAAACAGAGGACACAACCAAGATGTTTTTTTAGTTTCAATTTATGTTTTATTTGTATTATCTAATAGAAATCTTTTCAGTGCGGTTGTTTCTCATTATTATTTTAATAAAAAAACCCCAAATCGAGAATATTCTGAATATCACCCGTCGCTAATACACACATACACACACATGTACAATAACAGTATCTGCAACATTGTTAAATCAGCAACACTCTACAATGGTTAGGCATTTTCCCCTAAGAAATATCGACCCACTGAGGGGCCCCACTGGATGCATGAATACTAATGGAGACACGGCAATGAAGAACTTTAGCCATGGACGAGAGGACTATGAAATATGAAGTTGAACAAATGGTTCTAACCCTTAGTTTAGGTCCTTGAATTGTACTGACTATACAGCATGCAAAAATACTATGATAAAATCCATTGTTGACTAATGCTCAGAACAATGTGAAAATACAATTAGTGCTCTTTCAAACTGGACTGTGTTTGTGAGTGTGAAGGGATGAAAATGTTCAAGGATGAACTCTCAGTATGAACTCCAAGGGATTGACTGAGTGGTTAGGATCACGGTTCCTCTCTCTTCCGGAACTTGAGGTCCTGGTATTGATCCCCGATTCCCCCTTCTTCAAGAATCGAAGATTGAGTCCACTAGTTCTACCACCTGGGGATCATAGGGATTTTACCCGACTTCTCTCTAGGCCTGGAGGGATTAGTCCAACCCAAATAGTTGGGAAGCCTCCCTTAACACAAAAAGAAGAAGAAGAAGAAAAAAAAAAAAAAAAAAAAACACTCAACTCCCAGTATGTAAATCTGATAGGGGTGCCCCAAAAGTTGGCTGTGTAAAGAATTTACCTTGTTGGTGATAGACATGTATATTGGAAAAATGGAGTATTTATTAAGGTTCATATGAGAAAAATAAAGAAGTAGGAGATAATGAGGAGCACTAGACATTATCCAGAGTATTGTAGCTTGTTAGGTTTTGAGGTATGCAAAAAATCATGGGGTGTTTGGTTGGAGGTCCTTCAAAGCATGACTTTATTACAAATAGTCTACAAAAAAAAGTCATGCAGCCTTAGGTCCTCTAACACATTCTCATACCTGATATGTTTAATTTTCCGTTTCTTTAAATCAAATCCCATGATTGGTGGGATATGCCATTAATAATGGTCAACTACCACTTAATTGACCACAATTAATGAAATCCCATTAATGAGATTTTCAAATAACTTTTAAAAAACACAAATAAATTTCAAAAGAACGTAAATAACTTTAAAAAAACGCAATAATCCCAAGAACGCAATAAATTTCAAAAGAACGCAAATAAATTTAAAAATATGCAAATAAATCTCAAAAGATCCAAATAAATTTCAAAAAATGTAAATAAATTTCAAAAGACACAAATAAATCTCAAAAGATCCGATCCCAATAATGAGATTTTCAAATAAATTATAAAAAATAAAAATAAATTTCAAAAGAACGCAAATAGCTTTCAAAAAACACAATAATCCCAAAAAACGCAATAAATTTCAAAAGCATGCAAATAAATTTTAAAAGATGCAAATAAATGTCAAAAGATCCAAATAAATTTAAAAAAATATAAATAAATTTCAAAAGACACAAATAAATTTCAAAAGATCCAAATAAAATTTCAAAAAATATAAATAAATCTGAAAAGACGCAAATCAATTTCAAAAGACGTAAATAAAATTTCAAAAAAACGTAATAATTTCAAAAAACACAATAACTTTCAATAGAATGAAGATAAATTTAAAAAGACACAAACAAATCTCACAAGATCCAAATAAATTTTAAAATATGGAAATGAATTTCAAAAGAAGTAAATAAATTTCAAAAGATCCAGAAAAATTCAAAAAATGTAAATAAATTTCAAAATACGCACATAAATTTCAAAAGACATAAATAAAATTAAAAAACGCAAACAAATTTCAAAAAGCGCAAATACATTTGCCCGAACTACGATAAACCAATTTTCCAAAATTTGGAAAATTTTATGAAAAACTCAAATTTTGGAAAATCTTTCAAAAACTTAGTTAAATTTATCAAAGACTCAGATAAATTTGCAAATATCAACCTTCGGTGATTGGAACATAGAACGTCCGGCAATGAACGAGGACAAACAGCGGCGGGAGCAGCTGCAAATCAAAACCCCAATGAATCCCACCTCCACCACCACCACAAATTCACAAAACTAATGAAGAAGAAGATGAATAAATTTGCAGAAAACGCCCAGCTTTCATCTTCTTCCTCCTAAAAGCAGTAGAAGAAAAAAAAAGATGAAGAAAACAAAGAGAAGTTGGAGAGAGAGAGAGAGAGAGTTGGGTAGTGGCGGAAAATCCAAGTGAGATCTCTTTCCATTGCTCCTCCTCCTTCTCCTTTCCCTGTCCCCCCCCGCCCACACAAAAAAAGCCCCCTACGAATTCCCGGATCATATATCTTCCCTTTTGAATATGCCTTCTGTGACATAAAAAACAGAGGTGCAGCCTAGTCACCCTCTTTGTGGTGGTCTTCTTTGACGATGCTGGGCGGACGACCAGACTAGCGAGGCGACGGCGGCGGTCTTTGCAATCTCCGACGACGGCTGCGGCGACTTCGGGTTTTTTCTCCAGGATCGTGCGATCCCAAGAACCCCGGATTGTCTGTTTCTATGCAGTTGAACGACGAAGACAGCGAGAGCCTCTCGGTCTCGATTTGCAGAAGAAATTGTAGGAAGACTGTTGCAGGTCCATTCCCAAATTCCAGAGGATCCAAATTCACCCGTCACCGAAGAAGATTCGGACTGCTCTGCTAGTCGCCGAAGCCCAGGTAGCGATTCCTCTTTAACTGGGTTTCAAGACAGAACATCAAACGGCCTCTCGTCGATCAAATAGTGCTGCGGCAGCCCATGATCCTTTTGTAACTACAGATGGTGCAGGTAGCCCAGGTAGCTCATGATCCTTCAGCAATTTCGGATGGTGTAGCGGCAGGCGATGATTGACTATCTTCTTCTTCCAATGGAGTTTTCCGGGACAATAGAAAATGAGAGAAAACGAACGAGGGAGAATGGAAGATTTGAGTTTTTAAAATTCAAAATTTCATGCCTAAACAGTTGAAATATTTCATGCCTAAACAGTTGCAAGTGCAAATCAGCCATGAAAATGTATGAGGTGGCGTATCTTGGGACTTCTCGCCGAAATATGTCCAAGCCCCATGGACTACAGGCCTTAAAGGAAAAGTTGATAGACTGGAGGCCTTACAAGACCTCTATGATGGACCGTTCACTAATTTTCTCAAATTCGCAAAAATCATGCCAATCAAACAATCTTAGCCCTTGATTTTAGATCGTCAAAAGTTTAATGGATATACACCCTACAAACTTGTTATAAAATTCAGCATTTACTAACGATCAAAACAACATCTAATTAGGATTAATACCATTTAAGAGGGTAGGTGGGTAAAGGGACAGATTGATCATAGGTGAGCCCCCTTATTAGATCCCAAAAAGGAGCATGAGGAAAGTGGGCATCTGAAGAATCTTCTTTATTAGACCCCCCTCATTAGATCAAAGGCCGCCTCCTCTTTTTCTTTGGTAATAAAGAGATTGGCTAAAAAAACAAGCACGCACACAGTGAAACAGAAAAGGATCGGACCACCAAAAAAGAAATAACCTCACGTAAACCACTCAACATTGGCAGGAGTTGGGTTTGATTTTCAATTAACCTCAAGCTAAGCCTGCTGCTATCAAGCCTAACTCTCCTCGGTTCAAGTCAAGCCCAACCTATAAGCTTGACTCTGCTTGAGGGTGTCTGTTTTACTAACGATCCTCAAGCAGAATGAGATATTCAAGATAGGATTTTGGGTCCTCCTCTACTTAAGCTGTATGCCACTTTTTACAACCTTTAAAATTAGGACACATGATAGTTAATGATGAAAATGGTAGCCTAATAGCAGATTACCCAAAGCACACCAACTGAAAAAGTAGAGTATGGGTCCAATATTTGGCCTAATTCTTAACTTGGGCACGGTTCAGGTCCACTGCAAATACCTGAAAAGAATTTGGGCATGAGGATTTCATAGTCTGAGGACTTGAAAACCCATGCCCTAGCAAGATTTTATGTTTATTATGTATCTTACGTATATACACATACTAAATTAGTATATAAGTAATTGGGCCTGCTCCAAGCCGCTTATTTAAGTCTGGGTCTCCAATTGGAAGTTGGAACTCAGATATGGGTATGGGTATGATAATCTAGACTCAGTTCGTTAAAGTAGCTCATTAATAACTCGGTTTACAGTTGACTTGATTCACACTTGATCTTTGAGGATGTTCAAATACACAGTCAATTTCTAAAGACCGTTTATAAACTGTTCTGTTTATGGATCGTTTATAGCACAAGAAGGTTAGTTAATTGACTCATTAAGTCAACAAAAGAACAAGTTCTGTGAATTGATACAAGCCATTTCATCCTTAAAAAAAAAAAAAAATCATCCATCAAACTTTCATGATAATTTCTGCGTGTACATAAATTTTGGCACACCCGTTGGGACATAGCAGCTTACTTTCTCTTTCTTCTTTTCAGGTTGCATAACAAAAAGTATCTCAAGTTTTGTCTTCAAGTTTCATCAATGGCAACTAAGTTGGTTATCACTTTTGACTATACCAAGTACAAGGCTTACCTAGAAGCCAAAGTCCAAGCAAGAAATTCGCTGCAAGTGATCAAGACTCATGTAAAAACTGCAAAAAGAAAGTTTGGAGAGTTGCAAGAAAAAAATACAGTTCTGCAAAATCAGAAGTTTTCTTTCTCTAACACTTATGAAGTGCCAAGAGAAGACTAGTTTCAGCCTTTCCGAGTTGATCAGCTAGCTAATGGTCTTCGACCTCACAAAGGATTAGCAAACTGTCAAAATCCAAAGGACATGCAAGAAGCATCTAACCAAACAGCTGATTGTCAGTTGACTAACTTTCACCCAATTCCATCAACATATCAATTTCAAAATAAGGTATGTTTGAATGGATCCAAGTTTGGTCAATCTGTTAAATTTCAATCAAGTATAAGATGTCAAATGAATAACGATGAAGATAATTTTGTAGTTCCATGCACCCACACCTGCCCCACCATAGCGGTACGGTTTACTGGTCATGGACGCTCAAAAATGAAACAAAAGCCCCTTGCATCTAGCACTTACCCCACAAGAGTGGTAAGGAAGACTAGAACTTAGGATGATGCTACCAGGTTGCGTCCTAGTGCTTACCCCACCAAAGTGGCTAAGCCAGTCTAGACGCAACGACCTAGGAAGACTTCAGTGTGGGACCGATTGTCGGTACCCATTGAAAATGCTTTCGAGCCTCTCACCTTGCTTAAGGGAAAGAATGTGATAATGGGTGTAAAGGCCCCACAACGCCCCCTAAGAAAATGAGAGGTCCTTTAGTTGTCAAATTTTCACCGGGCTCAAATGATCCCCGAATGATGACAAGAAAAAACATGCCAGTAGAATTTAGACCTCGAAGCAAAAAGGATGATTATGACTTGGTTGCAAAAAAGCAGATGGTCTGGCCTCGAGTTCTATCCGAGAGCTATAAAAGAAGAATTAACGAGCGAGTCAACTCAAGTGGGACTCCACCTATCCAGACCCAATCCCTTCACCAAGTCAAGCAAGACAAAGCTCATCGTTATGCCAAAAGGGCTGAGGCAAAGAAGATAATTGATCCAACCCAAGTCAAAATTATGGAGCAACCTTCAAATGATGCCACACCTCAATTGATTGTAAAGCTTAAAGAAAAGGCACCATCTGATGAGACAAGTGTACAAGTAGCATGCCAACGGGCATCTAGAAAGAAAAGAAGAGCGGCCCACAAGGCCCATGAATTTGAGATTGCACCCATGTGGATCCCCAAAGAGACTGAAGAATCTGTTATGTCAGTCAATATGGTTGGTAAAGATAAGAAAAAGAAAGAATCATCGGCCTATGTTAAGGAAATGATGGAGATATTTGACGCCCAGCGGCCGCAAACAAAGAGTGTCACGACTGCCAGAGGAAGGAAAGTAACGAAAAAAGATCACATTTGTGATTCAAGTAGTTCACAAGGATAATCTAAAGATCAGGCACCAAGAACATTGGGAGTATTAGGCGAGTTCACAGTTCTTCTCTCGTCAGAATCATGTGTAGCTCCTGTCTATATGACTGGCCAAGAGGGTAATCCAGAGTTCTCAGAGTCAAATCTCTCGCCAGGTTTCATGCAATATGTCCAGGATACAAACAAACGATTTAAAGAAATGATGACAATGCTGGTCACTCTTGAAACCCAGATTAATCAAAAGGAATCCGGACGACATTCTCACGATGATCACAACATACATAATAAAAAAGATAGTCATGATCATGATATGGACCATAATAATGACGAAGAAGAGTTGAGCAAAACTCGAGTCACGGTTGAAGCGTCCAAAAGATAATTGAAAATGCCACTGAGGGAGCGACATCATCCAAAAAAGGATCAAACCCACCTTATCCAGCCTGGATGGATGACGAACCATTTCCACCTAAGTTCAAGCAGCCTCATTTGCAGTCGTATGATGGAAGCACTTCATCTTATCAACATTTATGCCACTTCAAGGTGTTGACTGGAGAGATATCTAATAATGATGCATTAAAAATCAGACTGTTCACCAGTACATTGAAAGAGACATCATTCGATTGGTATAAAAGGCTACCAAGTGGTTCCATAAAGTCATGGAAGGATATAGAACAAAAGTTTACTGATCATTTTTTCGATGCTGATAGTTCGGTAACTATAGCTCGCCTATGCACGGAAAAATAAGGCGAAGAAGAATCAGCGACCGCCTTTATCAAAAGATGGCAAGCTTTGTCATTCAAATGTCCCGAACACGTTTCACATGAGTCCTTGACAGTGTAGGACAAACTTACATTCAAAAATAAGGGCTAAGTTGGTCGGGAATAAAGCAAAGGCCCTTGGTGAGTTGTTAGAAGCAGCAATAGAAATTGAAACAATCATTAAAGATCGAGAAATAGAAAAGAAATCTATCAGGAGGATTGAACCACCCAAAAGTGGGGGCAAAAAGAAAGAAGCTATGGCAGTTCAAGTAGCTTCACCCCTTGACTCAAGGAAACTTGAAAATAGTCAGAAGAGAGATGATGAGGGCTAAAATAAGATGAAGAGAAGTCAAATTTTAAAAGAAAGAATGTCTCAAGAATATGACTTTGCTATTGAAGATTCTGAGTCAATTTTTCGTCCTCTCCTAAAAAGAGAGAAAATCAAGCCTCCGCCATGTAAAAGACCAGAAAAAGAAGGCAAAACAAATGACCCAAATTAAAGTATTGCATATACCACATGGTTATAAGTCATGGTATAAAAGATTGCTGGGTCTTTAAGAATAAAGTCCATGAGTTGCTTGACAATGGGATCATCACCTTGGCTAAAGAAGACAAGAAGGTGACAACTAACATGGTGTCTGTTCACTTTGGAAGTTTCAAACAACCAGTTAGAATTCGCACTATGCAAGAAGAAGAGGGAGATGTCGACTTTCGCTTGGTAAACACATTGGAAAGTAGGAATGGGTTGGTTCCAGTAGAAATGCCAAACAATGTGATGAAGTGGGCCATCCAGATATCTTGTTAGAAGAAGGGTGGGAGACAGTAAGAAGCAAATCACGCTCTGTTGCAACGTCAAATCCCTTCTGGAATGGCAACTCTCCTATGAGAAATGTTATATTGGGGGCAAGAAACAAAAGAAAAAGCATAGGCCAAATAACAAGAAAAAGCCTAGTAAATTAAAGGAGGTTGTCACCCCAGTAGATTTGTTAATACAAGAGCCTCGGGTTCCATTTACTCTCAAGGACTTCTTGTCATTTGATCTCTTTTTGTCTTTAGAAAATCAAAAGCAGAAAGATGAATTAAGTGAGTGAAAAGATGATATATTCCCATGCAACTGTCTCTCACTGGTAGAGTTGAAAGAAGAACTGGATCAAGATGATGATAATTATGGCCTTAGATGGGGATATAGAGATGACGTGAGTTATTCCGAAAGTTTAGATGAATTAAGTCAAGATTCAACCAGACGACATACTTTTACTCAAGGAAACCACGATGAGCCATACTTTATCCCTGTTCAGCGCGTTCGATTAATCCCTGACCCCACATCAGCAGAGAGTGACAGTGGCCCGTCGGAACCCTCGAGTTTGTCAACCGACCTAGATGATGACAATGAATTGCTTGATGATGTTGATATTAGGAGATGGATTGAAAGCATAGTGAAAATTGCCATTTATACTGCATCCATATGGAATTTGACTCCAGAATGGCAAAGAAAAGATCTTCCTACTATTATCATGGGAAAGTAGCTGATGAAAATCCATATATTGATAGGATTGATGAAGTGGACAAGTCCTCGGACGTAGGTGATGATTCTCTCGCACTTGATGGGTATGATGCCGATGGTTCAGACTCGGACTCTGATCTGTGGATCTTTTATTCATCCAATGGAGAAAACATAAGACCATACAAATGTGTCAGAGGAAGGTGAGATTTGGGCACATTATGATGTGGCTAGAAGAGAAATCAGAGCGAAAGGGAATATTCACGCAATGAGCCACATGCCCAAACCAATTGGGCCCCTCAATCCTTTAGACCCAATTCTATGGTGTTTTGTAGGAGGACCCAGTACCCTCCAAGAAATTGAAGCCTTAACGTGGGATAATGATACCCCATGGGATGCTGATGAGGATGTCGAAGGATTATATTGGCCATGCAATATGGTTGGGATCGACCATGAAACTTTTGATGAAGAGAAAAATGAAGATGAAGACAAAGAAGAGAGTTAATCAACGTCCGAACCATCTAATTTGACATCCTCCGAATCTTCGGAAACTGCAACAGCAGATAGCGAAGAGATTTCCTTATGTTTTCTTGAGGTACAGGAGGTAGGCAAAGGGACTCGCTCTGGGCTAGATTACCATAAAAATTATGATGCAAATGTTAACCAAGGCAAGGCTGCAAAGCCTACAGAAAGAAATGTCGAGACTGGTGGTTTGTCTAGTCTTCAAGTGCCCTTTAGATTTGATTTGCTTAAACATCTGGCATGCATCCCTGCACGTATAAGCATGCATGACATGTTGAGGCTGTCTCCAGGCATTCGAAAAGCTGCTGCAGCGGCTCTCATGAACCCAGACCAATATGCATCTCATGTCCACCAAGTACAAGTAAAGAAAAAAGCGAAATATAAAGAATGCTTCAATTTAAGAGTAGCCATGGCTGCTACAATTAGCTTCATGAAGGATGACATGTTACTTGGGGACGTAAAGCACAATCGACAATTATACTTCACAGGATATATTGGTGAGGTTGAATTACCAAGAATACAAATTGACCGTGGATCAGTAATTAACCTTGTGCCACTACGGGCCTTAAAATATTTAGGAATCCCAACTAGCAAGCTTATCTATACAAAACTCAGCATATCGGCAAACAATGGAGAAACACAAAAGGCTATTGGTAGGATAGTTATTCCATGTCAGATTGGAGACATGAAATCTCCAGTCGTGGTCTACGCCATTAATGTAGAAACTTCCTACAATTTGCTCCTCGAAAGGCCATGGATTCATGAAAACTATGTAGTCCCTTCGACATTACATCAATGTATCTAATACATTGATAAAAATTCAGAAGTACGTCGGGTCTTTGCTAACAAAAAACCCTTCAAAGGGATGGAAGCATATTTTGTGGATGTTAGATTTTACATGTCAGAGCCTAACGGTGATGCAAATGAAAGCACATCGGAAGCTTTGATTGTCAAAAAATCTAAAAACAAAAAGAAAAAATTTCAAGGTATCTGTACCTCCACCCGCAAAGCTACTGGAGGGTGTTAAGATAATAAATGGTGAATCCACTACTAACGTTGCACAAAAGCACCTGAATGCTCCAAGATCAACATTCATCCAAAGCTTAAAGAGACAACTTTCATTAAGAAAAGCCTAGTAGAGGTTCCTGGTGCCAGATCAAAAAGAGTTTCAGTCGGCGTAATATCATTTGTGGGAGAAGATGAAGGTAAAGGGAAAGTGCCACTTATCGACTCTGTTAAACTCCCTATCCCAATGAAATATCTTCCGAGGCCTCCAGAAGAACTAAAAGGAGCAATATTTATTGTGCCCATGAAACATCGGCCACCTATCGTGTTTTATAAAGTATCGCACCCTTCACAGATGATTGTTGGAGAGACTCCTATGAAAGGAACCCCAGATTTCTCTATGTATAGCTATAAGGCTAAATAGATAATGCGAAGGATGGGTTATGATGTTATCAGCTGGCAAGGACTGAAGTAGGGTCGTGGTATTCTAGTTCCATTATAGATGCACGCAAGATCGTGGAAAAATCACAGACATGTTAGATTCATCCCATATGGTCTAGGATATTGTCCGGCATCAACAACAATAGCCAATCACTGTTACTGTAACAAGCTCTTGACATCCTCTCACGAAGAAGAAGAAAAAGACTTGAACTTCAAAATTAGTTCATCAAGTTGGGCTGTATCTTCAATTAATTGCATTTCCATTTCAGGTGAGGACGTAGATGAAAATGAAGAAATGTACTTTGAATTGGAAAAAGAAACGGAAGATGTAAAACTAATTCCCCACACGGAGGAAAGGTTAAACAAATTAATCTCGGAACAGAAAGTGATCCCCTTCCAATCTTTGTAAATGCATAATTGAATAAAGATGATATTTTGGAGTATACTTGTCTTTTGAATGAATTTAAAGATGTTTTTGCATAGTCTTATTCTGAAATGCTTGGCCTTGATCCAGGAATTGCAATGCATAGGTTAAGTTCAAGAAAAGATGTTAAACCCATTAAACAAGCTCAAAGAAGATTCTGACCAAACATAATGGATAAAATCGAAAAAAGAGGTTCAAAAGCTAAAAGATGTTGGTTTCATTAGGGAGGAATAACATCCTGATTGGTTAGCCAACACCGTTCCAGTTACAAAGAAAAATGGCCAGATTAGAATCTATATTGATTTTTGAAATTTAAATGAGGCTTGTCCTAAGGATGAATTCCCTTTACCCATAGTAAAAATCATGATTGATAATACTTTTGGTTACGAAAGATTGTCTTTCATGGATGGTTTCTCAGGATATAACCAAATCAAAATGCATCCCGATGACCAGAAGCACACTGCATTTCGAACACCATTTGGAATCTATTGTTACACCGTGATACCTTTTGGTTTAAAAAATGTAAGGGCCACTTATCAAAGGGCAATGATGAAAATCTTTAAAGATATGCAACATAAAAAGGTAGAGTGTTATGTAGATGATCTTGCTGTTGAAAGCAAAAGAAAAGGAGGATCACCTCAAAGACCTCAGGGAAGTGTTTGAAAGACTTCGACGGTATAAACTCCGCATGAACCCATTGAAATTCTTTTTTGGTGTTTCTTCGGGAAAGTTCTTAGGGTTTATTGTTCGCAAAGATGGAATCGAGCTTGATCCAATCACGACAAAAGCCATTTTAGAAATGAAACCTCCAATAGATCTAAAAGAGCTAAAAGGACTCCAAGGTTGATTGGCCTATATTCGAAGGTTCATTTCTAATTTATCTGGAAGATGCCGACCATTCTCACGTCTAATGAAGAAATGAGTGAATTTTGTATGGGATCAGGCATGTGATGAAGCCTTTGAATATATCAAGAAATATCTTACTAGGCCTTCTGTTTTAGCTGCTCCAATGTAAAGGAAACCATTCATTCTGTATACGCGAGCCCTTGATCACTCCTTGGGGTCAATGCTGGCACAAAAGAATAACCAAGGGCATGAGGTGGCACTTTACTATTTAAGTAGGAGGATGGTAGGAGCAGAACATCGATATCCACCGATAGAAAAAGAATGCCTCGCGCTAATGTTTGCTATACAGAAATTAAGGCACTGCCTGCTATCACAAATGGTTTATCTTGTCTCGTGTAAACCCATTAAAGACCTTAGTAACAAAGCCGGGATCTTTGAGTGCAAGATTAGCAAAATGGTCCATTCTCTTTTCCCAGTATGATATCATATATGTCCCACAAAAAGTAGTGAAAGGTCAAGCATTAGCAGATTTCTTGGCCGCGCATCCATTACCACATGATTCAGAGCTAAGGGATGCTTTTTTAGATGAACCAGTCTTTTACATTGAGACCTTTCAAACCTCAAAACAAGAAGCTTGGGAAATGTATTTTGATGGTGCTAGTAGGACGGATGAAAATGGAGAAAGGATATATGTGGGGTAGGAGTTGTCTTCGTAACCCCTGATGGATATATGATCCCTTCTTCATTCTCACTAATCAATCATGTTCTAATAATACTGCAGAATATTAGGCCTTTATTATGGGAATGGAAATAGCTCATGAGGCACAAATTTGACACTTGGAAATACGTGGAGATTCAAAACTCATTGTAAATCAAGTGAATGATCAATATGAGGTTAAGAAACCCGACATTCTCCCCTGTCATAAGATAGCTCAACGATTGATGAACAAGTTCATTTATTGCAATATTGAGCATATCCCGTGAAGCCAGAATGCAAGGGCAGATGCATTAGTAAGTCTAGCAGCCTCGTTGGCCCTTCCTGAAGGAGAAGTCCTTAAAGTGTTAGTTTGTGAAAGAAGGATCCTGCCGCCATTAGATACACATGAAGCCAGTGCTGAATGCCAATTAGTCAAATCAAGTAGACTTTTTATATGTGAAATGGCGATTGGAGATTGACGCGACCCATTTATTGATTATATGCAGTTTGGAATTTTACCAGATGACCCAAAGGAACGAACAA
Organism: Camphora micrantha; assembly: GCA_003546025.1. Lineage (NCBI taxonomy): Eukaryota > Viridiplantae > Streptophyta > Magnoliopsida > Laurales > Lauraceae > Camphora > Camphora micrantha. The sequence goes on along the minus strand of QPKB01000012.1, from coordinate 21,404,686 downwards.
GCATAAGAAGGAGGGCTCCTAAATTTTACTATGACGTCAATACCAGAACTCTATATTGAAAGTCATATGATGGTATTTTACATCGTTGTTTATCAACTGAGGAAGCAGATCAAGTCATGATTGAAACTCATAGTGGAACCTGTGGAGCACATCAACTGGGTCCAAAATTATGTGATCGAATTAGAAGGATGGGTTATTATTGGCCAACTATGATTAAAGATACACATGAATTAGCCAAATGATGTAAGGCTTGTCAACTTCATGCTGATTACATACACAGGGCCCCTGAACCTTTACACCCTTCAATGACATCCTGGCCATTTGAAGCATGGAGAATGGATATAGTTGGGCCGATTAATCCTCCGTCATCAAAGGGGCATGGTTCATATTTACTGTGACAGACTTCTTTTCTAAATGGGCTGAAACAGTAGCCTTGAATGAAGTTAAGACTACTGTTGTTCTTAACTTTCTCAAAACTAACATTATATGTAGGTTCAGAGTCTCGAATAGGTTTGTCCATGATAATGGACTGCAGTTTCGAGACCATCATTTTTATAAATTCTGCGAGAAATATCACATCAAAAGTATTTCCTCTATAGCTTATTATCCACCTGCCAATGGTTTAGCTGAAGCATTCAATAAAACGATATGCAAATTGTTAAAGAAAATTGTCTCTAAAAACAAAAGAGATCGGCACGAGCGATTGCCAGAAGCGCTATGGGCCTATCGTACTACGGTTCAAGGAGCAACTCAATTCACACCTTTCTCACTCGTATATGGTTGTGAAGCTATTCTACCACTCGAAACTCAAATCCCTTCACTTCAAATTGCATTAGCTAGCGGCATGAATGAAGAAGGGAATACTAAATTACGACTACAAGAATTGGAATATCTTGACGAAGAAAGGCTCATCGCTTGTCAAAACATAGAGATCTACCAATCTAGAATGGAAAATGCGTTTAATAAAAAAAGTAGATCAAAGGTTCTTTAAAAGGGGCGATTTGGTCCTCGCTGTTAAAAGACCAATGATTATCACCCATAAATCAAAAGGAAAGTTTACAGAAAAATGGGAGGGACCATTTGTTATCAATTCTGTCTACTTTACTGGGTCTTACAGTTTAATTAATCAAGATGTTGATCGATGCCTTATGCCCATCAATGGCAAATTTCTTAAGAAGTAATATCCATGAAAACCTGTCCTCTTATCATCTTCGATTTTCGATATGATGCTTCGAGTCATAGAAGTCTCGATATAATGCCTCGAAAACCGAAAGTCTTGGACCTCGACACCAAGCCTCGGAATATTTAAAAGTTCCGATATCATGCCTCGAAGTTCATGATGTGTCAAACTTTGATATCAAGCCTCAGAACATTTAATGTTTTGATACCAAGCCTCAAAGTTTGCAACATGTTAAATCTCAGAACCTTAAAACTTTTGATACTATGCCTTGGAGATCAAAACTCCAGTGAGCCTTGACTGTGGCTTTTAAAGATATGCTGCCAAATCAAAAAAAAAAAAAAAAAAAAAAGAAAAAAGAAAAAAAAAGAGGATACGCTTTAAGCTAAATCTAGCCTGTCTCAATCTGTCTAGTTGGTGTGAAAAGAAATTCCCTAGCTTGTGTCACTCAATCAACATGCATCGCTCAGACCAAGTCAGAAAGTCAAAGATGAGAAAGATAGATAAAAATCCCACTGCCAAACTTAAACTTGCGTGGATAAATTCTGAGTAAAACTGAGATGACAAATATACTTTGTTTTTGACATGGTGCAAGTAATATTATTGGCTCCAAGTACAAATGCATTTGTTCAATTTACTATTTACATAGAGTATTGGGGGTCTTTAACCATGAAGATGGAAACGAAGGGACATAAAAGAATAATATCGAGCCTTAAAATCAATAGGAATCTAGTCTCCAGAAAGTGATGTTCCTTTCATTTATTCACATAAAAAAAAAGGATGATGTGCAAATGAGTGTCAAAAAAATGAAGAAAATGCAGGATGAGCAAAAAGAAAAATATAGGCTTAAACCTGTAAACTTCGCAATTTTTCCAGCTACTATTCAAATTGACTTTGAAGATCTTCCAATGACAGAGTCTTTACCTCCACTTGGACTTCATTGGTAGCAAGTTCATCATCAATCTGAATAATCTTATCTTTAATACTTTTCAGTTCATCGGTGAGGCTAGCTAGAGTACGAGAGCTTGACTCTTCCTGATATGTCAACTTTCGCAAAGAAGTGTCTACACATGCAAGATCATCTTTTAACTGACGCAACATTGTTTCTGCACTCAAAACTTCAGACAAAATCTTCTCCCGCTGCATTTTATATTCAGAAAAATTATTGAAAAGAGCTTTCTTTTTTATACAGTTTGCTTCATACACAGTTAACACCTCATCTAAGCGAGTCTGATATGTAACACGTGAAGCTCTGAGTTCCTTTGCTAATAACTCACGGCCATTCACCTTAAGTGTTTCTGAGTGTTTAGTGGCAATTTCAAAAATAGCACCAAATGTAAACTCAACCATGGACGTGTCAAGGCCAGCCTCCCGTGCATTCCGAAGAGCTATTTTCGCTATACCAAAATATGACGAAAAAACTTCTAAATTGCTCGACGTGACTGTTTTGACAGCATTGTTGAGAGTACTTTTTGCGAACATGCGAGCTGGCTCCAGATATACATCTTCGGTTGTGTTGTTTTGGAAAGTGCTCTCAACTGTCAACCAAGGATTCAAGGCATCCTTACCCTCTAAGGACGTAGGTGCAAAAGAACCACCCTGCTCACTACCAAACGTGGTGGAAGGAGGCGTGTCTGTAGTTCCCAAACCTTTAGCAGCTTCGCTGGTCGATCCTGCACTCGACATAGGCTTCAAAATTGAACCCACATTTTCTATCTTTGCATTAGCGGCAATTGGTTCATTTGCCTTCAGTAATGACGGTATGTTCCCCTCTTTCACTCCATGTGAGTTATGGATAATGTTCGCATTCTACCGTACAACGTCAAAAGGAGGTTCCGTAAATGTGCCATGCATGGGATGTCCTGATGCCAAGCTAGGGCTTGACAAAATCTCCACTATTCTATCTTTCTCAATGGCGAGAGGACGAATGAACACGGCTTCATTTAAGGAAGCGACAACGCTAGCACCCTTAACTAAGAAAAAAAAGGGGGGCAAACAAAAATAAATTGACTTTTCACGTAAATTAGTGTTAAGCAATAGAGCTGATAAAACATTGAAAGTTCAATTTATTACCATGATGGCATTCAAGAATAGCAGAGCTTTGACTAGGTCGATCCTCTTTAGCCATGACTGCACAAGTGACACCTGAGTCAATACTCACCAATGATATCATTAAGAGAAATTTATGATAAAGATAGAGTTAGGCTAAGGTACTTCTCTTGTTCTTTGAAAGCAAGGAAGATCCTATTTGTTCACCTGTAGAGAGATTAGAGAATAAATATGTATATGATTCCTATGAATAATATGATACCAAAGATGAGATCCACTTACCTTGAGATCCAGCGCTATCAGGATGAACATCGTCATGAGAAGATAGATCAGAGCGAGGCGAGTCTTCTAAAAAAAAAAAAAAAAAGGAATCATAAGATCAAGATGTTACTGGAGATGACAACTTGAAAGCCAAGGGTTAGTCATATATACCATAATCGGCCCTATCATTATATTTGTCTGAAGCTTCATGCTCTGGAGGCTCAGAAATTACCTCGGCAACATTTGATGTTAAGATATTAGTGCCAGTAGATACTTTCCTCTTTTGTGAAACTGCACCTGTACTTAAACTTCCCGATAATGATTTAGTGGCACTAGTCTTTGAACGAGTTCTCTTTGCTGGCCCATGCTCATCAATAGATACCACTTCTTCTTGTTTCTTCCTTGATCGAGGAGCTTTAATTTTGATTCCACCCCCATGTGGAGGTTTTGTAGCTATCAACACATTGGCTATAGAGGGAAACTGTGTATCAGGAAAAGATACGTGAATATCATCTTGACCCTCACCTTCGTGAATAGTATGCCTATCCATTTGAGTATTCCCACAATTAGTAGCTTCGTCACCATTGATGTCATTGATGTCCTCATTTGTATTTTCCATTGACACTTTTCTTTTCTTTTTAGCCTTAAGAGAAGAAGTTGACAACCCAATGCCCTTGCGAAAACTCCTCATACTACCAATTTTTAGGTAGTCCTGGAAGACATTCTGAAACCAAGTGATAAAGGCATGAGATGTACCTGCTTCCGGGTATGAAGTTTGGAATAAACAACCAATACTGTGGAAAGCCGAGAAGTCTAGCCAAGCATTGAGGCCATCCATGCTAGTTCCTTGTAATAATGGCTTCAGACTTGGATTACCCACATAGCCTTGTGAATATCCAAATTGTTGAGCAAATCTACTCAGAATATATGGTTGAAAGTTGATATTAATTCCCCTCCTATAAACAAGAGTACTGGGCCAGATACATATAAGCCATTCTTGCTCAGCTGATGTTAATGCCTTTTCATCAGGGGATCGTATATTACTTGAAGCACAATCATGTAACCAATATGAGGGGCCATCTCCAGGCTTCAGGAATATATCAAACCTGTAATTTTTATGGTCTCGAATTATTGTGCGAGCATTTCCAAGAGTCAGATTGCTAGCTTTAGCCCCATGAAAATGCATTAGAAAAGGGCTTCCGTCAGCTACTTCTTCTAGCCGATGAAGACCATCGCAGTGACTTATGAACCAGGCATATAAAAAGTGGGCAGGATATAAATCATGAAACAGTGCGCCTTTTCCAGCCAACTCTGTATGATGTTCTAGTCCTGTACACATCCAAGTAACCATGGCAGGGCATAAGGCATACTTAGTTCCTTTTGCAAGTCGGAGAGTGGGTAGAAAAGTTTCAGGTCGAATGTAATCACCATTAGTCCCAGAAAAGACCATTTTACTTAGCCACATGGACATATAAGCTACAAATGGCTTCACCTCCGTAATGCTAATGATATCGCCGACCAACCATTGATGGTGTTTCAAAATCAAATAATTCTGCACTCCGCATTGGCTTTAGCTTGAAGCGTCTAATCCTTGTTTTATCAGGCCCAAATTTGTCAAGCCATGAAGAAGACGCGACATATCCCTTGTTATTTGATAATGAGGTATATTCATGTAACAAGTCTGCATATAAGAGTCTAAAATTTTCTGATTCTCCTTTTATGTCATCAACTGTTGGGACATATTCCTCATACAAATCCCCAACCACAGGGAGGCCTGAAATGTTAGCCATTTCGTGGAGTGTGAACCCTAGTTCTCCATTTGGCACCATGCAAGTATTTGACCTTGAAAGGAAGGTCTCCAACATGGCCTGGTACACTCCATTGCAGTAGTCAACGTTGTACTAGGTTGCCCGTATTGCCTTCAAGAGACCAACTTGATGTAACCTGTGTCCAAAAGCTTCAACTATTTGATCAGTACATACCGACCAAGCACGAAAAATATGATACCACCCCTTCAATTTAAATTCACCATTCCAACCTCCCATACCATTCATGATGGAAACAACTAGGGGTTGAAGTTGTGAACAAGGCCTCATTGGATTCATCATGAGTGCTGGCTCAAGCATAGTGGTCACAATCCTTTTTGAGTCAACCCTGGAATCTAGACCACCCTCTTTGAAAATGCTAAGTTTCATATCATGAGCACCCGGAGTCCAAATTATCCCACTATCAATTCGTTGATAACGAGATGAGACGGTCTTCAATGAATTAGTCATGTGGTGCTTGCTTCTTGTATTGTATAATTCTCCTTCATGTGTAAATGATATGGTCGATTCCTCTGAAAGAATGTCCTCGTTAGGATAATGGTAGCCTTCGAATGCTATCTATTTTATTTCGGCTCTTCCATGTAATATTGGCTACCATAACTCTGCAGTAACTAATGGTCTTGGTCGCTAAAATATTAGCTCTCTCCCTTGCTAATGCCTCATCAGTTCTCTGCTTGGCTAATTCTTATTCTGAATGACCATCTGGTACGATAATTTTGTTTACTAAAATAAATGAGAACAAAAAAAAGAAGAAGAAAAGCATCAGGCAAAGGAAACAACAAAATACTAAAAATAGCCTTCATGACTAGACTAGGTCAAATGTGCACATGGGAGAAAGTATTGATTGGAAGATAAATTTTTTTGTGATGAGCCTTCACCATATGGAAAGCTCACCCCTGTCATGGTCTAAGGCACACAAAAAACCCTTCCATCGTTGAAGACACTTAAACATATAAGGATTAAAAAAAAAAAAAAAAAAAACCGACACAATAACTGTCTATTGTATCCTTGCACCTTCGAAAAAGAATGCACAGGTTATACATCAATTTTGTATACCCCTTTGTTGAAACCAGTTCAATGGTTGAAACAAGAACAATAATAAAAGAGAAGACTACACTTACCCCTTAACATGAGCTATAACGTGATCTGGTTTGAAAACAATTGAAGAAAAGAAAAATACTTCCATGCTTGGAGATAGCTAGGGCGAAGAATTGCAGAGCCTCGATTTGGAGTTTTGAAGTAAGAAGATTTCTCTCCACATGAGTTTTGGGCTTAAGTTATACCTAAAAAAAGTAGGGGTTTCAAATGGACGGGCCCAATGAGAAAGCCCATATGGAGGAATTGTGACGCGACGTGTTCGAGGAATGTTTGCACCGGAAATTCCTCGTCAGCAATCCTTGAAGGGGGCATTTGTTGGAAGAAAATATATATATATATATATACATATATTTATATATTCATCATCATCAATGCTTAGACTATATCCAGCGTGATCTTGATCAAGTGGGACTAAATCAATTTAGCCACCCGACCCATCCCCAAGCCAATGATTGGTGACTACTACATGACATGTAATTGTACCCTGATGAATTTGGTGGGTCCTGTCAAGATCTCTCGAATTTACAAGGGAGATTAATATGACTAATTTAGGTTCAAGCCAACTTATATAACCATATCATGTCAAGTCCAATGAAGCCCAAGCCAATTTTGGTTGATTCAGGCATAAGTCAGTTTTTGACCCAGGCCATATAACCAATCTTGGTTGATTCAAGTCCAAGCCGATTTTTGGGCCTAAAACACATGACCAATTTTCGTTAAGTAAGGCTCAAGTCAATTTCTAACCCAGGCCATGTGACCAATCTTTGTTGATGATGGTCCTGGCCTGAGCCAGATGAATTAATCCATGCCAATTTGTGGCCAATTTCTAGCTTGAACCATATGAATTAATGCCAATTTATGGCCAATTTCTGGCCTGAGCCATATGAATTGGTCCATGGGGCCAATTTTGATTGAGTAGAGGAGGGTCATTTCTGACCTAATTATGTGACCAATCTTAGTCTAAGTCAAAACTAATTTTTGGCCTAGGCTTGACCCAGGCTAAAAATAACAATCCATGGGACATAAGACCAATTGTTGCGGGACCTGTTTAGATGGGCCTAAATCCAGCTATGCATTGGGCTCACTTATGTATTGACATCTATTTAGCCATTCTCTAACTCCCAAGTTAATGAGTCATACCCCATATTGTATCCTTCACTTATGTATTGACAAGTTATGTCTTCACTTTTGCTAGTGGTGCCATTAGTTGGAAGGCAACATTGCAATCCAAAGCTGTCTTGTTTACCTCTGAAGCAGAATATATAGCAGCTACAGAGGCAGTGAAGGAAGCTATCTGGCTAACAGGTTTGGTTGGAGATCTGGGATTGAAACAGAAGCTAACTACTATTTTCTGTGACAGTCAGAGTGCGCTCGATCTGACACACAATCCTAAGTATCATGAAAAGGACACACATTGATGTTAGGGCACACTTCATTTGAGATGTCATCGCCGAGGGTGCTATTACAATGATTAAGATTGCTACGGCAGTGAATCTAGCAGACATGATGACCAAGACTATTCCAACAGTCAAGTTCAAGCATTGCTTGGACTTGATCAATGTGATCAGTACCTGAGTGCTCTCAGGGGCAGGTGGAGACGGTGAGACGTGTTTTGTGCATGAGGATCAGCTTCGATGTTCGCCAAGGTGGAGATTTTTTAATTAGTATGGCTCAGTAGTAATTAGTAAGTCTTGGTTAACCGGGCCCCTGGATTTCCCAAGTTGTACTTTGATTAAAAGTAGGTCTATTATAGTAGGTCTACTTGTGATTAGAAGTGTTTGGGTGTAATAGGGTTTGGGGCTGATATTATAAATAGAGACCCAGAGTCTCTAGGATGTACACCTTCTGATTGGATAGTGATTCTCCTGTCTTCCCGTGGACGTAGGCCAAAGCCGAATCACATAAATCTCCTGTTTCTTTTTGGCGTGCTTGATCTCTTCTCATAGGCCCTAGCCCACAACAGAGGATATCGTCGATAAATACCAAAACATATGTAGAAGTGGTTTTGGTAATTTTAGTGAAGAGGGAATAATCAACCTGGGATTGAGAAAACCCAGCGGCAATAAGAGCATTAGAAAATTTGAAAAACCAATTTCGTGAGGCCTGTTTCAGGCCATTTAATGACTTTGGAAGCCTACAAATACGATTCTCCCCCTGTTTTGAGAATCTCAGTGGGATTTGCATGTAAACCGCTTCCTCTAAATCGCCACAGAGAAAAGAATTATTAACATCAAATTGAGTAATGGACTAGTTTTTTAGCTAAAGACTAGCTAACAAACAATGAACAGTAACTATTTTTGCAATAGAAGCAAAAGTCTCATGGTATCCAAACCTTCTACATGAGTATAGCCTTTAGAAACAAGGTGTGCCTTGTATCTTTCAATGGTGCTATCATGCTTAAAATTTACTTTGTAAACCCATTTGCAGCCAATGGCCTTTTTTTTTTTTTTTTTTTTATTGAATGGGTAGAGGTGTGAGAGTCCATGTATTATTTTGTTCAATGCCTTAATTTCTGCACCCATGGCAACACACCAATGAGGTAACTTCAGAGCCTGAGAGAAGGCTTTAGGTTTAAAGGTGGAGTCAAGAGTAATAAGGAAAAATTTATGAGAAGTAGATAACTTGTCATAAGAAATAAATCGGTGTAAATGAAGATTCGTACCAAGGAGAGAATAGGAAGATGGAGTCGAGTTAGGTGCATGAGTAGCCACAGAACAATAGTAATCTTGAAGGTAGATAGGTTGTCAGCGTTTTCGAGCAGGCCGAGCCAAAGAAGTTGAGGTTCCTGTTGTCAAGATATGGGTCAACTAAATGGGTTGGATCAACCCAACAGTTCTGGATATTTCCTTTTATCTAGAACTGTTGGGTGGATCCAACCCATTTAGTTGACCCATATCTTGACACTTGTTGGTGCCAAATGGGATGCAGCTGGTGGGACCTCAGTTGCTAGATGAGCATGGACAGGTGGAACTGGAGCACGTGGGGTAGCTGGATTTATGTTTGGGAGTCATCAGGTGGTACTTGTTGGATATGGGTCATGTGAGTGTGGGTTTGGTCAGGTGGGTCTGGGTGGGTAGGGACCGGCTTGGATGGAGGCGGCTGGGATGGGATTGACTACGATGGAATCAGATGGGATTGGATATGGATAGGTGGAGTGGAGTGGAGTGGGTTTGGATTGGGTAGATAGTTCTGATTGGGGTTGAGGGATAAATAATGGGTTGGTTTGGGTTTGGATAGCATTAGGTAGAGTCATTCAGATTTGGAAAGGTGAAGGTGGGTTTGGTTGGCTTCATGCAGTCGAGTTGATATAAATGGATATATGTATAGTTGAAGGCTATGATGCCCAGATACAGCATGGATACGGCTAAGATACTGCATGGACACTATAAGGATACCGATTTTACACATAAGAAGTGAAGTATAAATATGATACGACACGATACGTTGCCCATTTCGAAGTATCGGCGCATCATAGGTTAGGTTCTGCCGTGACAGATTGGATAGGATAGGTTAGTTAAATCTGAAAATGACATATTAGGAAGAGGTAAAGGTAGCATAGGGTGGGAAGTAGAGAACTTAGAGGAAATGGAGGCACCTTTGAATGGAAAAGTAGTTTCATGAAAAACCGCATCTCTTGATGTGTAAATGATCCCAGAAGTAATGTCATAGGTTCGATAACCCTTTTGTGCATAGGGTAACCAACAAAGATGCCGTGTTTGGCTTGGGGATCAAATTTGTGTTGATGAGGGTTAGTGTTGCGAGCAAAGCAAAGGAAACCAAAGACACGATAGGTTTACTAATTTGGTTTGGAGTGAAGAAGCATTTTCATGAGGTGAACGATAAGAAAAGAAGAGGGATGGGCGTTTTGTTAATAAGGAAGGCAGTGGTAAAAATACATTCTCTTTAAAAATTTTCAAGGCAGATTAGCCTGAAATCAAAGATCTTGAGCAGCTGCAAGAAGGTGTCGATGCTAGCGTTCAACAACCCCATTCTATTGAGGAGCATAAACACAACGACACTGATAAACAACACCATATTTTTGAAATAATAATTGTATTTCCTCTGATAGAAACTCAGTTTCATTATCAGAATGAACCAATCAAACTTGACAATTATATTGGTTTTGAATAAGAGAGTTTTTTTTTTTCTTAAAGATGGCTTAGTTTCATATTTATATTTCATTATAAAAACCCAAGTACGATGAGTGTAATCATCAACAATCGTTAAAGAATTAATTCAAAAGCCACAATGGTGTTATTAACACTAGAAGAAAGAGGTAAACAAGATCTCTTGGCAAGTAGACAAATAGTTTGACAACTCTGCTGGTCTTGACTGTGTGAAGTGCCCTAACCAACAATGCGAGAGATCAAATGAAGGAATGAAGCTGTAAGTAAGGCAAGAGAAGGTTGGAGAAAATAAAGACCATCATGCACTTTAGCCAGTCCAATCGTCCTCTTTGTGGCAAGGTTCTGAAATACACAATAGTTATTACGAAAAATAACAATACAGTTCAAAGACTTGGTGAGTTGAGTAATAGATAATAAGTTGAATTTAAAGGAAGGAATATAAAAGACATTATGGATATGAAGACTATCAGAGAAGGAGATAGTGCCGGTGTGTGTAACATGACCTTTTCTGCTATTTGATCATTGTAAAAAAGAAAGAGAGGTGCAAGGGTAGGATCCAAAAAGTGATGAAAGAGAGGAACAAATATGATTGGATGCACTAGTATCTTTTATCTGAAAAATAAGAAGAGAATGGAGAAAGGGCAGTACTTGTGAGGTGAACAGATTGTGAAGTACATGCAGAAGTCATGGCTAGAATATTCTGGCATTGCTTTTGATTAATTTGATTGGAATGATGAGGCTTGAGAAGGAGTGATCCGGCATCATGAAGAGGAGTGGCGGCGGCATGCTGGTAATTGAAGGAGGTAGCGGCATGATTTGCGCGGTTCTACAAAGGTTTACCATTTTTGGGTTTGCGCAGAGGATATCCATGAAGCTTATGACATTCCTCAATAGTACTATGACCATTATGAAGGGAGTAGCGCCAACTCTTCTTTGAATGAGAAACAATGTTTTCTTTAGAATTATTATTTGGTTATTGGTGTTGCGAATCAGGCGCAGTAGTTTTCTTCGTAACCAAAGTGGAAGCCTTTATGGAAAAGAGGTGAGAGATATTAAGTTCCCTTTCTTTCTGTTCTTGTGAAACAAGGGAATACACACTTTTCACAGAAGGGAAAGGCTCAATAAGCAGAATGTTTCTTCGAAGAGTTGAAAATGATTTGTACAACCCATAGATAAATTGCATCACTCTATCTTGTTGGATGAGGTCAGAGGCAGATTTGATTGTCCCACATGAACAAGGTGGGAGAGAGGCAAGGGATGACTACTCATCCCATAATGCTTTGAGGCGAGTAAGTTGGAGACCGATCGTCTGTCTTGGCATATGAAAGATATCTTTTGCTTGATTCGAAACAAGCGTAGTGCACTAGGTTAATGAAAACTTGAAAAGTCATTCCAGACATCCTTAGCAGTCTTACCATAAGGGATGCAATTAGTCCTAGATTTGATACGACTGAAGATGCAATTATAACAATTGTTGGATAAGGGTTATACTGATTCTCACAGTATATTAAATGCAGCGGGGGTTAACAAGAAGGTATATTGATTACAGTCTGTTGAATCAGAGTTGATAAGCTGTTTTATTAATTGTAGGGTGCACAATACTTTCTTAGATATATTTTAGCCTATATTGTCTTGAGAAGTCAGACTATACGAAGATTGTATTCGAAATGAGATATGATCATTATGAATCTATGATGATGTCTTTTGAATGATATTTTAGTATTCTATGTGTAACGCCCCACCCTACACGCATGCATGATATTGTCTGCTTTGGGCCATAGGCCTTATGGTTTTTTTTTTTTTTTTTTTTTTTTTCTGATGAGCCTCAACCTATCAAAAGGCCTCATGCAAGGTAAGGGTGTACGCTCTACATATAATTTCATTCACTTTCCTCTCTATAATCGATGTGGGACTCCGAGGTGTCACAATCCACCCCCCCCATAAGGCTGCACTTCCCTATGCAGTAGCCTGCTAGTCCCTGTAGCCTGCCAGCCCTCTTGGCCTGCCTACATGGAAACCCGCCCACTTGCACCAAACCACGGCAGGGGACCACACTCGTACTAGTCTAGAATCGGCTCTGATATCATTAATCCATACATGAACTTGTTCACTCAAACTATGTCCTAACCATGGGAGGACCATTAATTAATAAATACCCACTTCGAATCACCTAAGCATTCAGATTGGGGAAGACCAAGCCCGCCTTCACTTTACAAAACCGAACCCACTTACACAATTTATTAACCTGGGTCTAACCCAAAATTATGTCAAACTATTTTCTTAGAATTGTGACCCTAAACCAGGCCAACCCATCTCTCATTTTGGTCCGAACCCATGTACTCATGTCTGAGCCCACTTACACAACGCACTCGCTGACCACTTGGAAACCATCCTTGACAAGGTTCCACATCTCTGCATTAAGGAGCTTAAACCAGGCTGGTCAAATTAGTCAGATCCATCATCCACCATTGATCAAGGCAAGTAACCTTACTATGCTTCCCTAGTACTTAGAGTTTCCAATTCTTTGCCTCCAATATGATATATCTAAGGATCTGTTATGTTTTCATTGCCATCTATGCTTGGATGCGTGGTGAGAGGGCCTGATCCTTACATCTTAGAATTGCAGGATATTTGTTTAATATTGATTTGACTAGAAAATAATAATTTTTGACTCAATCCCGATTAATGGTTTTAGCTACAATCAAACTTGTTGGACTTGATATTTCCCCCTTAAGATTATAACTTTGTGAAATGAACTATCGTTGAGAAATACATTCCATGAGCTATCTAAAATTACATCCTAAGGTTGGAGCTTTGTACATTAATATATGGTTTGATTCGCTTTTCCAGCCTTCCTCAATTAGTCGATTAAAACTGAACATTATCGAACTTTGAAAAATATACACTATTGACCTCTAAGGCATCCTCTAAGGTATGGGCAACGCACCGTGGGGACGCTCACATGCAGACTTTAGCCCCTTTGGGCATGACATTGGGGAACTGAGAACCCCTTTGTGCTAAAATTACTAATCTGCAACTAGCTTCCTTTTATTTTGATTTGGTTTGGTTACCAGTAACACTAGCCTCGTGCCAGTTAACTATGATTATAAAATGGTTGTACCTAGTGGGCACCTTTGTGCTTTGATCAATTTTGGCAAGCATACTTTGTTAATTTAGTTTGCTAAGGAGGTGCCTTATCTTGGTTTTAATTCATGGTACTTTGCTCTATTAATCTGATATCATTCCATCCAATCTACTTTGTTATTCTGATTACCTCAATCATGGCATTTGAGCTTAGAATATTTGCGCATCAATCATGGCATTTGAGCTTAGAATATTTGGCATCAATGACCCATAGATTAAATTTGTTGCCAATTGACTGAAAAATCGTTTGCTACGGTTTTATAGTCTGTTTACTTGTGGAGTTTTACTTATACGGTTGTTTTGTTCTCTTGTTCCAGATTTTGAGGTTGATCCAGAATTTGAGGAACCTTAGGATGTTTACAGGGTTGGGCAGAGACATGAGCAGGGGGTTACTTTATTTTATTAGCTAGTAGACTGGAGAAAATATTTAGTTTGTGGATCATTTGAATTCCTAATTTAGATATAAGACATTATGAGATTGCCATATTGTTTATGGATGGTTTATTTAGTGTGCAATGACGTTATTGGGTTATTATTTCTATTATGTGACATAATTTGATTAACACATGTAGTGGGACCGTCGTGACACTAAGTTAAAAGAGCAACATGATCAACATTTGAGAATGAAGTTTGATAGATCATTGGTTCACAGTGAATGTGATTTATGGTTAGAATAAAAGACAAAAATGGATTAGTAGGAACCTTTGTAAAGATTGAAACAAGTGCTAAGTGGAGAAAGTCCAGAATAAGTGTGCTTGAGATTTGGAGGTTCCAGAAATAAGGATATAGAGATTTTTTTTTCTTAACCTTGTTGATTATATGGATCAGGAAAGCTATATCTTTATTTGTCAGAGAAGTCAGTTTGATCTTAATAGAGGAAATGTGACGTTTTGGTTAGTTCATTATATATATTATTTATTTTATTATTATTATATAATTGATTGTATTTTAATTAAATATGTGATTAGTCTAAGTGGGGACCACGCTTGACTTAGGTTGGTGAGTTAGGCTTGTTGGATAGGTATCTTGACCCATAGTTAACCCGGGCCCAGTTTAGTGGGTATAATCCTTCTCTAATCCAAACCCCTATCTATTTAGAACCCAAACTCTATTCTTTTTAGAATTTAAGTTAGACTACAACTCTTATTCTTATTCCCTATTTATACACCACCACCACACTCTTTTATTTTCACACACAACTCTCTCCTTTCTAACTTTTCTCTGGGATAGCTCCTTAGGCTTTGGCAATAGGAATTCTAGACCGTCTCCCTCAACCGCGGACATCAGGCCAGTACCTAATCATAATTTATAAATTTAATGCTTGTGTTTCTCTTTGATTTGTATGTGGATGTATGTAGAAACCCTTTTTATGCCCTAAGGTTTGATTTTCTCTATTTTGTGATGAGATCTTGCATATAGATGGCCACCATCTGATGGTTCCAAGAATTTGGGTCGTGAGTCATTGTGGAGTTATTTACTTTTGTCAGGTTGTGGGACCCACTAGTTGTATTGATCACGGATCAGGTCCGATTATGTGGCCGTATAGGCATGAACAATCTTGAAGATCTGACTGATGTGGGTCTTGATCCATGTGGCCCACTATTTCAATTAATCTTGATGGGCTAGGCGTGATGTCCATCGTTGCAAAATTTGCATGGTTGCTGTTGGCGTAGACTCCATGTGACAGAACGAGTTCTGTGTGGGAACTGGGAATGAGGGAAGTGGAGATAACTTAGGATTTGTCATACATGGGGATAAGAGAGAGGATGTTGATGACGTGGGGGAGGGTGAGTCATGTTGTGACAACACACATCTTATGAATTTTAAACACTTGGACCCATTAATTTTAGAAATTTGGAAAAAAGACCCTTTGTCCTTAACGAACCTATTGGACTCTTAGGATTTATATTCTTGGAAATATATTAAGATGGGACCCTAAGTTTTATAAAATTATAAATTAAAGATTGCTATTTCTTTTTATTATTTTCAAATTAATTTCAAATGATATCGTTGATTTTAATGTGTTAAATTATATTTTTTTTGTACTCTATTAAGTGGATCTTTGGACCAAGTAAATACCGTCCGGGCACACGGTCTATTACTAACGTAGGGTTTAGCACTTCGTATGACCTCGGGGAAATCCTAATGGATTCAGACTCAATCCATCTCTAATGGAAAACCATTAATTGGCTCTATGCACCATTGATTGAGAAGGGGTGCGTTGATCTTTTATCTATTAGAGATTCCTGTGGTTGTCGAGTATGAGACCTTATGTTTGACTTTATTAGGATTGGCTTGTGATTATTCATTGACCTTCGAGTTTGCATACATGATTGAGTTTGATGTTGGTCTATTAGTTGCATACCCTATGATTGATTGGATATGGACCGTGGTGTGGCATGGCAATCGATTGAGATTTTGTAGAGGTTTAATTGAATGATTTGATTGGTATTCGATTGTGAATTATTGTGCAGCCGGCCCTTCACTTTGACTTAGGTTTCTGTGTCAGAGCTTTACAAATCATTAGGTCTATTCTACTATGATATGTATTTATATATGTATATTGATTGGGTCATATTCGAACGACTGCAGTTGTATTTGGACAGCTGATCACCGATGTGTACGGACACTGTAATATCCGTATTTCGAACCAGTTTATCCAGCTTACGATTTCAATTACGAATCGGTTTATGACCGCCGGCCTTCGAACGAGTTTTCCCACTTTATAGTTAGGGCTGACCACCCAAAACAGTAGCAGTGCTTCTGTGTGATCATTGTATTGCTCTATTTGTGTAGATTGGATTTAGGTTATACATTCTTTTCGTCATTATGTGGTGTTAATCTCTTATGATCGTTACCTGTTATTACTCACATTGATCTTGTATTTTATTTATGAATTATGCTTTTGTACTTGCTATTTACTTTGTTTATTGGTGCATAGGTATTGACCCTTATCCTACTGTGGAGATGGAGGATGGTCAAACGTTTCAAGCGTTTAAGCCAATTGACGAACTTGAGTGGACAGCCGGAGATGGCTATGGAGCCGTCTGAGCCTGCATGAGAAAAAACGTCATCTTAGAACTTCTTTAGATGAACTTTCTTTAATGATAAACTTTTTCTTAGTAATTGTTTGATTTATTCTCCAACTTTAACTATTACTTCTTCATCTGATGATTGTGTTGGATCTTAACTATGAATCTTGAATACCAACTGAATAAAGCTTCCATTGCATTTAATGAAATTTATTTTGACTCACCATGGTTTGCTATGTGGGTCTACTTTTAGAAGCTTGTGTTGTATTAAACACAGGAAATTGAATATTTATTCTTATTTTTCACGTTATCCTTTGTTTGTATTTTGGGGACGTGACAAGAAAGTTAAGAATGTGAATTTGATTTGAGACTGCAAAAAAATATGAGAATGATTCTACGAGCATTCAAGCAGTTCAAAAGTTGTTCATTTCATGTATCAAGTTCAAGCAGCGGAATTTCCAGCAATGGTGATTTCAGATAAATGATCAACAAGGTTTGTTTGTGAAACAACAAGATGGGAAGGTAAGAGACTCACTGATACAGAAGCAAATGAGAAATTGAAAGATGCAGATTTGATAAAGGAATTTTAGAGAGATGTGATTCTCAGATGGATACATGATAAGGACATGCAGTCAGATATGTCATATGAGTAATTTCAGTTAGCATTTATATGAAGTAATTAATTTGAAATTTCAAAATCAAGACATTGAGAGTCAAGATTTGGTTAGCATTCAACCTCAGTAAGTTTGATAACATCATTGGAACAAGGGTATATTGATGATAGAATGCGACATCAAAATTTTTGTGGTACAATTTGTTAGGTTTCATGAGTGTATTGGCTAATTCATTGGGTTGTGGACGAAACCGGGATTTTTTGTACATTGTATTTTGTTAGAAGGACTGCTTCAAGAGATTCATTTTTCAAGACAGACAGTTTCTACTTCTGCTCAAGCACAGGTTCATCCGCTCGAGCGCAGTGCAGACAGAAGCTTCTTGAGCTCGAGCGCGCATGTGTGTGCTCAAGCGCATAAAAGCAACCCTGAGTCAGTAGCTTCACGCGCTCGAGCGCGCATGTATGCGCTCGAGCGCCTGGGTTGAGGAAATTTCGGATCTGACGAATTTCCTTTCTTTCTCGTGTGGATGACCTAATGATATAAATATTGAGAGCACATCTACTTTGGGGAGGTCGGTTGGACGACTCTTTGAAGTTCTAACCCTAGCATCATAACAAAGAGAAAACTGGTCTTCCTCTCCAAAGCATTTATCCTACTGATCTGAAGTTCTGAGCATTGGAGTTTCTCTTCTCATCCTAAGTTGAATCGTCTTGAAGATGCATTCAAGATGATCAGTTCAAGCATGGCGAAAGTATACGGCGAGTGGTCGGCAAGTGAGCACAGTCCTTAGGTTGAGTCACCAACTGGGAAAGGGGTGTGAGTTCTTACTTGTAACTTTCATTTTTAATTTAGTGCTTGGTCGTCTGTTGGCCTAGACGATAAGGCCCGTGGTTTTTTCCCGTGTAGGGTTTTTCCACGTATAATTCGTGTGTTCTGTTTCTCTGTGTGGTTGCTTGATTTTATCTGTGTTTTGGTAAAATTTACATATTATATTCTCTTTATTGAAATTTAATAGAGTTTGAGTTGTTGGAATTTGAGCCTGTGTTAAGGCTGAGACTTTCAATTGGTATCAAAGCGGGTTATACTAATTTGCTGTGTGATCTGTTTTACAAACTCTCTCTAATGGACTTCAACAGAGAAGGAACTTCTACCACAAAGCCCCCCCTCTTAGATGGAACCAATTATCCTTACTGGAAGGTAAGGATGATTGCTTTTCTCAGGGCAATTGATGATCAAGTCTGGGATATTGTTGTGGATGGATACTCTGATCCTACTGTAAATGTTGATGGGCAAACTGTGAAGAAACCTAAAGCTCAATGGTCTGAACTTGAAAAGACAAAATCAAATTGCAACAATAAGGCAATTAATGCTATTTATAATGGGATTACCCCAGCAGAATTTCACAGAATTTCTGCGTGTCCAAATGCCAAGGCGACTTGGGATTTGCTTCAAACTGTGCATGAGGGAACGGATACTGTGAAACAGACTAAACTTCAAAATCTAACAACTGCCTTTGAGACGATTAAGATGAAAGACTCAGAATCTTTTGATGAGTTCAATACCAAATTGAGTAAAATTGTGAACTCATGTTTTAATCTGGGAGAACCTATTCCTTAGTCAAAAATTGTTAAGAAAATCCTGAGGTCTCTTCCAGAACGTTTTCGTCCAAAAGTAGTTGCTATAGAAGAGTATCAAGATCTGAACTCTCTCACTATTGAAGAACTGGTCGGTAATCTTCAGACCTATGAGGTTAACCATTGTCAAATCAAAAAGGGAAAAGACATTGCCCTTATGTCCTCCAATTCTATGGAGTGCAATGACAACAGTGATTCTAGTTGTGACTCTGAGGACGCTAGATTTGAGGCCTACTTTGCCAAAAAATTCAAAAAGATGTGGAACAATAGAAAGACCCCTACCAAAAAGGATTCACAATATCCTAAGGCACATTCTAAAGGGAAATTTGTGCCAAAGATTGAGAGGAATCAGGTTACTGGTACACCTAAGCCTCTTAAGTGCTTTGAATGTCAAGGGTATGGTCATACTGCAGCCCAATGTGCGAATCGTATGAACAAGAGCAAAGGAAAGATTCTAAACGTTGCTTGGGATGAGGACTCAGATGAAGATGCATCTGAGCCAGATTCACCTTTCAGTGAGTCTGGAAAATTTATTGCTTTTATGGCAATTTCTAACACCTCCTCTGTGCAGGAATCTAAGTCAGACGAAGATTTGGAAATTAACGAATTTTCTGATGAAGAACAGGATGCAGATGAGGATTATCAAAAATTGTTTCTTGAATCAGTTAGAATGTCAAAAATAAGTGAGAAAAGGGCACTGAAACTAAAAGCAATGGAAGAAAAGATTATCTCTCTGCAAGCAACTTTGATAGCGTCTCAATCTCAGGTAAGTCATTTAAAAAATCAGAGCAGTATCTTATCTACTAAGTTATTTGATGCAGGTCAAGAAAATGAACATCTGAATCAACAATTACAGAAGGTTAAGTCTGATTTAGTGAGATTGCAAAACGAGCTGACTTCGTGTAAATCAGAAAAAGAGGATCTTGCTGGAAAATTGCAGATGACTCTCAAGGAACTGAATTCAGCCAGAGCTTCCATAAATCGAATGAACACTGGATCGATGAAGTTGAATGAAATCTTAGGACGTCAAAGGTCTGCTTCCTCAAAGACTGGTATTGGTTATGTTCCTGGATCTTCCACTTCTAAGGGCAAAGGTAAGTCTGTTTTCGTACAAGGGCCCACAATGTCTGAAATGCCCTCACCTCACTCAAATACTACACACTCAAATTACTCTTACAGAAAATATGTGTCAAGTTTAAACTTTGTTCCCACATGTCATTTCTGTGGGATCAAAGGGCACATACGACCACATTGTCATAAACTTAGAAACTTTCAGAGAAATCAGCGGAGGAAGAAAGCTACTTCTCCTCAACATATCAGTACCAAGACCATCTGGGTCCGTAAATCCGATATTCGCTGTAACGTGGTCCTCACTGCACTCAGTGCACAAGATTCGGATGTGTGGTATTTAGATAGTGGTTGTTCCAGGCATATGACAGGAAACAGAGCCCTTTTTACCTCTTTGGATGATTATAATGGTGGTAGTGTCCGTTTTGGAGATGGAGGTAAGGCCAAGGTTATTGGAAAAGGTATAGTATCAATTCCAGGTATGTCCAAATTAAAGAATGTTTATCTAGTTGACGGACTGACAACAAATCTGCTCAGTATAAGCCAATTGTGTGATAATCATCATGAAGTACACTTTTCATCTGATGAGTGCATTATTGTGAATAAACAAGGGAAAACTGTACTTCATGGAAAGCATAACCCTGACAACTGCTATGTAGTGTCCACACAAAGTGACTTGAATTGCAATTCTGCTGTCACTAATACTGCTGATCTGTGGCATCAACGTCTGGGTCATGTCAACCACAAAGATTTGGAAAGGTTGTCCAAATTGGAATTGGTTCGTGGGCTGCCTAAACTTCAAAAGACACAAAACATTGTATGTGGCCCATGTCAGATAGGGAAACAAATTCGAACCTCTCATTCGAAAACGTTTACTATCCACACCAAGAGACCATTAGAGTTGCTACATTTGGATCTTATGGGACCTACAAAATTTGAAAGCATAGGCGGTAAAAAATACATTTTTCTTACCGTTGATGACTTTTCAAGGTTGACATGGGTTCGTTTTCTGCGTGACAAATCTGAAACCTTTTCAGTGTTTACTGACTTATGGTCTTTAATCATCGCAGATAAGGGGCAAGTCTTTGGAGGTGTCTCCCGTATACGATCAAATCATGGCGCTGAGTTTGATAATTCTGATTTCTCCTCTTTCTGCTCTAAACACGGAATTAAACATGAATTTTCAGCACCAAAAACCCCACAACAAAATGGAGTGGTAGAACGTAAAAATCGTGTTGTTCAAGAAATGGCACGAGTAATGCTTCATAGCAAAAATTTACCTCAACGGTTCTGGGCTGAACCTGTAAACACAGCTGTTCATGTCATTAATCGAGTTTACCTTCGGCCAGGCACTAAAACCACTCCATATGAAATATGGACTGGAGTCGAGCCCACTGTTAAATATTTTCGCACATTTGGTAGCAAATGTTACATCCTAAGGGATAGAGAACATTTGACCAAATTTGACTCCAGAAGTGACATAGGAATCTTCCTAGGTTACTCTTTAGCAAGTAAAGCCTATAGGGTTTTTCACATCAAAAACTCTGTAGTTATGGAGTCCATTGATGTGGTGGTTGATGATGCTGGAATCTCTGATAATTTTTCCGATGATGAAAATGAAATGATTGTTACTCCTTTCCATAAACAGGACATGCACACCGCCTCCGATAGTAAAGACAAACCTGATTCAGAAAGTGATACAAAGGAGTCAGAGTCATCCGTGAAATCTACAAAACTTGCTTCTGAACTCATTGTACCAGATAACATCACACAATTTGAAAAGCCGAGTGACCATCCAAAAGCATCTACACAAGATTCAGTGATCATCCAACAGCCCCGGCAAAATGCTGATCCCCTATTCATTCATCCAAGATCTCGACGTGGCCAAGTCATAAAGGACCATTCTCTGGGCAAAGTCATTGGGGAGGTCACTGCACCTTTGAAAACTCGAAATCAGGTACGAAATGAGGTAAGTCATTTGTGTTATATTTCTTTTCTTGAACCCAAAAATATAAAAGAGGCCTTAGTAGATGACTGTTGGATTAATGCAATGCACGAGGAGCTCGAGCAATTCGAACGTAATTGTGTATGGAAACTTGTTCCCAGACCCTCTCATTTGAATGTCATTGGTACTAAATGGATTTTTAAGAATAAAACTGACGAACTGGGACAAGTAATTCGAAACAAAGCTCGTTTGGTAGCGCAGGGATATACTCAAATTGAGGGAATTGATTTTGATGAAACATTTGCTCCCGTTGCAAGACTTGAGTCAATTCGGCTACTGCTGGCCATTGCATGTTTTTTGAGAATTCGTCTTTTCCAAATGGATGTAAAGAGTGCATTTCTGAATGGGTTTCTGAATGAGGAAGTGTACGTTGAACAACCGAAAGGATTTGAAGATCCCCATTTCCTGATCATGTGTTCAAATTGACAAAAGCACTTTATGGATTAAAGCAGGCACCCAGAGCTTGGTATGAACGGTTGACAGTCTTTTTACTTGATCATGGATTTCATCGCGGAAGTGTTGATAAAACACTGTTCATCAAGCGAGATAAGGACGATATTATGTTTGCACAGGTCTATTTAGATGATATTGTATTTGGATCTACTTCGAATACAATGACTGATGCATTTGCTCAAATCATGTCAACTGAGTTTGAGATGAGCATGGTTGGAGAATTATCATTCTTTTTGGGACTACAAATTAAGCAATCTAAGAGTGGCATCTTCCTCTCACAAACAAAGTACGCTCGTGCTTTACTAAAGCAGTTTGGAATGGAGTCCTCCAAACCATCCAGCACGCCGATGAGCACCACTTTGAAATTGAGCTTGGACGCACAAGGTACTGCTGTTAATGAGACTCTGTACCGAAGCATGATAGGCAGTCTCTTGTATCTAACTGCCAGTCGTCCAGACATAGCTTTTAGCGTGGGTGTTTGTGCCAGATATCAATCAAATCCAAAGGAATCTCATATTCAAGCGGTCAAGAGGATTCTAAAATATATACATGGCACCACCGAATTTGGTATATGGTTCACTTCAGATACCAACACCAACATAGTTGGTTTTTCGGATGCTGACTGGGCTGGTTGTGTCGATGATCGAAAGAGTACGTCTAGAGGGTGTTTTTTTGTTGGCAATAATCTGGTTTCTTGGCATAGTAAGAAGCAAATATCCACCTCTTTATCCACAGCAGAAGCTGAATACATTGCAGCAGGGAGCTGTTGCACACAACTCTTGTGGATGAAACAAATGCTATCAGATTATGGAGTTATGCAAGCCTCAATGATTGTTTTCTGTGATAACAAGAGTGCAATTGATATTTCAAAAAACCCAGTTCAACACTCACGAACTAAGCACATTGACATCCGACATCATTTTATTCGTGATCTGGTAGAAGAAAAAGTTCTCTCTTTGGAACACATTTCCACCGAAAATCAATTGGCTGATATCCTTACCAAACCTCTCGATTCTATTCGCTTTCATTCCCTTAGAAAATCCTTAGGCATTGGACCACATACTTGATTTTTCTTCTCTTCTAAACATTTGTTTTTGCTTGAAGTTTATACAGCTGTATTGTCTTGCTTTTGATTTTCCCTTTAGAATTGTGTGATTGAAACACACATGTTTGTTAAGTGCTATCTCTAAATCTTATCCAAAAAAAAAAAACAAAAAAAAAAAAAAACTAGAGGTCATGACTACCTATGATTATGTGTGAAAGCTTCCAGATTGAAAGAAAAGTTTTTCTAGCGAAGGCTACCATTTTCATTAGTGTGAAAGTCGCCAGTGAAAGTTCACCAAAAAAAAAAAAAAAAAAAAAACGGAAAGAAAAAGAGAGCAGTAATTTAGGGGGAGTAACTCGACTGCCCCTCGTTCGATTTTCACATTGTTTCTACACATTCAATAATATTGTTCTTTTGGGAATTTTCTATTTTAGATGTCAGCAGTCTTTACTTCAAATCTTGCAAACAAATGTGTCTTACACTTGATTTCAGGTAATTTTTTTTTCTTTTCTTTTTCTTTTCTTTCTTTTCTATCTTTGCTCTCTCTCGTTTGTCCTTTACTGCGCTCGAGCGCATGCTGGCCCGCTCGAGCGCACGTGCTGTCTGCCATCAGTCGTTTAAATGCCTGATGTTTTTCCATTTCATTTCTTTTCTACTTCTTGCTCGTTGGTCTCTTTTGTTCCATACCTTTTAGGGCTCTCTACTCCTTCCCTTCCAAGAGGTAAACACTTCTTTTTTCTTTCTTACTTCGATCACGTTAATGATTGTTTTCTTGTTCATGTGCTTAGCTCTTGAAATTTCCTTTAACTGTTTTTATCTGGGTTTCCTTTGTGGGTTTTCGTGTTTGCCAATGTTAGCACAATCATTGGCATTACATTATCTAATGCTTTACAATGCAATTGCTGTTGCTCATTTTCTTATGATGGATTTTTTTGAAATCATTGGGGTGGTGTGTGTTTGAAGAGATTTGAAGGTTGGTAATGGTTCATTCTAGTTGTGTGCGAATTCTGTTCTTCTAATCGTGCTACAAGATCATTTTACTGCATGGAAGTTGTTTGTCTATTGTCTCCTGGATGTGTGCCCATTTTTTGCTCTTTTTCATCCCTCGTGTTGGTGTGTTCTCGTCTTGATATCTACTTGCATGACAGGTGTTTGTGAGAATTCCTCACCCCGTTTTTTTTTTCATTTGAAAATGGCTCCTAAGAAAAGGAAAAATGTTGCTGGCTCCTCCTCCTCGTTCGGTTTTGATGCAACTATGTTTCCATCGTTAGCCAAATCTGAAGCCTATGTGGAACTGTTTGCTAATCGGACTGTTGGCTCTGAAAGACAGATTGATGACTCTTTCAAGTCCACTGATGAGTATGTGTCTATACGGGCTAGACGTTGGAATTTTCTTTACACCTTTGACATTGATGAGATTAATGTAAACTGGGTTCGAGAGTTCTACTGCAACATGACAATTCGGGATAATGACTTCACTACTTTCGTACGTGGCAAGGATTTAGTCATTTCTCCATCTGTGCTTGCTACCTTTTTTGGCGAACCTGCAAAATGGGATTATCCCCTTCCTCCTAATCAGCCGCTTCCGAGGAATTTGTTTCATGTGTTTGGTATAGAGTTGGTTGGTGCTAGACATCCTTGGGCTACTGGGACCCTCTCTCATGGGGTGTTAACTCCCAAATATAGGTTTCTCAACTGGTTCTACTCAACAAATTTAGAACCTCGTGGCCATACAGCAACTGTCAATCATCAACATGGAATGGCCCTGTACTATATTGGGATGGGAAATCCTGTGAATGTTCCACTCATGATTTACAACGTCATGGTCAAGATTCCAAGTGCCCCTAGAAATGCAACTCTTCCTTTCGGTGTATTGCTTACTCGGTTTTTGCTTTCTAAGGAAGTGGACTTGGCGTCAACTTGATGCGGTTCGCAAAATTCGAGGTCCTATCAATCGCCGTTCTATGCAGCAATCCGAAGCTCACATTATCGAGGAGGATGCTGAGGAGGATGAAGTTGATGCTGTTGAGGGGGAGCAGGATAGTGTGTCGGATCATCTCACTCAACTGGAGAATGAAGTTCATGCTCTGAACGACAGTTTCATTTCTCTGAATGCGACTATCAATACTCGATTTTCTTCAGTGGATGAATCCCTCGCTGCCATCCTTGCTCGTTTAGAACATCCATGAGCTCTTCATTGTTGTTTTGATCCAATCAGTACTCTATGAGTCTCCTTTTGGTTATTCATGAACAAAAAGGGGGAGATCACTTTTGCGGAAGAGATATTATCACTTTTTATCACCTTTTGTTGGTTCTGATACTATCATTTTTTGTTGGCTATGATAATCTCATTGGCTATGATAATATCACATTTTGGTGGTTCTGATATTGAGATTTTGATATTATCTTTCTTTCTTTATTGTGACCATATGATATCTTACACTTGATTTTGAGCTGTGCATGAGTATATTTGCAGGACTTTTCTACGAAGCTTCATATCTAAGAAGATCTGCCTTTATCAGTGTTTTGACCTTGTCTGTGTCTGTTGTCTTGGGTATTTTTTTTCCCCTTGTCATTAGGTTGTTTTGTCCATGAATTGCCAAAGGGGGAGATTGTTAGGTTTCATGAGTGTATTGGCTCATTGGGTTGTGGACAAAACCGGGATTTTTTATACATTGTATTTTGTTAGAAGGACTGCTTCAAGAGATTCATTTTTCAAGACAGACAGTTTCTACTTCTGCTCAAGCACAGGTTCATCCGCTCGAGCGCAGTGCAGACAGAAGCTTCTTGAGCTCGAGCGCGCATGTGTGTGCTCGAGCGCATAAAAGCAACCCTGAGTCAGTAGCTTCACGCGCTCGAGCGCGCATGTATGCGCTCGAGCGCCTGGGTTGAGGAAATTTCGGATCTGACGAATTTCCTTTCTTTCTCGTGTGGATGACCTAATGATATAAATATTGAGAGCACATCTACTTTGGGGAGGTCGGTTGGACGACTCTTTGAAGTTCTAACCCTAGCATCATAACAAAGAGAAAACTGGTCTTCCTCTCCAAAGCATTTATCCTACTGATCTGAAGTTCTGAGCATTGGAGTTTCTCTTCTCATCCTAAGTTGAATCGTCTTGAAGATGCATTCAAGATTATCAGTTCAAGCATGGCGAAAGTGTACGGCGAGTGGTCAGCAAGTGAGCACAGTCCTTAGGTTGAGTCACCAACTGGGAAAGGGGTGTGAGTTCTTACTTGTAACTTTCATTTTTAATTTAGTGCTTGGTCGTCTGTTGGCCTAGACGATAAGGCCCGTGGTTTTTTCCCGTGTAGGGTTTTTCCACGTATAATTCGTGTGTTCTGTTTCTCTGTGTGGTTGCTTGATTTTATCTATGTTTTGGTAAAATTTACATATTATATTCTCTTTATTGAAATTTAATAGAGTTTGAGTTGTTGGGATTTGAGCCTGTGTTAAGGCTGAGACTTTCACAATTGTTCTACTAGATTAAAGTTCATTACTTGTAATTCAGATGAGGTATGCCTATATGAAACCAAAGTGCTGAGAACAGTTATGTCCGTAAGATTTCAGTGTGTTACAGATTTCAACAGCATAGTTGATTTTAGGCTTGTGCAATTTACTGATTCATGAATGGAATGACTCTGAGAAGATCATAGACTGGAAATGTTATGCAATTGAGAAATCAGCTTAGAACCATCCGCTATCTGATATAAGATAAGTTTCCATTTGGAAGACCAAATGTCTTAAGGTGGAAGGAATGTGAGATCCTGATTTTTTAATTATGGCCGATAGTCCTAATTGTCTTGTTTAGCCTAACTGACCTTCATTAGTCATTTGTTCTGAGATTTTTGATTACGAAGGACCCATTTCTAATTTTTTTCCAGGGAGGACTTGTTAGTATTTTGAATAAACCACGGGGGGGCGGGGGGGCTATCTGTAAGATTTAGGATATTAAGGGGAATTCTCGTTTCTTCTCCCTCATTCTCAATCTTTCTCGTCTCCCTTTCCCAACCAGCTTCGGATCAACCCTCTCCCTCTCCAGCCTTCTTCCTCCTCTTATCCTCCAGCCATCATCAACATCTCATCTTTTTCTTCTTATTTGTTTTCAGTTGAAGCTTGAAGAGATGCTTTTAGAAGTGGGTTTTGAGGGATTCTCAGAGAAATCTGTTAGAATAAGTTAGAGCTTAATTAAAGGCAAGTTATTGATCTGCTAAACATGTCTATCAGTTTAGATTTCAAGAAATTTCAAGAGTTTCAGATTATTTCCACTAATTTCCTCATTTTAGATCAAATGATCATTAAGTTAGAAATCATATGTTTTAATTGTGTTAAATGATGTTATATAAGTAGTTTTGAATGTAAGAATATGTATCTTAGTGATTTTAAGAAGATAGGATTGAAATAGACCAAGAACAGAGAAATCTTGAAACTGAGATTCTATGAATCCCAGTGCACCCAGTCGACCGGCCTGGGGTACGATGTCGACCGGCCACACATGATTCGCACACAGTTGCACTTCTACAACTGTAACCCTTTCTGTATCGTCATTTTGTACCAAGTCAACCTGATAAACTACAGGTTGACTATGATGTCGACCGGATACACTATATTTTCTCAATTAGTTTCTATACTTAGTTTCTATAGCCTGGAGATGTACCCTATGATAGTCCAATGACCCTGAAATTTTAGGAGGCCATAGTAGGTGATGTCTATGACTAATATTGACCTATAATTCTGTTAGATTGCCCTTTATATGGAAATACCACCATTAAACATCAATGTGATACCAAAGAGGTTCTGTCTACTGAATTAACTTCTGAAACGCCAAGCTTTGTTACACATTTGTGTTTAATGATGATATCTAGTAAGTGAGACTGATTAATGGGCCTTTTAGTTAATTTGTTAGATGTATTCAATCTTATTCGTCCAGACCGCTGACTAGGAATCTCAAGCTTGGGATACCGACTAGGGTATGGATTGATGTCTTGATTATCAGATTATAAGTATGTTTTCTTGTATTTTGCAACTATATGGTTTTATTTGGTAAGACAAGTCTGTATTTTGTTAGAGACTGATATATGTACATGACTACACACCGATTAGCATCACTTAGTCTGGTCCTTCTGAAACTAGACGTAATAAAGTTGGATTGTACTGTTCCAACACTAGCTGCAACTTAGTTTCGTTCTCTGTGGAGTGATTCTACTCCAGGTGCCTCTGTATTCTATTTTTGTAAAGTCTGTGTACCTAACATCCTTGGTACCCACTGTTTTATATATTGTATTATGATTATCGGCTAAGGTGGTATTGCTTTCCCGCTTCAATCAGTATTTAGTATGTATCAGTATCGATATTAGTGGCTTGATCAGTGTTTAGTTTTTAAATATGTATTTCGTTTTACTTAATATTTAACTTTGTTCAGTATTCTGGTTATATCGTATTTTGATATTTGGATCTCAGACACATGTTTATTAGAGATTTATTTTGTTTATCGGTATCCTGATATATCTATTATTATCAGGCTTTAATTCTGTTTTATCCGTTTTCTATTATTCTGTCGGTATCAACTGTTGTTTCGTATTTAATCTGTTTTACTTAGATTTTAAGATAAACATGCTATTGTTTAGCATACCAGCCTCTTGCCAATTTATCCGTTTCATCCTTTGGCGCTTCAACTGTTTGACCAAAAACCCTAGGATTTATGTTCAGATCTACAGATGTCATATAGACATCGGGTTCTGTGAGCTGCGCTATCATAAGGAATGGTTTATTTTTTGTTATTTGTATTGACCTTTGTTGGTCTTTATATATAGGTTGTATATAAAAAATACATTTGTTTCATGTTATATTTATATATGCTCTAGTTCCTGCTCATTAACTAGGAATTTTTACCTTGTGGGAATGTCACGCGCGTCTCCAATGTTGGATTACGGGGCTTAATCTGAATTTGGGACATGACATCGTTCCCATTGAGGGATTTGGGAAGGGAGAGATGGTTTTATGATATCTCCTTAATAAAGCTGAGCTTGTTTATTGCGCTTAGAGCCATGCGCATAGCACATACTCAAGTGCTATAGTTGTCGCCGGTCAAGGGTGGAGACACATGAATAACCGTGGGGCTGTCTGAATGATGAGTATAGAACGGATTAGCCATGGGAGTTCTAGCATCATTGTTAGAGGGTTTGGAAGCTAGAGTAATAATTGTGTTCTTGGTAGTATCAACCATAAAGAATGATAGTGGGGATGTGGTGGTACAAAATGAATGGGCAGTGCGATGGTGTGGTGATGTATGGAAAATTTTGTGGGCAGTTAAGTGATGTATGAGGAAAAAATGATGAGATTGTGATGTATGGAAAATGGTAATAAGTGGTGGAAAAACGAAATGATGCACTGTAATGAACGAGCGACAAATAAAGATAAGGACGGAGTGGTTTAAGATGGGGCTCTGATATCATTTTAAAATTTGATATGCTGGACTCACTTTATTGGGATAACTCATTTTAAAAAAAAGTACAGCACATTCTACTGTTGTTTTTAAGTTTTTCTTAACTTATCCCTTTAAGGAGAGTTTAGTCTTGATTTTTTTTTTTTCCGTAAAACCCCAAAAGAAAAGGCTATGGTCAAAAGACCATTGAAATTTAAGGTTGTCAAATGAAGGGCTATGGTAAACTAAGCCTGACTTTTTTTTGCATGACTCTTTTCGGTCAAGAGACCTTTTCGACTCTCCTACCTCCAATGATAGTAATGCACCCAAGTAGACCCAACGAGCTAGGCTGCATTAGCTCAGTATGTAGTTTGGTCATAGGTGAAAAACTTTCAGCTTAGGATATCTCATATAAAAAAAGAAAGAAATAAAAATCCAATAAGCACTGCCATTTTGTCTAATATGGGATCATAAAATGGGTGGTAAATAGATAATGACCATAGTTTCTATTTAAATTATCCATATCTTAGCTGGCAATGTCCACTAGACCTAATTTCTTCATATGGTTACTTCCAAGCTCCTAGTCACAAACTCTATGGGGCTACCACATACTTCTTAACAAGTGGAGGATTTAGATCAGCAAAAGAAAAACATTCTACATAGGATAGTTTTTGAAAGAAGACCTATAAATCCACTAGCTGGCCCACTTAAAACTCTAGGGCATGTATGGTAATAGTTAGCGAATTTGTAATAAATCGACAAATTTGATGACTCCTCATTGCGCTATCATCACTGATGGCTTGTATAGTTGAGGATTTCACATTAATATTAATTTGCATTGATGCTTATAACTGAGAATATCTGGTATTTGTATGTAAATCCACAAATA
Source organism: Camphora micrantha (assembly GCA_003546025.1). Taxonomy (NCBI): domain Eukaryota; kingdom Viridiplantae; phylum Streptophyta; class Magnoliopsida; order Laurales; family Lauraceae; genus Camphora; species Camphora micrantha. The sequence goes on along the minus strand of QPKB01000012.1, from coordinate 21,373,840 downwards.
TTATGTAAATACACAAAAAATAAGGATTTCCAAATCCGATAAGAATTGAACTTGAAAATCCTCAAAAATAAGAAAAATCCATTAGCCCAAATCCTTGGGGACTTAAAATTGCTAACTGGGTTATCTATGACTTCATAGAAAATCAGTGAGGAATTCCCAAGGATTTGATTGCCAAATGGTGGACCTAAAAGATAGAGTAAGAGAAGAAGAAACAGAAAAATAAGTAAAATAAAGGGGAAATAATTTCTATATGTTTGAAGAATGACCAACACTCCCAACAATGGGGCCCACTTAAATGTAAAGAAAACAAAGAGAAGAAGAAGCCACTTTATGTTTTAGAGAGAGAGAGAGAGAGAGAGAGAGAGAGAGAGCATTTTGGAATAGCCCACTTGAAGAAAAAGAAAGAGAAAGAATAGAAGAAGAAAAAAGGAGAGAGAGATCATTGATAAATAGGAATCGTTATGAAACTATGGGGCACAAAAACCTTTTTTTTCTTCTTTCATGATTGGGTTCATAAGACTTGGGCTTCTTTTGATTCTACTTATTATCCTTCTTTGACTCATAAAGTGGGTAACCTTTCCATCCATCTTCAACGTTGGAATCAGAACCATTTTGGTAATATTCTTCACGAAATCAGAAGTTGAAAAAAACCGCATTCAAGGGATTCAATCATCCTCCGCTTACCCTCATTCTACTTTTCTTCAAAATCTTGAAACTGAACTTCGTACCTGTTACAGGATCAAATAGGATCAGGTTGAATTGTTTCACGCACAAAGATCTCTAATTAACTGGTTTTCTCAGGGTGATGAATATACTCTTTTTTTTTTTTTTTTTTCAAAATATTGCACGTTGGTGTAATGGCGGACCCAAGACTTTCATTTAAATAATGAAATCAAGTCTTATAAGGAATTTCTCGAATCTCACGGGTGCGACCGCGCATGCTAATAATTGGATCCGTCCCCGAGTAGCATCATTGTCATAATAAAGTCTATAATCTTGTTACTTCTCAAGAGCAATGTATCGGGTTTGGATGTATGATTTGGGACTGTTTATTATCTCGGCCGGGCTTGGATTAAGTAATAAAAAGCCCAAATCCTGGCCGAGCTCAGCTCGAATAAGAAATTCTGGTAACTTAGTGATTAGTTTGTCCAAGTAATTGCTAGAAAGTCCAAACAGCTGATAAAAGGATTGGTTTGGCCTGGCCGTGTTCAATTGACTAAATGAGCGGGCTTGGGCCTTAGATTTATAGATTGTTTCAGGCTTGGGGCTAGATAGCCTGATTGACTAAGTAGGCAAGCTAGTGCTTGACATCTACTACTTATTCGAGCTTAGGCTGGATACCGGCTTGTGTTACTAAATTCATCTGAGCCCAGCATGTTCTAGTCATGAATAGAGATGAAAACTGGGCCACGTTGGGCTGGAATGGCCTAACTTTTGTCAGGCCCATCCACGTGTTGCCAAGCCTAGGATGGCTGGGGGTCGTTCCAGCATGGCCCTGAGGCACAACCCCCAGTCGTGCCCATGCTCAGCCGGGCGGCTGAGTGGGCTGGGCCAGCATTTTTTTAAAATTCTCTTCATGATTAAATGAGCTCAACGAAAAGATCATTGAAGAGGAGAGGGATGAAGGTTATGAGGTAGAGCATAGATAGGACCTTAACTTTCCTCGGATTCAAATTAGTACAATAATATCCAGGTATTCATTTTTCATTAAGGAGATTACTTATCCTTTTTTTTAAAGTTGGATGTGGAGATCCACTTGGGTGGGTGAGATCAAATCACTGCAATCACTGGTGTAGGGAGAATTGGTGGAGGGCCAGCATTGACCAATCATCAAATATAGGCACTCATCTGATTGACCAATATCCATCATATTCTCACAGTGAACCAGGTCCATCCCATCATGGTGTGCTAGCTCCACTCATGAGTACAGCAGCCTGGCTTTTCAAGCTAGTTCATCAATACATGGTAGACACCACATGAAAAGGGCTTGGAGAGGGGAATCAGGATCAGGCATAGTGAGTAATGTTTAATTTAAATTTAAACCTACCGTGAGATTTGAGTGAGAGGATAGGGAAGGAAACATGTAAGAGATTTTAGGGGAATTAATAAGAGTTTTTCGAAAAATAATTCTCACTGTCATTTGTATTTTAGCATTTTTGGACACGATCAAAATTAAAATTGAAATCGAAATTCGAGTTCCAATTTCAAAATCAAATCCTATTGCTATAATATATATAATAATAATAATAATAATAATAATAATAATAAGAATAAGAATAATAATAATAAAGGTATATATATGATATTTTGAGTAAGGTTGGAGTCGATTATATAAAAAATAATAATCAGGTCGGGTCCACCATGTACCTGAGCTGAACTCAACCCGTTTACATACCTACCCAGCCCCCTCATTTTAATGACCTGACTTGAAAGTCAAGCTTGTCTATTAATCAAGTGGGACCCAAATTTTCATAACGGCCCAGCAGGGATTGATCCACAGTTAGGGTTGCACATGTAAGGATGGTGTGGCCCAATGCTTATCCGGGTGTGGCCCATTTAGATATTGTTCTACCTATATCCAAACCAAGGAACTAAATTCAAGGCCAGGTTAGACCCGTCAGTAAAATATTGGGCCCCTTTCTGAAATTCTCAAGCCAAGGAGAATGGTCTGGTTAAATCTTTAGGAAGACATGGGCGCAGGCCCAACCCGAAACAGTTTAGCTCATGACAGGCTCATGTTGGCCCAATCCCATGTCAATAATGTCTGCGGTTTAGACCGTAGTATTGAAAACTTAGAAAACTCAAATAGGTTAGCTAGGAGAGTAAAACCAAACCAAGCCTTTTCCCACTAGGTGGGGTCGGCTATATGGATTTGACGACTTCAATCAAATTTGTTTAGGGTCATGTCCTCCATTAGATCCATGTAGGTAAGATCATGTTTAATAGTTTATTTCCAACTTCTCTTGGGTGTCCCTCTCCCTCTCCTACTCCTGGCAACCTTCATGCTTTCACACCTTTTAACAAGTGCCTCTGTTGGACGCCTTCTAATATGGCCAAACCATCTCAGTCAATTTTTTCTCATTTTATTTTCAATCGGTGCTATTCCTACTTTGCTCATAATCTCCTCGTTCCTAATCCTATCTCTCCTTGTGATCCTGTACATCCATCTTAGCATTCTCATCTCTGCAACTTCCATCTTCTTAACATGATGATGCTTTACTGCCCAACACTCTGATCTATATAACAACGCTGGGCGTACCGCCACCTTATAATACTTTCATTTAACCTTGAGGGGGACTTCCGATCACACAAGACGTCCGAAACACTCCTCCATTTAGTCCACCCGACCTGAATCCTGTGACTTACATCAGTATCAATCCCTCAATCCTATTGCACCATAGATCCAAGATATCTAAAGTTTTCTTTCTCTACAATCTTTTGTGTGCCCAAACTTACTTCTATGTTACCAGGCGTCCTACTTTAACTAAACTTGCATTTCATATATTCCGTCTTGCATAGACTTAGCCTAAACCCTTTAGTCTCTAACGTTTTTTTACCACAATTCTAGCTTAGCATTCACTCTTTCTCTCATGTCATCCACTAAAACAATGTCATCTATATATGGCATATACTACGGCACCTCATCCTGGATATGTCTTGTAATTTCATCCATAACTAGGGCAAACAAGTACGGGCAAATACATTAGCTAGGAGAGTAATTCTGTTAAATGCATGGATGAAAATTGTGATATTGGTCATGGTCGCGGCCGGTCTCAAATGCTATTACGGTCGCGGAATCGGTCATGGACGTCTCGTAGTCCATCGTGGTTGTTGCGACATGAGCTTTTTTCCACCCCAAAGGTTTTCTTTTTAAATATCCACAAGATTCAGAATATTTGAAAATTTTAGAAAACAATATCTTTATTTTCATTTGTACACACTATAAACCCAAATATCAGTCATAACATCCTATCTTACTGTCTAGTTAAAAACTAGGGTGATTCTATATGCACCCTCCCATATAGAATCACCCTAAAAACTATTCAAAGTTTGTTCAAATTCAATGATAGATTTATATGTAAATGCTAAAAGTATTAGAAATGTAATTAGTAATATTAGACTTAAGTAATAAATAGTTAAGTACTCAAATATCAAGCAAGTTATGACTTACAGATATATTATAACTTACAAGTTACAACAATAAACTTCACAAAAAATCACATAACATTAACATTAAAAGCATGCAATGAGAGAATCTATATGAAAGAGAAACTAAGATATTTAGGCTCAAATTCATTAGATCTAAAAAAACCCAAATTCTGAAGAACCAAAATTTCTATATATAGGCTCAAAATCACTAGACCTAAGAGTCCACAAGCAAATCTTGCTCAACGAGAGGCCTTGATTGCATTTATTTTACCTTTTAGAAATATCATAAATGAGGTAAAAATCATGAAAAATTGATAATAGTGCCTAAAACTTTGAAGATTTGCTCCCAAACTCTAGATCCAATATGTTTCCATCATTTCTAAGGAAACTTTAAAAAAAAAATATGAAAAAGGAGGCTTCTATTGGGACCAGATTTTTTTGTCTCTACACCGCACAAAAAATTTTAATTTTTTTCTTCCTAAACTACCCCTCCCCCCTCTCCCTCCACCCTCATCCTCTCCCTCCACCCCACCCCACCCCACCCTCCCAGTCTCCGGTGGGGAGGGAGGCAGGCCGGAGCTGCCGCCGCCGCCCTCCCCCTCCCCCTCTCCCTCTCTTTCTCCCCCTCGCCTGCCGCTCGATCTCCCTCCCCATCGGCGGATGGGAAAGGGAGGGAGGGAGGGAGGGAGAGGAAGAGGGGGGAGGGAAGGGAGAGAAGGAGAGAAAATAGAGAAGGGGGAGGGAGGAAGAAATAGGGTGAAAGAGAGAGCAGAGGGGGAGGGGAGGAAGGCCAGCCGGCCGGCTGGTCGGAGCTACTGCCTGATAGGTGTTTAATTGTTTACAATTTGAGCTATAATATTTAGTTTATATTATGCTAGTTCACGTTTATTTTATTTGTTTTTACATAGTCTTTGTGAATTTTTTATGCAAAAGTAAAAATGAGCAAAAAGAGAAGAATTAATGAAGAGACAAGATGGGTGTGAATCACCAAGTAGGGTCAAGGTGGGTTCCTTCCAAGCTGTTTCAGGTTTCAAAGAATATTTTCTAATTCTTTAGAAAACTTACAATTCAAATCAAAGAAGGAAAGAATTGGAGAAAGAAAGCATTATCAAAGAAGAAAAGTGAAAGAAATAAGAAAAAGAAAAAACCCAATCTAGGGTTACACGCCCAAAGGGGGCCCACATCCATTGCAAAGGGTTGAATTTCAGAATTTAGAAAGTCTTATTCAAGTTAAAGTGGAGCCCAATGATAGAGAAGAAAAAGGCGAAAAAGAAGGAAAGTTTAAAGGAAGAATCCAAGCCAATTTAAAAGTCCAAAAGGGGGGTCCCACACTCATGCTGCACGCACCATATGGGCCCACTTTTATGTCAAAAGTTCATATTTAATCTCTTGCAATAAAATCTCATATTTGTGGGCCCATGTGAACAATTTTCAAGAATCCATAATGTGGGACCAAAATTAGAAAGTCTTGCACAACAAGAAAAGAGACTTCTATTCTCATCCAATTAGGAAACATACTCGTAAAGAAACCAAGAGACCTAATCATAAAAGAAAACAAAGCCTAAAAATTAGGAAACTCCTTGCTAAAGAGAGAGCCTTTTCAAAAAGCATAAAAGAGGATACAAGATGTGGACGTCCAGCACCCTTTCATGAAAAACCAGCCACAATCATTCCATAGAGACAGCAGCCGTACAAGCCACCTTGTTAGGGATTTTGTATTTTGCAATTTGACAGATGCATTATCATTTTAGCATCATTCGAATTTTCACACATACATTGACTTTGAAAAACTTGAAATCTTGATTTACACATGCATTTTTTTTAGACTTTTAGAAATTATAATTCATGCATGTTTTGGATTTAAAACTTGGATGCATTAAGTTTTGAAAGAAAGATTTTCGAATAATGCAAGCCTTTGGACCTAAATTTTTAAATCATCTTACGCACTGATAGATTCATGTTTTAGAAAAACACTTTTAAATTGATTTAAACATGAGTCTAAGCATGATTTCTATAACCCAGATTCTCCCATTAGCAAAATACTTTGGAGTAGCTTTTTGCTTAATCTTTTAAGGAGGCAAAACTCTTTTAGTGCTACAGTACTTTTGCTACAGTGTTTTGCTGCAGTGTTATACTACAGTAATTTTGCTACAGTGATTTTGGTCAACCAAACTCAAGATGTCGGTTAACCGAACCTTGACCTAACCCATTTCGGTTAGTATTCCAGAATGGTAAAAACTAGCCCCTTTTTTACTATTGGGCGTTCGGTTAACCGAACCTGAAATCGGTTAACCAACCAACTAGTCGTTGGACAACTTTTCCTATATAAACAACGCATTCATAGGCCAAATGTGAGGATCCAAGGGATACTCCTTGAGGTGTTTTGAGGCCAAACAAAGGAGAATGAGCTAAGGGAGGCTAGTTGGTCAAAATGGAAGCTAAAGCTTGAAATCATAAGTAAATCATCTATATAAGCTTAGTTTTCCTTATTATATATTTTCATGCTTTGCTTAAATTATTAGTAAATCTATGTAGGCATGTTAACTATGATTTGTTGTGTCCTTAACATGTATATGTGTTGAATTGATTTATTATTTTGGATGCATAAACTTGATTCAAACCAAGTAGGACCGAAAGTGGTATATCTAAGTGAATCATGTTTTAGAATCATCTTTGAAATTATATGTAACATGATTCCTATATTTGGTTGTTATTTTTTATCATAAGAAAATCACTTTCAAATCTATCTTATGTTTTGGATTCAACAACTTCACAAATCACATGTATTTGGTTTTAAAGTTTCACACAACTTGTTTAGCATTGACATATATCATTTTTAAGTTGGTTTTTAAATTACATGAGATTTATTCCTTAACTTCAATCAAATCTATTTTTGTTTTTTACACTTTCAGAAGCTTTAAACTTGCATTCATTGAGCTATCATTTTTAAACTTGATTGAAGTTTTCACACAAACACATTGCACATTCATCTTTGCATTACATAGTGTGTTGTGTGAGTTAGATTTACACTTTTATATCCGCCTATTTAAAGGCATTGTATTGAGCCAAAATTGTATCTCCATCAAGTATATTATAGACACTACTTCGAGAGAAAACCAACCTTTTGGTTGCATAGGTTATTGCTTAGCCTTAGAAAAGCATAAGTGTATGGTTAGGGGTGAACCATAAAACCTAAGAGGTTATTGCTACGCCTTGGAAAGCATAATGTAAATATTATTTCTTAGCATATTGAAAAGCATAGATAGTGAAAATTCGGTGGCGTGTAGGATCACAAGCCGGTAGTGGATGTAGGCATTGAGGTCGAACCACTATAAATCATTGTGTGATGGTGCATGCTTTGTGATGATTGTTTTTGTAAGCTTCCACATTTAGTTACTTAATCACCACTTGTGACTAATTGAATTAAAGACAAATAGAATTTGGTATAATTGGCCACTAATTAGAAGCTCACCCTATTCACCCCCCTCTAGGGTTAGGATCCCAGACTTTTAATTGGTATTAAAGCGAGGTTACTCCATTATAGGGCTTAACAACCCAGAGTTTATCCTTAGTCTAGGTCTCCCAATTTGAAATCCTATCAGAGTAGGACTTTCAATTGGTATCAGAGCCTTGTGCTCTATATTGGGATCAAGTGCATTGAAACTCTTGATTATGTGTAAAAACCTAGAGTTAGAACCCTAGTGTTGTGTTTTATTGCATATCATTAAAATGGATTCCACTATGGTCGAAAATGAAACTTTCCTTCCTAGCTCACTTTTCCCCTAAAAATCAATCTCACCACTCTAAACCTTTAGAAGTTTAATCTCTGAGAGTTGGTGGAACTTCAAAGTGAGCCCTCAAGAACAACCCTATCAAGACCTTAGGTGAATTTTCAAAGGTTGACAATTAGACAAACCTTAAAGCCTTAAACCTCATTGGACCAACCTATTCTTTATAGTTGTTGGTCATGATAAATTTGCATTTTGTTCTTACATGTTTACATTTCTTAAAATGCAATTTCTCATATTTATCACTATAATCGCTAAGTTATTATATCTTTAAAGTGATGAATATCCATTTATGATGCTTGATGTAATTTTGTCTTTGCCACATCCATACTCTTAATCATATTTTCATATTCAATTGGTAACAATTAGTATCACTTTCGATTGATGTTATATCTAATTGGTGTCATTATCTTGAGAATGTGATAGACCTTGTGTACATTGGGTTGAACTTGATGATAAATATGTTTTCATTCCATGTCACATTCCATTAGTATCATAATCTTCATGTTTGCCACCTCTAGGTATGTGAAATGGGTCCAACCCACCAGTCAACGGCACGGCCTATGATGGCCCACAGGGCACTGCCCGTGACATGGGCCGAGGCACCTGGGCCCATTGGCCAAGCACGCCAGGCACGTGGGCTGACCTTGCGGCCTGCCAGGCCCACCCAACGGCCAAAAAGGGCTATTTTTTTGAAAAAAAAAGTCCATTTACCCCCCCCCCCCCCCACCCCAACGTCTATAAAATGGTCATATAAGGGGTTTTTTTGGGTCATTTTCCATTTTACAAAGTCATAAATACCCTGGCCCTCCCATTCTCATTCCTCACCAATTTACACAACTCTCTCACTCTTTATATATTCTCTAGCTCTCTCTCAAAGCATTCAACTCTTTCACTCTCTCTAAGAAGTTTTTGGAGGGCCAAAGATCAAGTAATCAAGAGACAAGATTAAAAGGGCCTTCAAAGATTTAGAGGTATTTATATTATTTAAATTTCAGATTCCATATATATATAAGTTTATAATATATTATATAACTCTCATTTTCTCCCCTTTCTTATATTAATTATCACAAAAGAAGGTTATTAGCCTATTACTATTATTATTTATAAATATTATTTTTTGAAATATGGCTAGAAGATTTCCCACATAATCTTCTTCTGTTAATTTAGAGGTAGATGAAGATTTTATTGAATTAGAAGATAAAGTAGGTGATTTATCTCCCTCCTTTCTGCAGAGTTCTCGTAAACCAACCGACGAGTGTTAAATATTGCATATTTTACCCCTCATTAGTCCGAATTTTATCGACATCTCTTATGCATATCAATTGCTTTACAAGGAGATTTTATCATTCTATCAAATTAACGGATTATCGAATTATCATGCATAAATCCGATTATGTATAGCGCATTTTTATATAATTTCTCTTGTGTAGGTGGACCCCACGATCACTCCAAGCTTCCGGTTAGTGTCTCAAGGCATGAAGAAGAGATTTCAATAAAAGAAGTTACATGAAGAAATCTTAGTGAAGAAATCTTAGGAAGAGTTGAAGAATTCCAAAATAAGAGGAGAAGACTTTAAGGATAAAATAAGTCATTTTCTAGCACAAAGGAGTGGTTGGTGTATTGGTTAGAGCTTGCATGGGTATGGAATAGGTTATGGGTTTAAACCCCAATGCTCTATCTCTACACTTGATGCATGGATAATATCAATTGATGCTTGTTCTCTCACATAGCATGCTCTAGAGCCCTTATCTTTAATCTTTTATAGCTTGATTTTGATGATTTATATCCCTCTCATTTCTCATGCTCCATCTCTACACTTGATGCTTGAATAATCTCAATTGATGTTTGTTCTCTCACATAGCATGCTCTAGAGCCCTTATCTTTGATATTTTGTAGCTTGATTTTGATGATTTATTTTAGGATAGCTAGATATTGATTTAGGATCTTGGCCTTCGATTTTCTTTTACTTTGATCTTCATTGCTATATCATCCAATCTAATTAGGCAAGAGATTGCTAATTGGATTGTAGATTTGGGAGTTGAATTTAAACATGCATTGTTTGAATTAATTACATACTTAGTGGATTTTGGATTGACTAATCTTTTATTTTTATTGTTGTTCATTTAAATCTTTGTTTGATTTGTTATTTTCACTTCTAGATTGTAAAATCATACACATTTTACACCACTTGTTTTAAAATCATACACATTTCATACCACATCTTCACCTTAAATCTTCTATTTTCACTACCATCCATCCACTAGTATAGTGTAGTTTGTTAGATTAGCTTAGATCTTATTAAATTCATATTTTAGATTGTTTATTATTTATTTACATTGCATAGTTTATTAGTTTTATTTTTTCACTTCATTTGTCTATATTAGCTATATCTTAGTTCAACTCTACTTAAATTGGATTCATTACTTCTTCCATCCTCTCTCCGTGAGATTCATAATTCAGACTCTCTAGTCCTTTACTACTTGACGACACCATAATCTTGCGGTTAAATGTTGCACATCTATGTGTCGATCAAGTTCTCGGCACCGTTGCCGGGGATTAAGTTCTTTGCGCTGTTGCCAGGGAGAGGCATTGGAAAGTTATGAATAGAACTTCAGTAGTTTGGGATACACACACACACACACACACACACACACATATATACAATGCTTGATGTTATTGAAAACGGAAAGAAAGTTGAAAAGGCAAAATGAAAACTTTGTAGTAAGATTTATTTTGTCGATTCAAAATCGGGTACCGGACATTTGTCAAGACATAGACAAATTGTTTAGCCTTACATAAGCCTGCGGATGCAGGGACAGGGACGCCTGGTTCAAAGACCCAAATCTCTACTACTGGTGGTGGTAGTAGTAGTAGTAGCTTGGTCTTTTTTTTTTTTTTAATGCACAAAGTGCTAGACAAAATTGTTAAAATGATTGTGTTATCCGAATTACCATTTTCTTTTGTTGAAAATGATTTTTTTTTTAAAATGGGTCCAGAATACTGTCAACCATAATTTCACAGTATTTCAAGAAATACAGTTAGAAATGATACTATTAGACTCTGGCAGAAAGAGAAAACAAATATCAAAAATTACCTTGTAGAAATTCCTGGTAGAATAGCCATAACTACAGATATGTGGACTTCTGAAGGGGGTGATAGTTTTCTTTGTATCACTGCACATAACATAGATGCAAAACGTATAATTAGTTTTAGCTGTCTTGAATAGCCACACAATGGCACTAGAATAAGTACATTTAGTTTGGAAAAACTAGATGAAAACAACATTAAGAAAAAAGTTATAGAAAAAACTAGATGAATGCAATATTAAGGAAAAAGTTATATCTATAACTTTAGATAATGCCAGTAATAATGCAGTGGCTATTGAATTAATGAGAATACATATGCCACATGCAACTTTGATAGATAGCTCTATCTTCCAAAATAAATATGTGTGTCACATCTTAAATCTCATTGCAAAGGTTGCTTTAACGCATATTGTACGTTACACACAGATGGTATTAAAGACATTGCTATATTTATTTTCTACTCTGGATAGAGAAGATAATTGTATGCCCAAATATGTGTAAGGCAAGGCGTATCAGCTATTAAAATACCTAAAGAAGTAGAACATAGATGGTATTCTATGTATGATTTGTTAAACAAGGCACTTGACCAGAAAACTGTTTTGAATGAATTTTGTGCTTTTCATGCACAAGATTTGATGATAAGTGATGAACATTGGGTGTTATGTGCCCATATAAGAGATTTATTAAAAGCTTTTATACTTCAACATTATCTTTTTTCCCGGATATATTATCCCACATCTAATGAAGCTTTTTAAAATTACTTTACAACTCAATAGATTTAGAGACAATTTTTTACTTAATAGCATTGTTAGAAACATGGAAAAAATATTTAATAAGTATTGGAAAGAGGCTCAAATAACATTTTCTTTAGCTACTGTATTTGATCATAGGTTAAAATTAAGTGGTATACAGTTTTTTGTTGATGGAATAAATAAAAATATGAATTATATAGATTTAAATATTTTTTCAAATATAAGGGCAAATTTACAAGAACTTTTTCAATTTTATTGTGAGCAAATGGGTACAATTGGGCTTAGTATGGGCCACTCAAAAGTCCAATAAACAGGTGTTGGTGAGTTGGATGTGTGATAATCTTCCCTGACCACGGGCATGGCATCTAGCTCAAGCTCAAGTAACACAGTGACGAAGTTATCATCATATATTGACGTCGGTGTAATACGGGTGCAAGATGCATCTAGTTTTGACCTTTTAGCCTGGTGAAAGCAACAAGAAAGCATTTATTCGGTGTTGGCCACCATGCCTCGTGATCTATTGACTATTCCATTGTCTTCTGTAGCATCAGAATAGGCTTTAAGTACAGGTGGACGTATGGTGGATGACATAAGAACAAATCTAACTGAAGAAACAATGGAGTGTTGTGTTTGCTTATGAGACTGGTATTTGGCAGATAAGAGGAAATAAGAGTTGACATCAATGGAAGATTATGATCCAACAGAATACATTAGTGGACTACGCATTAGATTTTTTACTTTTTCCTTCATTGTAATTTGTAAATATATAAGTTTTTCATTCTTTTTTATTTTTATTTTCTAAAAAAGATTGTAAAGTTTTGAAGGTAATCCTGTTTAGAAACCTTCAAAAAGTTAAGATCCAAATGGTTCTCTCTTCTTAGTAGAGTAGATCAAATTTGACCGAACCACTTAAATATCTTTGTCATTCTTCGTGCTTGTGTTCTAATTTTTTATTTTAATACTGAAAAGAATCGGGAAAAAAAAATGAAAAATGCATGCTTGGCAAGGAGGCACGACAAGGCCTGGCCCGATCGAGCCCGGCCCATGGCGGGCCATGCGAGGGCATTTTCCTGGTGTACCGGACAGTGCCAGCCCACCAAGGTTGGGGCCGTTTGACATTCCTAGCCACCTCTCATGAGCACATGGGTAAATCTCATGACCACCATTTTTATGTGATCATAATCTTGGTTGATTGATGATTGAAGTTGGCTTCATGATTGAATTTCATTTATTCTCATTACACATTATGGTTATATTTAATGAATGATGAAATGATTTCAATACATAGCATATGATTTTCATGGGCATATTAGTTGATGTTATGCTATGTAACCCCATCACATCCCCTTGACCTTGTTCTTAATTTTGATAATGTGATCATATTAAGCTTGACTAATCCTTCCCTTGAAGTTTACCCTCAATTGGTAAAACCACCTTCTCTTTGTATCATGTAGTTACTTCATTGTCAAAGTGTTGACAAAAAGAGAGACTGAATTGAGGGGGAGTATAAACATTCAAAGGAAGTATTGGCTTTGATCAAATTTACCCTTGTATTGGCCTTGCACCCTTAGAGATTATTAATCATACAAGATGGCCTGTTATGAATTTCATTTTCGATTTCTTTTATTAACAGTTGTTACTCAAAGATATTTTTTTTGTCATGTGTGTAAGATCCTTTGCAATTTAATGTCAAAGGGGGAGAGAATGTCCAAGTTATCTAAGGGGAGATATTATATAATCTTCCAAAGGGGGAGAGAATGCATATCTTGCCAAAGGTAGAAAGTGCATGGTCAAAGAGGGAGACATGAAAGAAAAAAGAAAGCTTGGGAGTTAAAGAAGATGCTTGGCCAAAGAGAGAAAGATGAAAAGAAAGCTTGAAGAATGATCAAGCTCCAAGCATCAAGAAGAATGAAGAAAAAGAACTAGAGCCCAAGCTAAGTGAAGGAAGCATCCAAGATATTTCAAGACTTGTCCATCTTAATTAGGGGGAGCTGAAGACTTAGTGTGTAAATTCGATGTTGAGTGAGTTGCCATCAAATTGAAAAGGGGGAGATTGTTAGAGATTTTGTGTTTTGCAATTTGATGGATGCATTATCATTTTAGCATCGTTCGAATTTTCATACATACATTGACTTTGGAAAACTTGAAATCTTGATCTATACATGCATTATTTTTAGGACTTTTAGAAATTATGATTCATGCATGTTTTTGATTAAAAACTTGGATGCATTAAGTTTTGAAAGAAAGATTTTCGAATCATGCAAGCCTTTTGACCTAGATTTTTAAATCATCTTAGGCATTGATAGGTTCATATTTTGAAAAATATTTTTTAGATTGATATAAACATGAGTCTAAGCATGATTTCTATGGCCCAGAACCTCCCACTAGTAAAATACTTTGGAGTAGCTTTTTGCTAAATCTTTTAAGAAGGCAAAACTTTTTTGGTACTACAGTACTTTTGCTGCAATGTTTTGCTACATTAATTTTGCTACAGTGATTTCAGTCAACCGAACTCAAGATGTTGGTTAACTGAACCTTGACCGAACTCACTTCGATTCACGTTCCAGAATAGTCGAAACTAGGCGTTTTTTTACTGTTGGGAATTCGGTTAACCAAACATGAAGTTAGTTAGCCTACCAACTAGCCGTTGGACAACTTTTTCTATATAAACAACTCATTTCTAGGCCAAATGTGAGGATCCAAGGGATACTCCTTGAGGTGTTTTGAGGCCTAACAAAGGAGAATGAGCTAAGGGAGGCTAGTTGGTCAAAAAGGAATCTAAAGCTTGGATTCATAAGTAAATCATTTATGTAAGCTTAGTTTTCCTTATCATATGTTTTCATGCTTTGCTTAAATTATTAGTAAATCTATTTAGGCATGTTAACTATGATTTGTTGTGTCCTTAACGTTTATATGTGTTGCATTAATTTATTGTTTTGGATGTATAACCTTGATTCCAGCCAAGTAGGACTGAAAGTGGTATATCTAAGTGAATCATGTTTTGGAATCATCTTTGAAATTATATGTAACATGATTCCTATACTTGGTTGAATCCTTGGTTGTTGTTTTTCATCATAAGAAAATCACTTTCAAATCTATCTTATGTTTTGGATTCAACAACTTCACAATTCACATACATTTGGTTTTAAAGTTTCACACAACTTGCTTAGCATTGATATACATCATTTTCAAGTTGGTTTTTAAATTACATGTGATTTTTTCCTTAACTTTAATCAAATCTATTTTTGTGTTTTACACTTTCAAAAGCTTTAAGCTTACATTCATTAAGCTATCATTTTTAAACTTGATTGAAGTTTTCACACAAACACATTGCACATTCATCTTTGCATTACATAGTGTGTTGTGTGAGATAGATTTGTACTTTTATATCCGCCTATTTAGAGGCATTGTATTGAGCCAAAAATTATATCTCCATCAAGTGTATTCTAGACACTACTTAGAGAAAGAACCAACATTTTGGTTGCATAGGTTTTTGCTTAGGCTTAGAAAAGCATAAGTGTATGGTTAGGGGTAAACCATAAAACCCAAGAGGTTATTGCTAAGTTTTGGAAAGCATCATGTAAAGGTTATTACTTAGCCTATTGAAAAGCATAGATAATGGAAATCCGGTGGGGAGTAGGATCACAAGCCAGTAGTGGATGTAGGCATTGAGGCCGAACCACTATAAATCATTGTGTGATGGTGCATGTTTTGTAGTGATTGTTTTTGTATGCTTCCGCATTTAGTTACTTAATCACCACTTGTGACTAATTGAATCAAAAAACTTTAAAATTGGGCATTATTGGTCACTAAGTTGTAGCTCACCCTATTCGCCCCCCTCTAGGGTAAGGATCCCGGACTTTCACACCTTTGGAGCAACATTGGAGGAGCTTTTTGAGCAAGGAAAAAGCAATCTAGTTGCTAGCCGCCCACCACTTCACCATCATCTTCTAGTTTTCTTCTTATGACTCTATTTTCTATTTTATTTTTCATTAAAAACATGAGTAGCTAAATTTTTTAGGGCTAGAGTGTAATTGAAACCCTAGCCTAGTTCTATGTAGTCTCTTTTGGCATCTTTTAATTCAGATTTTAGTTTTATTGGTTGAGTTTCCAAACCATGTTTTTAATTGATGAGTTGTGTATATGCCATGCCAACCATGCCATGTTCAATTAAATTTAAGATTAGTTAACTTAATTTTGATTGATCTTGATGTTAAGCATCTAGGGTTTAGAACCATGAATAATCTAAGTATATGCCATGCTTAGACTCATGCATGTATTTTTCCCATTGTTTTTATGCATTATGATTTTTTTGACTAGGACATATGCCATACTTAGTTTTTGCATCATAATGAACAATTCATGTAGTATGCCACTCATGAATTAGGTTTAGGGGAATAGTAATCTAGATACATATGCCATGGTCTAGGTTGATAGATGTCACTAATAAATTTTGATTTTTTATTAAATGATAATAAGGGACAAGCATAGGCTTGGTTAGGGGAGTAGATGAAACCGTAGTTCATTCATTATTATTGTTTTTCAATTCTAATACTAGTATTCTTGTTTTAGATTATTTTTCATTTAACTTTTGATAGTTTAATTTACTGTTTTTAGTAGTTTAATTCAATTTTTCATCATTCAATTGTTTCTTTTAATATTCTAAGTTTTAGTTAATTTTGACATTGTTTTATCACAAGTCTTCATGGCATCGATCTCGTACTTACAGTTCATTATACTACATAGTGATCTTGTTCGCTTGCGAGTTTTAATTGTGTGCATACTAGTAACATATTTCTAGGTTGCTTGGTGCATACCCCTACCGCAGTCTGCCGGTCGGGGATTTCTTCCCGTCGGAGATTGGAAGGGTGGGGTGGGGTGGGGTGGGCCTGAGGGAAGAGGGTGGAGGGAGAGAGGGAGAGGGAGGAGGGGGGAAGGTAGTTTAGGAAAAAAAAATTGTTAGTGCGGTGTGGAGAGATGAAAATCCGGTACCAGTAGAAGCCCCTTATGAAAAAAACCTAAAATGCTTCCCTAAAGTTATTTGGTTGAGTTTTTTAATTTTTTTCGCAATGAAATGTACTAAATCTTGAGATTTTGGTGAGAACGGTGAAAAAGAAGGATTTGGTGAAAAATGGTGAAAAAAAGGTTGGAAAAGATGAAATTGGGTCTCTTGCTTCTTTAATTGAGCTTCGAGGAAACAGAATGAAAGAAAATAAGGAAAAGAAGAGTTTTACTATAGTTGGTGGATCTTTTATGATCATCATCATTATCAAAGCCTTATCCCAACTATGTTGGGGTTGTCTACATTAATTTTGTTTCTCTATTCCGATCTATCATAAGCTAAGTCATCAAATAAGCTGCATTTTTTCAGATCTATTATTACTACCTTCATCCACGTCCTCTTCGGCATACCCCTTTCTATGGGTGGGCCATCAACTTGTATAGCTAAACTTTTCCTTACTGACACCGTTCTTGTTTGAGTTGGACATGTCCAAATTAAAACTATCTCAAATAAGTTTATCTAATTTTATCTTCTATTGATGTCATTTCAATGCTCTCAAAAGCACTCATTTTTAATTTTTTCTTTTCTAGTTTTATAACACATCCGCCTCAATATTCACATTTCTGTTACATTCATTTTGTGCATATGTTGCTTCTTAATTACCCGACATTCTATTCTATAAATAGCGAGTTTGATTGATGTATGTAAAATACTTTCTTCAATCTTGTTGGCATTCATCGGTTATAAAACACTCCAAAAGCAAGTCTCCACTTCAACCATCTCACTTTTATCCTCTGTTCAAAATCTTCATCAATCTTCTCATCCTTATTAATTATCGAGCTAAGGTAACGGAAGGAACCTATTTGTGGTATCTCACGGGCTTCAGTTATCATAGTAGTTATAGCTCCTTGTATAAGTCGACTAAAGTTGCAATCTATATATTTTGTCTTTATACGGCTTATTTTAAAATCTCCTACCATCTCTCGGATTTTGCATTCACACTTTTTCTTCATTCATAACACTATATCATCTACAAACAATATACGCCAAGGTCAAAATATGAACATTTAACTCATTCATTTTATTTAAAACCTACTAAATTAAATCTCTAGGTACCCTGTCATAAGTTTTTTTAGATTGATGGAGACCAATATTTTCGGATATTTAAAAACTAATGTCTTTAAATGTCATGGCCGATATTTTCCAATATGGACTAATATTCTCAAAATATTGGTTGTGATATTGGTTGCTGACAGCCAGCGTAAAACTTTATGTAACAATCCAAACATGAATTCTGAAATAAGAACAACAACTTATCTAAGAATTTGGTTCGGGAAAGATTGAATTAGAAAAATGAAATTTATGTAGTCGACCCCAACATGATTGGGACGAGGCCAATTCACGAACTTGGCGTACCCATCCTTGGTACTACTCTACTCTATGCTCACAGTACAAGTGTAAGACTAATCGCCAACCTCCTTGTCCTTCATGAGTGCACCAAGCACATTGAAGTTGCCTTCCATTTCATTCATCAGTATGTCCTTTATGAAGCAATTGATCTTCCTCATGTCTCGTCACACAATCAACTTGCAAATCTCTTTACCAAATCAGTACCCCGACCATGTCATGACTTTCTTATTTCCAAATTGATTCCCATTCCAACCCGCATCAATTTGAAGGACAGTGTAGAAATCCAAGCTCACATGACTCAAGCCCATCCCATCGAGCCCAATAGTCAAAGATACAAATACGCGGGTCTAGTCAGCAATGTACACTCACCAAATGTAAAAGATTTTTACCGTGACATTTAGATAGGTGATTATTTCGATTTCATTGTAATCTATTGAATTCCTTAATTGTAGACATTGATCACAGATCTATAAATCCATGGTTGATCCCAAAAGGGAGGTAAGACCTTCATTGCAATATTTGTTCTCTCCCTTTCTCGCTCATCAGATTTCAAATGATGGCCATGACATCGCCTGCAACCGATATTTTCAAAATAACGGCCACCATGACATCGGCCGCGACCGATATTTTCAAAATAACGGCTAACCCATTATCGATACTGATACACATTAGAATATCGGTTTGGTATCGGCCGATACAGATATGTATTGGTCAACCATGGTTAAATCTAGGTGAGAACTAGACTCATTTGACTCACCCAACTCAATGACCTACCAAGCCAGGTCAGGCAGCATAAACGGAGTTTTTCAAGCATGGCATTGATGGGGGCACATGCTATGTGTATACCTGTGTAGTCGCATGGTGTTGGCGTTTTCTCTCTTCTTTTAAAAACACCCTGTATGCTGAAGTCCACATTTGGAGTTGCATGACAATTTGATGCATTGTTACAAAAACAAAAGCCAAAAAGATGCTTTTTCCTTTTAGCCGATGGCTGTCCACCTCTTCTCATAATTTATTATACGTCCCCTCAAATCATTGTTCTGGACTTGCCCGAGTTGACTCAGCTTGGTAAGCTAAGTTGACAAAGTTGAATAGCTCTGGTAGAATCTGACCAAGCACTCGGGCTAGCTTGTTCTGATATGCTCATGTAGACAGCCCCATAAAACAAGTCTGGCAACATCTGACCGAGTACTCAGCCAGTCAGGCCTGAGTTGCTTGGCCTCAAGACTGAGTCAAGCTGAGTTTCCAAGCTCTTAAATTATGGCTCAGAGTCAAATGCTTTATTCCATGAAGAAGGTGACCATGAATTATAATGGGCTGTTTGGCAGTATGTGATAGATATCAATGTGATCCCACAAGATACATTAATATAAAATTAAGCTCTGACCTTATTCCCAAAGCATCATCTTCAGTTGCCAATGGAACCAAGAACAATAAGTCATAATGAGAGCAACAGAATTTTATTATAATGGAGCTGTTACGATATATGGAAAGCTTTCCAGGTGAACGGCCTAGATTTGTTCATGAAGCTCTCATGCATGACCTCACCTTGTCAAATTTAATCATGCAGAGTTCTTTATTTTGCTTCTATTGTGTTCTTTAATCTCTGCTGCAATGAAGCATTGGACTGGTCAAACCACATTTCCATGCCTTATAATTGAATCCCAGAACTGCATGTTAATTTGAGTTTCCACTCTCTCTTTCTCTCTCTCTCTCTCTCTCTCTCTCTCACGCACACACACACACACAACACATGGTTTCTCTTCTGAATTTCATCTGCACCTTCCTTGTAACCTTTTTAATACAACCCATCTCCTCAAAGCAATCCTATGACATGACCGAATGCAATGCTACCTCTGTAACTACCAGTGCAAGCTACCTCTGCACTACCGGCACAAAGCCATGCCAGGCCTACACAGTGTACAGAACCCAAGAGAAATACCCAACACTCTCCTCAATCTCCTCTCTCTTCAACTCCAACCGAACCCAACTCCTCGCCCTCAACAACCTCACTGAACTGACATCCCGCAATCTCCCCATCAACCGCGAGCTCCTCATCCCCATCCATTGCACTTGTTCTCATAATTTCTCGCATTCCCTCCTCCGATACAATTCTTCCAGTCTCGACACATATTCTACAATTGCATGTGAAACTTTTGAAGGACTATCAAAGGAGCAGATGGTGGAAGTACAAAATCTGTATGTGGAAAATAGGACTGCCACAAACTCTATGGTCAATGTGCCTATCAGATGTGCATGTCCTGATGGGTTAGATAAGAGCAACGGTACCAATTATCTTGTGACATACCCAGTTGCAGAAGGTGATAATTTATCAGCGATTGCTTGGAAATTCAATGTTTCAGAAGAGATGATCTGGTATGCGAACAGCTTATATAGCCTTGGCCCAAGTCCTACTATCTTCCCACAAACCACTTTGCTTATTCCAACAAAAGAAATCCCAGCTTTGGTTACCTTCTTTGCTCCATCTTTAAACCCATCTCCAGGTTCAACAACTGCAATCATTTCAAGTGCAGTTCCAAAGGGCAGGAATCCGCGTCTGAATATTGCCTATATAGTTCTTGGAGTAGTTGTTTTCATTTCAACTGTACTTCTGATTGTCTCCTTTTTATTCATTAGAATTACAAGAAACAGAGGGCAGCAGAATTCTGAGTCTCTATCGCCAAGATGCTTTCAACTATCAAATCTATCGCCGGATTTGCTTGATGATGTGTCCAAGCTAAAGCAACCCTTGTTTAACTACAGTTTCGATGAGCTGAAAACAGCAACGGGAGATTTCAGTGAGGATTCCAAGATCAGCAAATCATTATACAGGGGCACAGCCCTTGGTTCTGGTATGGTGATTAAACAGGTCAATTCAGCAGAGGCACACAGAGTAATTGAGATACTGACAACGATCAATCACATAAACATTGTCAAATTGCAGGGATGCTGTCATATGAATCAGCCATACCTTGTGTTTGAGCTTGCAGCCAATGGAAGCTTGAGAAACTGCCTGTCTGATCCACTACTTGCAAGGCAGCTCACTTGGGTGAGACGGATGGAAATCGCCTTCGATATTACTGTGGGCCTACACTACATACACTGCTGCACTAAGCCTTGTTATGTTCATAGGAACATCAACAGTAGAGTCATACTCATAACGGCAGATTGGAGAGCAAAGATATCTGGGTTCGGGATGGCAAAGCCTCTTCCTCGAAACAACAATGAAAAGGATGACAGCGAAACAAATAAATGGAAGGATACCATTATGGTGGGCAGAAGGGGGTATTTGGCCCCGAATATCTTTATCACAGCTTGGCTTCACCTAAGGTGGATGTCTTTGCTCTTGGGATTGTTTTGCTTGAGCTCATATCAGGAAGAGAAGCTGTGGGTAGTGGTTGTATGTTAAAGGACTCAGTTGGGTTTTTAGTAGGAGGGCTAGAGGGTTCTTCTGGTTGTTTAGAGAAGCTGAGGGGATTCATGGATCCTTGTTTAGAGGGGGACTATCAATTAGGTGATGCTCTTTGTTTGGCACTATTGGCCAAGAGTTGTTTGGATGAAGATCCTCTTCGTAGGCCCACCATGAACGGGGTCCTAAAGGCTCTTTCAAGAATGGTATAAGGAAGTGGCACATTCTGTGCAAGGTAGGCAGCATCTGAGCATTAATTCAATGAGATACCATAGCTTGTAAAGTTTTTTTTTTTTATATTATAAATGAATATGGGAAGCTGCTTTTGTATTACTGTTCGAGGTATAAAATGTCTCCAGAATATAGTCTTGGCTTTTTTCTTCTCTACAGGATGTTGTCAACCTTTACGTGTGTGATACCAGAGAGTGATTTTAAAAGTTTAGGGTGAATCTTAAATAGAAAAATAGCGGTCCAAGCAAGATGCTTTCTGCCAAAATCATTACAGGTCCTGGATTATCACAAAAGAGCAGAGTAGACTACAGGAAAACAATATCCTGTATGATTATTCTGGATTTCTGAGAAGAGAACCAAATGCTTAGTGAAACACATGATTGTCACTTCTTATCCAATACACCAGAGATTTTGGGCTCATTTACGCATGGAGAACATGATGGGTTTTTCAGTTAACTGTCTTTGCTGGAGCCCCACTCAAACTACATGGTAAAAATATCACCACACAAACATGCCCTAAAATACTTTTCTATGTAGTCTTGAACAATGGAACTATTTTTGTTTGGATCTAATGGTATACCTTTTTATAAGACTGTGACCCTAATTTTCGTGATTAATGTGTTTTCAGTTGTGGGTTAGTTTTCTAAATGAGTTTTGAGCCTAATCAAGTTGGTTTGTGTTTTAAAATAGTTTTCTATAGCTTTTGAGAATTTTGAGATCTGTTGGACCCAGTCTGACAGTCCAAGGACGACTTGGGGTGCACGTGTCATGTCACGTCCCCAAAATAAGAATTGGGAAAAACGTGAAAAATTAAAACCAAAATTCAAATTCCCGTGTTTAATACAACACAAGCTTCCACAAGTGGACCCACATAAAATTTTAACCTGTGGTGAGTCAAAATAAATTTCATTAAATGTAGCGGAAGCTTTATTCAATTGATAGCAAATTTTCATAAATAAGACCCAACATAAAATTAGATAAAATAATAATAAGTAAAGTTGAAAAATAAATTAAATGATTTCTAAAAGAAGTCTCAACACTAAAAGAGAGTTCATTTAAAATAATTCTAAGATGGCGTTCTCTCTTGTGCTGGCTCAGACGCCTCCAAAGCCACCTCCGGCATCCCACTCGGGTTCATCAGTTGGCTCAAACGTTTGAAATGTTTGACCCTCTTCCGTCTCCTCGGTAAAGTAGGGCTAGGTACCTATGCACCAAATATTACAAAGTAAATAGCAAGTACATAATCATAATTCAAAATTAAATACGATAACGAGATGAGTAAGGATAAGTGAGATCATATAGGAATAAAGACAAAGATATAACACGAATGAACGTATGACATAAATTCAAATAAAACAAATGGAGCAATATAATTCACACGAAGACAAGTGTCCCCGTTGTGGGTGGTCAGCCCTAAATAAATCGGGAAAGCCCGTCCACATCATTGGTGGTCATAAACCGATCAAATAAAACAAAACAGGATAACCTGTTCACATTCAAAGTAGATTATAAGTGATCCGGACACATCGGTGATCAACCGTCCACATATCGATCTGCAGTCGTCCACAAATGTCCCACATAAACATAAACATATAAGCATAATAGACCTGAATAATAAAATTCCGACACAAGAATCCTAAGTCAAAGTAAAGTGCTGGCCATTTCACAATCCATATCATAATCGAATCGTTATATAAAATTTGCCAAGCCACTTTATAGTCCCTAACACAATAGGGTATGCATCTAAAGGAATACACATCCTAAACCAACATATATATGCATGCGAAGGTTAAGACATATACAAATCAATCCTAAGGTCAAACATAAGGTCTTGTACCCAACAACCACAGGAATCTCTAATAGATAAAAGGTCAACGCATCCCTTCTCCATCAATGGTGCATAGACCCAATTAAGGGTTTTCCAATAGAGATGGGTTGAATTCGAATCCATTAGGATTTACGCGAGGTTATATGAAGTACTAAACCCTATATTAGTAAGATACCGTGTGCCCAGACGGTATTTACTTAGATTTAATGATACAATTAATAAAATACAAACATATAATTTTGACACATTAAAAAAATCCAAGATACCATTAAAAATTAATTTGCAAATAATAATAAAAAGTAACAATCCTTAATCTATAATTTTAGAAAACGTAAGGCCTCATCCCAAAACATTTTCCACATTCAAATAGTCAAAGAATTTAATTTGGATTTATAAAAGAACCAGGGCCTTTATCTAATTCTTAGAAACTAAAGGGAAAGGTGAATAATTTAACAGAACTTAATGTTCTGTTTGCTATCACATGCTGTCACATGGGAGAACTCCTTTTCTCCCATTCAAGTCCAAGTCAAACAATTCCACACCTTTTACCCTCATGAACAAGTCTGGTTACACAGAACTCATTCTCAAAATTATGATCTTCTCGCCGGGTTCATCAGGGACGTCCGGACAGTGGGCTCCACTGACCCGGTCCCAAATCAACTCCACCAACTAAGTCGTCCAGCCATGTACGGCCATATGATCGGCCACATCTGTGATCCGATCAATCATTGGGTCCCATCACCTGATTAAATATAAATAAAATATTCTAAGAGTACTCACGCCTCCAAGATTGTAAACACAAGATGGCAGCCAAACGTAACATGAAAACCATATCAAAAATGAAATCGGTAACAGATCAGGACAATTTGTTTATAGATTTCTATTCAAAATAAAAAAAATCAAAACCAGTTTTTCTCATAATCTCATCACACAATCACATTATCACATGAAAAGGGCTTAAAAGGGCTTCTACATGCATTGTCATGCCAATCAAGGAGAAAATAAGTATTAAATTTATAAATCATGATTAGGTACTTGCCTTTCACCGTGGTTGAAGAAAATGCAACAGATCCTAACCAATACCCAAACTGAGATTCTCACAGCGCTCGAGGATAATCCTATCACCGATCTGACAAAGAAAATGAAAACAAATGCTCAGATGAGCAGATCTATCGTATTCATATCCAAATCCTAACATTGGAAAGATTAAGAAGATAACCTAAAAGTACAGATCTACTCCTAATGATCTGAGGAGAAGGTTACCTGAGATGAGAAAGTAGAACTAAGAATAATGGTATCCTCCGATCTGAATTCTGATGGCTGGATCATAAAGCTGCAATGGCTTGGGAAGTTGAAAGAGGAAGAAGAGAAGTGGAGTTACAGAGATATGTGGGGAGAGATAAGACGTGCGGTTATTGAAAATAGGGATTAGGTTAAAAGGGAATATTTCTGGACTTAAGTTATTAGGTCAAAATTGCGGGTCAGATCATCTACCCATTAACCCAACTCACCAATCCACGCATCTAATCTAACGTGTGCCCCACTTAATCTTAACCACTTAAATAACTAAAATACATTCAATTAAAATAATAATAATATTCTAATTAAAATATAATAAATATATTTAGTGGGATCGGGATCTTACATGTCAGCGTGGGGGATTGTTCTTGATTTTGAAAATTTTCAATTTTGGTTTATTTTGATAGGTCAAATTAGCCCAACAACTTTTATATTTACACCGACCCCGTTCAAAGCCCAGAAAATCAGTTTTTCGGCCCCTAGGGCAAATCAGTCTTTTTGCATTGAAATCTGAGCCCAAATTTTGAAATTCCAAAACCATATCAAAAATATACTTTTTGAAAACTAAATTTTATGAAAATTATTTTAGTCTTCTTCGTCGATTTCATCCGACGTCCAAAAAGCCCATTTTTAGTCCATGAAGTGCTATTAGTTGTGGGCCCCACAATCACAGGCCTATATGAGAGACCCACTTTCTTTCTTCTACATTTTTCCAATCAGGTTTCAGCTGAATTTCAGCAAACGTGAGTGAGCTCTTTCTCCTCTGCTATTTGCTCACTTTCTCTCCCAAATCCCCACCTAACTCTACTAAATTGAAGGTTTTATCTCTTCATTTTCTTCTCCACCTCTTTAGCTCCCTACATATCCAATTTTTATGCAAAACAAAGTTGGGCAGCCTCTTCCTTCACTGTTTTTTTGCTGATCAGGTCATCTACAGGTCAGGAAAGGTTCTCATTTTCTAGATTATGATTAGGCAACCCTTGGGCGTGTTTGGATGTGTGGTGAAGTGAGGTGAGGTGAGGTAAAGCTTCTATTATCCAAACATGAAAAAACATTAAGTCACATTAAAAGTACATAATTTCAAGATTTCCTCCATTTTCTTAAAAAAAGAAAAAAAGCAGCATCTTTTCTTCACTAAAATACAAAAAAACACAACTTTTCTATACAAATAGTCAAAAAAATTCCATAAATAACAACTAAAAATAAAATATGATCAGAACACATTATATTTTATTCTCTCTTGATTTGATACTTCACCTCACCATACTTCAATTTACCGTACATCCAAACAGGCACTTGGGGAGTCTCTTTGTCATGCATGCAAGCTCCCATTTTCATTCTTTCTCATTTTCTCTTTTATGGGTATTCTAAGATGGGATATTGGGGCTTTTGTAGCTGAGTGTTCCAGTACTGGGAGGTGTTTGGGAGAGTGTTTTGGGACCATTTGAAGACAAAGGCAAGTGACTGATTTGGGTGTTTTGGTGTGAACGTTAATATTTTGCAATTATCTAAGTTCTACTCAATGATTCACCTCATATCCTGTTGATTTTCCATTCATAGATTCAGCTGATTATATGACTGGTTTTGGAGCCCTCTTAGTGTAGTACTTCAGTAGTTTTCTCCCTTGAAAATCCCCTTCTCAAACTGCCCAAATATCTCCATGATGATGGCTGGAATGAAGGAAGGACCGGGGTGGACATTTGACTGCAATGCAGCAATCGGACATGGGCCCTGCAGCTGGTTGTTGGCCAGTTATGGGGCCCTTTGTGGGGTCTTTTTAACCTCTTCCCTACCCCCATTTATTCCATCCTTAAAAAGGGATTTAAAACCTTGAATTAGGCCTCTAATCTTTACCCTAATTGTTCCATTTAATTTACCCGAACATGACCTACATGGACCAAATCATGGGACTGTTTTACTAATGTGGCATGCTAGCGACCGGACGTACTTAGAACTTAACTCCAGCCTCTCTCTTGGAATGATGAATAAGAGGAAAACTTGGCTATGGCCCTTTGTGGGACCTAGTTTTGGACTTTAGCATTGGATCCTTGAACCTTAACTTGAGTCTAATGGATTCCTAATGTTAGAGGGTGTCATTTGCGCAGTGACTACTTGGAAAATGGGAGTTTTGATGGAATTCTGTGGAAATGAAAACCAAAATATGTTGAGGGGCTTTTAGCTTGATATTGTTGTGTATTTGAAAATCTGAAATGTTGTTTAGCTTAGGGGGGATCAAATGATGGGCCTTAACATATGCTTGAAAAGTTTGTTTTGAAATTTGCACTTGTTTTGACTTTAAGTATCAATTTTGTTTCGGGTATCAGTTTGCACTTGTTTTGACTATAAGTATAGTTTTGTTTAAAAAGTACTTAGTCCTGCTTTGCTTTGCCCCTTCAGTCTGATCACTTGTCCAGGGGTCCCATGTATGGGCGCATGCTAGTTTCGTTTCGTATATCGTTCATGGACTTTCGTTTATTCGAAATGTATCTTAGTCATATATTTGTTTTAAATTCAGTAAATTGTTTTAACATTGTCTCTTTTATACTTTAATTTTGTATATACTCTTGCCTAAATTGATCACATGCCAGACCGTCGTGTGCTTGACTCCGGAGTTACGTTACACACTACACACAGGCTTTTGTTAGCCATTTTCCTTGGGATTGTAATTAATGCACTTGTTAAGATTAACCTAATACTATTAGCTCTGTATATTTTGATATCACGATTTATTCCAGTTTGAGCATGAGCATTTGCTATGACAGCTTTATGCAAGCTGATAGGTTGAGTGCAACACGCACGTAAGCTTCCACGAAATGTTCTTGATGTGTTTGGAAATTTTGTCTTCCTTATACATGCGGATCCTGGAGTCCCATTCTCAACAAGAACTGTAGAAATGAACTTTGATATAAGAATTTATGAACTTTCCTAAACCAGAAGCATGATTTTATTCATATCTAGTTGCAGGTCAGGTCAAACAATGCACAACCATGACTTGGAACAACCACTGAAAGCAACCGTTCTGCTGGCTTAATGTCTTTTCCGCTCCAAATTTCAGTGCCCTTACATCTACTGAATCCCAAATGAAGTGCCCCCACTAAATCCTTTATTTTAGCTGATATTAGCCTCTTCTTGGAGCTGAGGTTGAAAAATGCAACATATATTTGACCTACACATGGAAACGATAATGACATTAATAAAGGGAATTACAAGTGATCCTTGATTGATAACAATTCTATGACAATATAATGAAAACACGAACTTTCCATCCAAAAAAATTTGCAAGTGATCTGGTTTACCTGGTAGTATGAAAATTGTTAAACAACCGCAATGACTTAGTGGGGGCAAAAACACATTTATACTCATTGTACAAGAGGTAGTGCAAGATACAATGATAACATTGGGTAGTAGCAACAGAGAAGAAATATAGCAGCTGCAGCAGTACCAGCACGAGGACCATTGCTAGCAGTAGGTTGATCGTACAAGAGGAAAAGAGGTAAATCCATGCATTAATTCCCACTCAAAAGAGATGAGTTGGATATCTCTTCAGGAAAAGGTATAGTTCATATAAATTTGAAAAAATGATGGGCCGAGGACTACCAGGGTGAGCAATAATAGTGATGAATTATCTCCTTCCAATGCTGATGATTACTTTGGTGTTTCCATTTGGTGAGAACATTTTAGGTCTGCCTTTGAGAAAATTGCATGAAAACTCCCTTCCCAAATGTCCACCAGGATCACCAAGTAATAACAAGGTGCATGTGCAATTACTGTGAAATACTTTGAGGGGCCCGACTGCTCAGTCGGTATAGAATTCCTAGGAACTCATTTTCAAGTAAGTTCTAACAAAAGAATAAGTGGTAAGGAGTGAAAGGCTTAGATGGACTCACATTCCCTTTCATTTACTAGAATGATAGCTGGGTATTCATTTCCTACCAAAGGGGAGACTATTTGATGACTATTTGTGGATCTTCTTCTTTACTTATTCAATTTTGATTTTAGTCCCTTTGCTGAGAAGGAGTTGCTTCAAATTCCTAGGAATCCTGTACTGAGGAAATTCTAGAAATGATGATTTACACTTCCATTTATCACAAGGAACTAAAAGCATCTCAGAAAATTAAAAGTCGAACTTCTAGCTACAGATCCATTTGTTATCAAACCTTTTCTTCCAATTGCAATCCAAGCCCGAGCCTCAGCATCATTGGCAGTGGCTGCATGAACAGTCGAGTTTTTATTTGAGAATATTGATAAATTGGATCACATAGAAAACATGATTATTCATATTACCTTTCATTGTCTCCTTTGTGGCACATAAACCAGAATAACCGTTCACAAGGGTCCCATTATGGTTCAACTCCCACATCTGTTAATCCAGGTACATTAGCCTCAGCATATGAATAATGTAAATGAAGAGATTCTACTCACGAAGAACAATAAGCTAGTAGAATTCAAGAATCCAACAGTGTCATGGCCATGCTAAAACAGAATTAATAAAATAAGCCGTGGAACCATAATGGTAATAAATTAATTCAATATTAGGCAGTTGGCCTGGAATGCTACTTGATAGATCTTAATGTTTGACTGCACAGTTGTTCTATACCATGGATATGCTAAGTTCTGTAATGGCAAAACAATGCATGATTGTATCATAAGACACATAGAACCATGTCTTATTCTCTGAACATTTATTAGTGAAGGAAAGAAGATGGTGATTTTTAACAGAGACTGGTGATTTCAATTGAATTTGTAGTTTCACTGTAACTAGATTGAGGGATTTTGTTACCCACAACCCAATGCAGGAATTGCAGCCTAAGGCATGAAGAACCTTGTTATTAACAAACGACACACAATGTTGAGGGATTTATGTTCCAAGCCATTGATCTAATAAGCAATAAAAAGAATATGGCACTTTTTACCACTGTAATAGTTTCAGCTGTGACAAAACAACCCTTGGTAGCATCTGTTTCAGTTCATCCCAAAAACATACTAAACAACTAACCAAACCAACCCACCCCCACACACCCCACCCCACTCACCCAAACTAAAATATAGTAGTCCTAAGATGGCATCTGCTCAATTGGAGACTTTATCATGTCAAACATGAAAGAATACCTGGTTGGCATTCCATTTGCAAGGGGCTAATGAACTGATCTCCAACTCTGATGAAGTAAGCTTTCTGTTTGTAGAGGTCCCCAGGCAAAAGTCATGTGTGTTCTTTCCTAGTAAAAGAAAATTCCCTTGATATTGCTGTTTGTCTATGCTCTCTTCTTCCCTGCAATTCAAAATGTACGCATATAAAAATATATTTACTAATTATTTCCTGATTGATTTGAACGTGGCAGATGGATTTCATACGATGTCAAAAGAGGTTGTCTTCTGTACAGGCAGAATGGTGATTGATCCTTGCTTTCCAAGCTATCTTTCCAGCAGATCTGACCCAATTCTTCATCACGGGTTCCAATGACCCAACCTCTTGCATTGTGATCCTTGCAGCTGGTGAGACTCAACACATTTTTTTCATCCTTCAGGCTTCTAGAGTGGGAGGAAATACGATTGCTACTTCCAGCATCTCTTGTTGACATAAAGTCAGAAATCTAAAAACAAGAAGTATATCAGAAGAGTACAGAAGGTAGAATCAAGTATTTTCCATCTTTAAGCCGTAACAAGTATTCAGTATTAAAAGAGATTGCTACATAACCCTTTTTCTAGAAGTTAAAAAGATGGCTATCTTTATTATCTCAGTTTCATTATGTATAAAGCTCTCATTCGCTTCAAAGGAAAAATATAATAAAATGGACAAAATACCTCCATGTTATTTTGACTGAAATGATCTATTTCCAATATGGTTGGATTTGTGATGAGTTTGAGTGTAGTTTTATCAATTTTCCTCATATCTCCACCAAACATGAGAGGAGACTTAACCATAGACCATAGGGTTATCTGTAGGAAGAAAGTTTTAACTGTCACAATATTTTTCAGAAAGGATATCAAAAGTTCAAGAAAGATGTAATTCACATACCTGAGTTCTCTGCTCAGCAAGGGTGAGGTTACATTTTCTGAATGGACCACGGTTCATACCTATTCAGCATAAGAAATCGAAGTTATTAACGTGCTTTTTACCTTCATGACCTTAAAACAGTGAGAAATAAATTGATATATCTGGAGTTTTCACAACACGTTTCCCTCCACAAAGATACCAAAAAATCAACAAAAAAAAGAAACTAGAATAGACTACAGTACCACAAGATATGTAGAAATCACAGAAGGAATGATGGATGATCACATGCCTAAGAAAGGAAGTCCTTAGGCCTTATGGTGTTCTTGGGAAGGGGGAGAAAACCACAAAGCTAATAACAAGCTGAAAACTCAGTAAATTATAGGCCATAGCACACTAGCACTGTATTATTGAATGCATTAGAGTTTCTAAGCAATACAAGAGGACCAAAATGATTCTGGCTTTCTATTTAACTCATAACAGCTAGATGCTTATTCTTAGTCATTAAACCTACTAGTAAGGTAAAATAATCAAAAAGGTTCAGAATCCAAGTAAAATTCTTAAACAAAACTAGTAAAACTAAATCTTTCTTATATAAGATTCGGCTTCCTTCGTGGCATGATCTTCATATAATTCATTTGCATAAAGAATTTGGAAAATTAGGGTGTCAGAATCTACTATACCGACGTACACACGATGTGAATGGATACCAGGCCTCTCATAAAGGGTAATCCACATAGATATGGACAGGGATATCACAACCAAAATGTAAGTAGCATCAGGAACTATTTGCAAATTCAGAAAGTAACAAAAATGATGCAATAGTATTAAGGTCAAAACAATATTTATTGCCTTGCCTCACTGACTTAGCTTTTCTTTAATTTCCTATGTTTTCAGCAGTAAATGAAGACAAGTGATTTCAACTCAACATATAGAAATTTATGTCATGTTGCATTGAGTCAAATACCAGGCACAGTAAGCCACCCCAATGGTAACATATCCATATCTGGCCAAGACTTTCCATTCAGTCCTTCAGCTCCTATTAAATTAGCAGCAGCAAAGTCCCTTTACATGATCAAATAAATTATATAGTTAGAGATAGCACTAGAGCTATGGAGCAACACATGCACAAAATGAGTGTAGTAGAGATGAGAATGTTGAGGTGGATGTATGGTAAAACGAGGGAATGATAGAGTCATAAATGAGGGCACTTTCGGGTGCAATTAGGGGTTGCATCAATAGATAATAAAATATGAAAAATCCATTTGAGATGGTTTGGATATGTGAAACAGTGATGGTGAGGAAAGGTTTTTCTATGCAGATTTATGGCCCAACAAGGGGAAGGAATAGGCCAAAGAGGACATGGTGGAAGTAGTAAAAATAGATTTGAAGAAGTGAAACCTATCCGAGGATTTGGTTTAGGATCGATCGAAATGGAGAAACAAAAATCATGTAGACGACCCTAGCATAGTTGGAGAAAGGCTTTAATGATAATGAGATAGCTCTAATCAAATTAAAGAAGAACAAAAAATTTGAAATGCTTATTTGCATTCAAGA
Organism: Camphora micrantha; assembly: GCA_003546025.1. Classification (NCBI taxonomy): domain Eukaryota; kingdom Viridiplantae; phylum Streptophyta; class Magnoliopsida; order Laurales; family Lauraceae; genus Camphora; species Camphora micrantha. The sequence continues at coordinate 21,341,334 of QPKB01000012.1, read as the reverse complement.
GCATACCTTGCTACATTAAAATGATAGTGAACATCTTTCCAAGTATCCCAATCATCTCCCGTTATTCTGTACATGTTTACAAAAGAACGGACTTCTTTGCCCATGTTTGGGGTCACAATGCTTCCAGGTGAGAGAGAATACACGATAGGACGGTCAAGCTCTTTCAAAATCTATACAAGGTTAGAAAAAAACAATTGTGATATTGCTTCATGCATCATCTATATTCCCTTTGAAATATCCAGTTAGGCACTGGACTTTCCATTGGAGGTATATTACTAACAACACTATTAGTAGTACTAATGTTAAGAGGAATAATAAGTTCTTTATTGTACCTCTGAGACGGCGCTTATCTCTTTTACGTCCAAATCATCACCAAAGACGCAGTCATTCTTCACTGTAAAGTAAAAAACCAAACCACCTTGAAGTGAGAATTGACAGAAACAATAAGGTCCCGGCAGGATCAGGTGATTGAACCAATGATAACATTTAAGGGGTAAATAACTGTGGGTGCTATTTCGGTACGCGTTATAACAAAATCAAATACAAATATTAGACAAGTAACATTTCCTATAAAAAAATAGTTGAGACAAACTAAATTCTTAATATCTTCTCCACAGGAGATCAGAAGGGCATAGAAAACTGTATACATAGCAGAATGGAAACCATATGTTCCACCAACACAGGGTTTTAAAGTATATCTGAAAATATAAAAATCGGTTTTTCTGGTTGTGCTTTTACATAAAATTCCCAACATTTAAGCATTCAAATGCAAGGCAAACAACATCACGCTATCCATAACAGTGCTGGAACCATAGGAATTAGCAATGACTGATTAACCAAAACCAGTATCCAAGCATACTGTTGGGAGTGGCCTCAAGAAGCCCATGAAAAAACCACATCCTTGGCTATGATTAACTTACCAAAATCAACACCCCACTCAGCGTACTGTTGATACAGTGACCTCAAGAAGGCTCTCCCGGCTGCCAAATCAGTATTAACACTCATAAAACCACGTGGCATCCATTTGCATCTCCTGTCTGACATCCCTATATCTCTTGCCCGCCATATTCTGCCAGACTCCTCAAATGAACCACCCTAACAAACACAAAATAGGGTCATGCAGGGAGAGAAAAAAAGGAAAGAAAGATTATAATGGTATAAGAGTCTTTCTTTGAAAAGCTAAAATGAGCTTATGTTATTTGACATCTGCTAAAAAGTCATAGTGGCAGATTTTGCATATAATAATGATGAATTACTGATCCTATTCATTAATAATTATATTAAATCCGATGAATGAACGAGCTCTACATCCAAACATGCAAGCAGTTGATCCATAGTGACTTTCAATAAAATTTCCAACAGCTTGGATGGTCCATTGCTTATCATCTGTTCCATCAACAAGAAATCTCTGTTTCCAAATGCCGCAACCTATACCATTTGCCCAGGACCAGGCTACCATCAGATTGATGGGAACAGGTGATCAGTTCAAGATTTTTACATCATGAACCGTTCCAAAGGTGGCATATCCCAACCTTGTACAAATGCAGGATGGAGTGACAGAGGAGCAGCACCTTGATGGGGTCTAAGATTGGAGTGTTGGCTTTGTATGCCTGCACACTGATTCCTCTCATCACATGAATCCCAAACTTCAAACCCAAGTCATGGACTTTCTTGGCCACTTCCTTGAACCCTTTTCCATCCTTGGAAGAAGGCCACCTCCTTGGCTCAGGGACCAACCTCCCCCATTCATCAATCACATCAAGTCCCTCTGAATCTCGGCTTGCATTCTTTTCTCTCTTCCTATACCACAGGTAATCCACCACAGCATACTAACGAAACAAAACCAAAAAAAAAAGGAAAGAAAAGAGGTTATTATCAACAGTCAAATTTTCTCTTTATTCAATCTCACTTTCTTATTTGTTTTACCTCATAGCCATGAGCTCGAAGCCTCTTAGATACCATTTGAGCATTTTGCAAGAAATCTTTTTCATTGATAACCCAATCAAAGGAATCATAAGAATTCCAACCTCTAGGAGGCAATCTTGCAAGTTCTTCATTCTCTGTTACACATTCACTTAATCCCCTGAAATGGGTTTTCACTATTCAGCATTAAAAAATTAACACTTCTATTGAACTCCTATAGAAACATCAGCACCTCCACAAATGAAAAAAAATTCAAAAAGAGAAACAAATTCAAAGATTCAAATAACTTCATGAATTGGGTTTTCTCTATCATGATTGTTTTCAAGGAACTGATGAAAACAACTCTATTTAATTCTCTTTAAAGAAACATGAGCCCCGCAACAAAAGAAAACACGTTCATATTTCAAAAAGAGAAAGAAATGCTAAGTTTTTAATGATTCCACCATCTGAGTTTTTCATTTCAAGACAGGCTTGATACAAAACAACTACAAAGAAACAAGAATAGCAAGCATAATAATAGTACCAAAAAATCTAAGAAGCTGCAGATTTTTCAATTATTGAAGTAATCCAGATTATTTTATCAGGGCAGAGAGATCTGAGACTTGTTCCATTTAAGTTTTGTAGACTATAAAACCATGCAAAGGAAAAGCAGCGACATTAGTTTAGTTAAGAAGGGAAAAATGGAAAGGACCTCTGAAGGAGGAGACTGAAAAAGAATATGAGAGGACCCAAAACATAGACTGCCATGGCTACTGCTGAATGCTGCCATTTGGAGACAATCAGTAGAATATAAATATCAAACGAAGTCATAGGAGTAACTAACTTACCTTCCTATCTGTGGACCTTAGCTCTTCTGTTTCAAAATTTTGACTTGATTTGGTTTGAAGAATTGGATATATCCTCTGTCTTTATCTGCCAGATTTAAGGTAACAATCAATAATATCTCTTTCCTTATCTTTTATAAACTGAAAGATTTGGTGAATGTGAGTATTTACTGAGGTAACAACTACCCATATCTCTTCCTAATAAACTGAAAGAAGTTAGTTATTTTTCTTTTTTTCCTGATGACCCAGCCTGATTTGGCCTAGATCTAGCCCATGGGGATGAAAGTTGGCCATGGAACAACTAGGGCTGCAAATGGAACCGTTCCAGAGTCGGAAGATCCGATTCAGGAACAGAGGACTTGATCTAGTTCTAATATTATTTCTAACTTCTCTTCATTCTCTTAACTTTTTCTTAAAGTAAGTATAACATTCAAATTATAAAAGTACATCAAGTATACAATCTCCATCATTATACATAAAAATGTCCAAAAAAAAGTTTATTTTGAAGGTACCTTATGCAGTATCAAAAAATCATATGCCGCGTCCCGGGTCCACGGGTCGGGACCTATATGGACCCAGAACTGTACATATTCATCAATCGGAACCTAATTTAGATTCCAATTTCAGGTCGAAACTTTCGAGTAATAGGAGAATAGAATACTCATTTGCAACCCTAGATACAACACATACATACATGTATACACTCCCTCATACGGGTGGCAATTCCTGGACCTGCTAAACAAGCTGAAATGAATGGTTTGATGTTGACATTTCTGACACAATCAATGAATGGGTTGGATTTTTATGTTGAGTCCGTTATTACTCTTTGACCATCCAACCTAGGGATGGCAATGGGCTGGGATTAACTGCCTCGGTCTGCTCCTATTAGAAGTGGGTATGGGTATCTATGTTCGGAAGTCCCACATCCCACATTGTCTAAGTAATAAGCTTGACATGTCTTAATATACCTGTATGGGCCTTCCACCTATTGGCTTAAGCTTTTGAGTTGGTATATGATTTATTACATGGTATCAAAGCGGGTTCCGATTCCGTTGTTCTTATGTAGCCCACGTGACAAGGCCCGTGCATAAAATCTACTGGACCTGCACGTGAGGGGGAGTGACATGTCTTAATATACCTGTATGGGCCTTCCACCTATCAGCTTAAGCTTTTGGGTCCTAACCCAAGTCGGATTTGAGGTAGGTTCAGGTTTGATTGCACCTGACCCACTCTATCCCCCTTTTCTTTAATTATATATTACTTTCATAAACAAAATTCCAGTGGCACTTTGAGCAAGTGTTGGTAACACAGGCACTCAAACCATCATGGGTGGAGTTGGGTTTGGGGCAGCTCATGTATTAGTTGAGTTGGATACAGATTGACCTAAACCCGAACCCCAACGTGACCAGTTGTGATCACTACAACAAGCTAACCCTAGTTCTGACTAGTACTATGACCAGGCAACCCAACTAGAACCCAGCCTATTAATTAAGGCTTTGGGTTTGGGTGGGTGCTTTTAACTTGATTGATGAATAGGTCATGTTCAGATTGAACCCATACAAGTTAGCCATTCGCACATTCCTCAATCTGATTTGACCACCAGAATATCTTCTACCGAACCAGGTCCTTAAGCATGCTTAGGCTTTCCCAGGCCAATTAGGCTATATCCTACCAGAAAATTAGGCAAGATATATCCCACGAGCCAAATACACAGCCCAAATCTGGCCAAATGCAGTCCAGCCTCTAGCTGAGCTTGGGCTGGCCTGACTGGGGTTGTCAACAAGACAAGCCAGATCAACGCAGCTTGGTTGGATTCGATCTTGAGCTCCACTCATGAGCTTCTCAAACCAAGCTCTAGCTTAAACATGGTCCATTCAGCCCGACTTGATTAAGGGCTTGGCTCAAGCTGGGCTTGTTAAAGTTAAAAATTATGTATGGACCCAAGCACGAGTTGCAGTTGAAGCTGGACTCATGAACACACATAAAACATAGAGAACGAGAAACTGATCCCAAGCCCAAGTTCTCGGTTAAACAAGGTTGGAGGGTTGGAGATTAGATTATCAGTGTCTTATCCTCATCCTCGGTATAAGATTAGTTAGTATTTTCTCATAAATGTAGGCATTTTCATTTAATGAAAGTTACGGTGAAATCATGGAAACGCAGTTATTCTTGAAAGTCTATATAGTATCAGAGCTTGGGCCCGGAGATGGTCTTGCGATGAGCCGGGTATGATACTTTTATCACCGTCGAACTTTCAATTTCAAAAAAAAAAAAAAAAAAAAAAAAAAAAAAAACAACTGATCATCCTCTCTTTCCATGCCATGCCCTACGATCTCACCATCTTCATCAAAATTGGATGATCGAAGCATTTGGAAGAAATTGCAACAGATCTTAACAGACTTAGAAAAGAGCGGAGTGATTCACGGACAGACGGTGATCACCAACAAGACACGAAGATCGTTTCTATTAAAATATTTTATCATTTATTTTTTACAAGTTTACAGTCACAATTACTCTCTTTGAAAGTCTTACACAGAGAGGATGCTGTATCAAGCATTTTCAGACTGTTGGGGGCAATATATATTTAGATATATATATATATATATATATATATATATAAGTGCTTTTGTACTTGAAACTTTTCAAAAGGGAGAGTGAGGGATAGATGCACTTGAATATTTCTCATATATATATATATATATATATATATGGATCTAACAATATTTTGGTTAACTCATTATATCTTTGTTTTCTGAAAGCAATTCCCTGCATCTTCATATTGGCAACAAGAACTACTGCAGAAATGAACTTTGATATAATAATTTATGAACTTTCCTAAACTAGAAAAGTAGTTTTATTCATATCTAGTTGCATGTCAGGACAAGCAATGCACAATCATGACTTCCAACAGCCACTGAAAGCAACTGTTCTGTTGGCTTAATGTCTTCTCCACTCCAAATTTCAGTGCCCACACAACTGCTGAATCCCAAACCAAGCGCATCAGCTAAATCCTTTATTTTTGCATGTATCATCGCCTCCTCTGTGAAGAGGTTGAACAATGCAACATATATTTCACCTACAAATGCAAAAGATAATGAAATGAATGAAGGAAATTAATCCTTAAAAAGATGTTCGACAGTGATCGTCAAACAATATATCGTAAAGTATGATTTTGCCCATCAAACAAAAATTTCAAGTGATGTACTTCACCTAGAATGAATATGTAAAAATGATGGTAAACTACATAGAATTGGGAATGGAAGATACAAGTAGTAGCAACATGACAAACAATAGTGTGGTAGGAGGAGTACCAAAACCAGTACCAGCAAGAGGAGCATTAACAGTGATGAGATAACACCCACTCTACAGAGATAAATCTTCACCAAAAAGGGATAGTTCTTACTTCCTATAAATGTGAAAATTAGAGGGCCGGGGACGGGGACAGGGGTGAGCAATAATAGTGATAAATGATCTCCTCCTAATGGCGAGGAGATGATTCCTTGGGTTCTCCTTTGGTGAAGACTTCGATAGTTGTGTAGAAATGGGTTATAAGACCCAAGCCTAACTAGCCCATCAAGATCAAGCCCACTTCATCATTAGTCAAAAGGATGATATTTTCCTAGGTGGGTTTGAGTTGGATTGAATATCATCCTTTTGACTAATGATGAAGCGGGCTTGATCTTGATGGGCTAGCTAGGCCTGGGTCATGTGACCCATTTCTACAGGTTGGAGCCTTTGAGAAGAGAGTGTGAACACTAGCTTCTCAAACCTCCACTGATAGGTCCCAGTCAAAGCTGTTATAGTTGTTATGTAAATAGGATTCTACTTAGGGTGAGAATAAACCACAGCAATTTGTTAATGAATGAACTTGTCTTATTACTACATAATACTAGAGTTTAAATACATAAGGAAATAACGGACTCTTCCTAAAATTAATAGCACAACTACATGAAATCAGGACTCTTAACAACTGATTCCAACAAAATAGCTGGCACTTATTCAAATAACAAAACACTAGCTAACAGGACTTGACTCATTCTTCTACTTGCATGTGCAGGACACCACCCACAGTGGACTAATTCAACTCCATCAAATCCTCAACAGCTCCATGAACTTTGGATTCTTGATAGGCACACATTGAGATCTTCTTGGCTTATCATCCACCAGGAGCACAAGAAAGAACAAGATGCACATGCAAATACCGTTAACAAAATTTTTGAGAGCCTGATGTGCCGGAATAGATTTTCTAGGAATTCACAGTAAAGGACGCTCTGACTAAAGAATATTAAATTGGCAATGAGTGACACATTAAGGTGATGATCCACGTGGGAATTTCACTTTCTTAAGATTTTATTTACTAAGGTAACGGCTGGGTAATCATTTCCTACAAGTCACAAGTGGATCTTCACTTTTACTTGTTCATATTTGCTTTTAGCCCATTCAGTGGGAAGCTGTTGCTTAGAATTCCTAGGAATTCAGTACTGAGGAAATTCTAGAGATGGTTGTTTACACTTAATTTATCACAGCTAAAAGCATATAAGAAAATTAAAAGACCGATTTCTTTCTATAATTCATTTGTTATCAAACCTTTTCTTCCAATTGCAGTCCAAGCCCGAGCTTCAGCATCATTGACAGTAGCTGCATGAACAATCAAGTTCTCACTTGAGAATATTGACATAATTGGATCACTTAGAGAACAAAGCTACTTATACTAAGAGAACAAAGCTGCTTATATTACCTTTTAGTATCTCCTTTTTAGCACATAAACCAGAATAGCTGTTCACAAGGGTCCCATTATGGTTGAATTCCCACATCTGCTAATTCAGGTATATTAGCCTAAACATGTGAATAATGCATATGAAGAGATTCTTCTCAGACAAACAGGAAACTAACAAAATTCAAGAATCCAACAGTGTCATGACCATGTGAAAACAGAAGTAGGAAATCAGCTGTGATAGTACAACGGTATAAATGGTTGAAGATCAGCCATTTGGCCTCCAATTCTATTTCCTTAATGTTTGAGTTCAAATAGTAGTTCTATATCGTGGATATGCTAAGTTCTGGAGTAGTGGTAAAAATGACCATTATTGTGAAAGGTATTAAATCAGAGACAGAGTCGCACAGATGATCATGGTAATTTCAATTGAATACGTATTTCCAGTTTTAATTAGATTGAGGAATTTGATTATCCAGAATCCTCCAAACTGTCATTAACTTTAACCCATACTGGTGATTTGATAAGGACCCAACCCAGCCAGGGTGACAAGGCTGATGGTTGAGTCATTGGCCCACACAAGTTAAACTTTGTGGGTCATGCATGTGAGGCAGATTGCAAGTAAGCAAGGAAAGTGAATAAAGTGATGAGGCTTGACTTGTCACTCTAATCATCCATTGAGTTAGTGTGTTGATAGGATTGGATTTCTTACCCATTTAAGTAGTAGGATTTCCTTTGCTAATAATGTGGTCATCTTTCCTTGATGTAAGGGAGATCTTTTTAATTATCTTTCTATCCATGTAAAGCCAACTATGGCTATTTAGTAAGAGAAGAATAATGAGAAAGGTATCAGAACTTATCCCTAAAATTTGTGTTTGCACAAGGAGGCTGTCCAACCTCGAATTGGATCATCTATCTATCTTTTCTCTTTAGGTTCCTATCAATTGGTATCAGAGCATCATTCCTGGCATGGCTACCAATACCAGAAACAAGGTTTTGGCTGCAAAGGTCGATAAACTTGATGAGAAAGTCGGTCACTGCGTGAGAGCCTTGCAGGATATTAAGGTAATCTTGGCTGCGATGACCTATAAACACGACTGCATCCTCTCACTTCTTTCTAAAAAGGCTGAAAATGATGATTCACATGGTAGTAATGAGGCTGAGAATCAAAATGGAAATTCACCACATGGTCCAATAGACGATGCTGCAAAGGAGGATGGAGATACACAAGCCATATCTATTTTTGCAATGTCAGGTTATTCCTCTCACCAAGCTATGTGTATCCGGACAGATCCAACCACAAGTGGTATCTGTATTGATAGACAATGGCAGCACCCCCACCCTTATTAGTAGTAAGTTGACTTGCTTGCCTGATTGACCAGCACATCGATCTTCCTCAATTGATGCTCTAGTAGCATATGACAACAAACCCAAGCAACGTACAGTGTATGAGGAGGGTGGAATGATAAGGACCCAACCCAGCCATGGTGACAAGGCTGATGGTTGAGTCATTGGCCCACACAAGTTAAACTTTGTGGGTCATGCATGTGAGGCAGATTGCAAGTAAGTTAGGAAAGTGAATAAAGTGATGAGGCTTGACTTGTCCGTCTAATCATCCATTGAGTTAGTGTGGTTATAGGATTGGATTTCTTTGAGGCTTGACTTGTCAGTCTAATCATCCATTGAGTTAGTGTGTTGATAGGATTGGATTTCTTTCCCATTTAAGTGGTAGGATTTCCTTTGCTAATTATGTGGTGATCTTTCCTTGATATAAGGGAGATCTTTTAATTATCTTTCTATCCATGTAAAGCCAACTATGGCTATTTAGTAAGAGAAGAATACTGAGAAAGGTATCAGAACTTATCCCTAAAATTTGTGCTTGCACAAGGAGACTGTCCAACCTCGAATTGGATGATTTAGGAGGCTGTCTAACCTCGAATTGGATCATCTATCTCTCTTTTCTCTTTAGGTTCCTATCATGATTTCAATTGAATTTGTAGTTTCATTTTAAATAGATTGAGGGATTTGATTACCCACAACACAATGCAAGAATTGCATTCTAAAGCAAGAAGAACAATTAATTAGCAAAAGAAACACCATGTTGAGGGATTTAATGTTTCAAGCGATTGATTTGATAAAAGAAAAAAAAAAAAAAAAAAAGAAAGAAGGTGGTGCTTTTTACCATTATATAATGGTTTCAGCTTTGCCAAAACAATCCTTCGTAGAATCTGTTTCTGCTCAAAAGCCCACTAAAAACCCCATTACAGTATTGTAGTTCTAACAGTCACAAACAGCTGCCACTTGTAAGTTGTAACATAGTGGTTTTGGCAGCTACCACCTCCCATTATGGCCACTGAAACTATTTATTCAAACCCATGAAAGACACTGAAACTTAACTTTTCTCTTCAATTTTATTTGCATGAGAAACTAAGAAATCATATGGAAGTGCTCTATGGGAACACTTGTCATGTAACACACGAATGCATACCTGGTTAGCATTGTTTTTGCAAGGGACTAATGAACTAATTTCCAACTCTGATGAAGTAAGCTTTCTATTTGTAGAGGTCTCCAGGCAAAGTTCCATTGTGTTCATTCCTAGTAAATGAAATTTTCCATGATATTGTATGCTCTCTTCATGCCTGCATTTAAAAAGTGCACACACATAACAAATGTGTACTAATATTTTTTTGATTGATTTAAAGATGGCAGTAAGGATATTATACGATGTCAAATGCGGTTCTCTTTTGTCCAGGCAAAATGGTGGTTGGTCCTTGCTTTCCAACCTATTTTTCCAGCAGATCTGACCCAACTCTTTGTCATTGGTTCCAATGACCCAACCCTTTGCCTCGTGATCCATGCAGCTGGTGAGACTCAACACATGTTTACCAGGTGAATTTTCATCCTTCAGGTTTCTAGAGTGGGAGGAAACATGATCGCTGCTTCCGATATCTTTTCTTGAAATAATGTCAGAAATCTAAAAACGACAAGTATATATCAGAGGAGTATACAAGGTAGCATTAGTATTTTCCCTCTTTAAGTAGTCACCATCATTAGCAGGGGTTGCTATATCTTTATTATCTCAGTTTGATTAGATATAATGCACACATCTTCAAGGGAGAATATGATCAAATGGACAAAATACCTCAGTGTTTTTTTGGCTGAAATGATCTATTTCCAATATGGTAGGATTTGTGATGAGTTTTAGTGTAGCTTCGTCAATTTTTCTCAAATCTCCACCATACATGAGAGGAGACTTAGCCATAGACCATAGGGTTATCTGGATGAAGAAATTTTCAACTGTCAAATTTTTTCCACAAGGATATCAAAAGTTCACAAAAACATATAATTCACATACCTGAGTTCTCTGCTCACCAGGAGTGAGATTACATTCTCTGTGTGGACCTCTGCTCATACCTAATTAGCATAAATACCAAAATTACTCGGGTGTCGCATTTTATTCTCCCTAACTTTAAACATAGTCAATATAAAATTGATGCCGTCTGGGATTCCCTGAATTAGCTTGGACCAAAACAAAAGGTACAACTGGAGTTTCCACAACACACTCACACAACAAATATACCAACAATCAATAAATAAACGAAACAAGAATAGGGGAGTCAACAAATAAAAGAATAGGGGAATCACAGCATGGATGCTGTGCATAGCACACCTGCTCCCAACAGTCCCACCCAGGGAGTAGGTTGACTTACTCACCCCTGGCCACTAGGCCAACCTGGAGAAAAGAGAAAAAAGAAACAATAATAGACTACTACAAAATATGTAGAAATCCTCCAGGAATAATGGATGATCACATGGCTAAGACTGGAATATTATCGAATATATTAGAGTTTCTAAGCAACACAACTGGGGCCAAATGAATTAGGCCTTCTATTTAACTCATAACAGCTAGATGTTCTTGGTCATTAAAACCAACACCTAATGTAAAGTAGTAAAAAAGTTTCTAGTTTTATTTAAATTCTTTTAAAACCAATAAAACTAAATTAATGTCATTAACACATTCCTGAAGGTTTCAGAGATATCTAACGTGCTCAAATAAGATTTGGCTTACTTCATGGCATTATCCTCGCATAATTCTTATCTATAAAAAATGTGGAAAATAAGAGGGGTGTCAGAGTCTACTATACCCAGATGCAGATGGTGTCAGTGGATATCAGACTCTTTATTAAAAGAAATCCACATAGATATAAGATATGGACATGGATATCACAGCCAAAATGTTTGCAGTATGAGAAACTTGTTGGTGGATTCGGAAAGTTACAAACATAATACAATCGGATGAGGCTAATTTTTTTTCCAAACCTACTACAATTTCACAGTATCCCATATTGTATCTGTTTCATCTTTCATTAACACCAGTGGGCATGTAAACAAAATTTTGCAGAAAAAATATTTTTAGCTTCACTACCTTAGCCATATTTTGAGCACTAAATGCAGACAATTGATTCAAACTTAGAATATTTTAGAAATTTCTGCCTAGTTGCAGTGACTCATATACCAGGATCAGTAAGCCACCCCAACGGTAGCATATCCATATCTGGCCATGATTTTCCATTCAGTCCTTCAGCTCCTATTAAATTAGCAGCAGCAACGTCCCTTTACATAAACAAATAAACTATACAATTAGAGCTAGCAAAATTTAAGGGTAGAAATAATTTTGAAATGCATATTTGTAGGGACAGTGCAATCTTGAGTTGAAAGAAAGATAATAGGGTTCAATACCTTGCTATATTAAAATGATAGCGCACATGTTCCCATTTATCCCAATCATCTCCAGTTATTCTGTACATGTTTACAAAAGAATGGACTTGTTTGGCCATATCTGGCGTCACAAAGCTACCAGGTGATAGAGAGTACACGATAGGACGGTCGAGCTCTTTCAAAACCTACGCAAGGCACAACAATGATGACATTGCTTTGTGTTTCATCTCTCTCTTCCCTCTTAAATATCCAGGTAGACACTAGACTTTCCATTGGCAAATATTAATAATACCAATTTAAGAGAAATATGAAATTCTTCATTGTACCTCTGAGACAGTGCTTATCTCTTTTATGTCCAAATCCTCACCAAAGACACAGTCATTCTTCACTGTGAAGTAAACAACAAAATCACATTAAAATGAAGTTTTACTAGAACAATTGGATTCACTAGGATCAAGTAATCGAACCAATGCAAACATTAATCTCAAAATAACTGTGGATGCTATTACAGTATAAGGATATACTGAAACCAAATGCACATAATAGAAAAGTCACGTTTACCTATCAAATAAAAAAAGAGACAAGTCACCTGGTAACGTACATAGTTAAGAGTTAAGACAAACTAAATTCTGCACCTCACAAAGGTTTGCAGATGATCAAGGAGAATTTCACAAAGTCACAATAGATAAAATTAATAGTCACAGATTCATAATTGGTTTGAAGTTGTAGGTCTTCCACTTTGTTTGAGGATAGGTAGTAGCATTCCCGACTTTTCCACTTAAGATCTATGATGCCTAGATATGGAAAGGGGTATGGGAATTGAAGATCCAACAATACATTTTTATAAATTTAGGACATGGATACAGAAATAGTTATCCTGATTTTTTCTTTAGAGAATTTCAGAATTATAAAAATATCATTGTTTACATTCCTTTCTTATATTTTTATGTCAAAAAAGTAAGAAAAGTAGAAAACTACAAGAACTATATGAAAAAATGACCTTGCTAAATAGGGCGTGCTGAACTTACAACCTAGAAATATCGGTGCAGTATTGAGTAACAATACTAGTGTTGGGTCAAACCGATATGGATACATTGGGCATTAAAGACTTTCAAAATTGCCATAATTTCATCTTAGATCTCTTTCACACTGACTTCTCAATTTATATTAGATAATAATCTAAAACCCGAACCTTTAATCTATCCCTAAAACCTCTTAACAATCTAAACCTAATCTCTTATCTCTAAGATCCCTCTCAATTACATGGGATCACTGTCCGTCTCTAGATCCATCACTATTGATCACTATCCTAGCTTGATCGCAGGATCATTATCGGGCCCCAGGCTCTGATACAATAAGACTTTCAAATCAACTTCATTGAGGATAAAATCAAGTTTATTATGGGAAAAGATCACAATTTATAGAAAGGTAATATACAAGCATTCCCAAATTCAAACTAATCCTTATCTCCCAAGATAAGAAGTCTAACCATAATCTCCTGAACTAAACCAATATCTAATCTGTAACACGGATGTACAAGTATCCATAGCCAAAAATCAGTGACGGCAAAAGGGCATGAAAAGCAGTTTACATAGCAGAACGAACACCATCTGTTCCACGAGGATATTCAAACTACTTCTAGTTTGAAGTACATCAGAGACGCGCAAGAGGAAAATATAGTAACTGGTTTTTGCAAAGGTATTTCACCATTATAAATTTTACCAACATCAAAACATTAAAATGTGAGGCAAAGATCATCACAACTTTCCATATCAGTGCTCGAACCACAGAAACTTGCAATTTCGATTTGCAATAGCTGAATTAACAAAATCAGCATCCAATAGTGGCCTCAAGAAGCCCTCTATAAAATCATACACTCAGCAAAGATTGGCTTACCAAAATCAACACCCCACTCAGCATACTGTTGATAGAGTGACCTCAAGAAGGCTCTGCCAGCCGCCAAATCATTGTTAACACTCATAAAACCATGTTGCATCCATTTGCATCTCCTGTCTGTCATCCCTATATCTCTTGCCTGCCATATTCTGCCAGACTCCTCAAAGGCCCCACCCTAACAAATACAAACAGAGCCCATGCACTCAGAATAAAGAGAGCATGTAATGGTATAAATGCCAATTATTTGAAAAGAGAAAATGTGCTATGTTAATTAACATTAAATTAAACACCTTGATAGCTTTTTTTATTGGCTGGTCACCTTGATAACTTTTGTGTACATTAATGATGAATTGGTGATCTATTCATTAATAATAACTTTTGGATGGCGCATTGCATATCATCTGTCCCATCAAAATCAATCTGTGTCTACCATCAGATGGATGGGGACAGGCAATCACTACAAATTTTTTATTGTGACCCGGAATGTAGCCTTTCCAAACTTTGGTTTACAGACACAGTGTGAGGCCACAGAGTAACATTCTGCACTCATAAATTAGGCGTCAAAAAATGTAACATGGAGTGGCAGAGGAGCAGCACCACCTTAATGGGGTCTAAGATTGGAGTGTTGGCGTTGTATGCCTGCACACTGATTCCTCTCATCACATGAATCCCAAACTTCAGACCCAAGTCATGGACTTTCTTGGCGACTTCCTTGAATCCATTTCCACCCATTGAAGAATTCCATCGCCCAGCATCAGGGATCAACCTCCCCCATTCATCAATCACATCAAGCCCCTCCGAATCTGGGCCTGCATTCTCCACTCTCCTCCTATACCACAGGTAATCCACCACTACATACTAACAAAAAAATTGAAGGAGAAGAAAGAAAGAAAAAAGAAAAGGAGTTAGCATCAACTGCCAGGAAAAAAAAATGACAAAATCTCACCGACTTTCTTTTGTTTTACCTCATATCCATGAGATAGAAGGCTCTTAGATACAATTTCAGCATTTTGTAAGAAATCCGCTTCATTGATAACCCAGTCAAAAGAATCATAAGAATTCCAACCTCTCGGAGGGAGTAGTGCTAGTTCTTGCTTCTCTGTGACACCTTCACATAATCCCCTGAAATGGGTTTTCTCTATTCAGCATTAATTCCATGGAACTGATGAAAAACACCTCTAATGAATTCCCTATTAAAGAAACATGATCTCCTCCACAACTGAAAACGTTCAAACAGAGAAAGAAATGCAAAAATTCAGACAGTTCCCTGAAATGGGTTTCTCTGTCCAGCACTAAATGAAAACTCTATTTAACTGCTTTTACAGAAACATGATCTCCCCACCACACAATATAAAAAGAGCTCATAGTCCCAACAGAGAGAAATGCTAAGTTTTAGATAATTGCACCATCTGAATTCTTCATTTCATGAACCTGTGTCACAAACCAACCACTAAACAACAATAATAACCAGTATAATAACAGTATAGGTAGCACCCACCACCATCTTTTAGTGGGGAAAAAACTGTAGATATTTCAATTGCTAGAGTAATTCATGTTCTTTTTTTCTTTCTTTTCTATCAGGGGAGATAAATCTGAGGCTGTTGATTATAAACCATGCAAAGGAAAAGAAGTGGCATGAGAAGGGGAAAATGGAAAGGACCTCTGAAGGAGGAGACTGAAGGAGAATATGAGAGGAACCAGAACATGGACTCCCATGGCTACTACTGAATTCTGTCTTTTTTACACGAGTCTATGCCATATAAATACCGAACACTAACAGGGTCATTAGTGATAATTAGTGATTAGACTAACTATCTTGTCATCTTTATCTTTGGGTGCTCTCCTTCTCTGGTTCAAAACAGTAATTTGCATTTATGCTCCCGTTTCATCACCCAGTTTTTTTAGGCAATAACCACCGACTCTCTTTCCTTCTCTGTATAAAATTTGATAGATTTGGTGAATCGAACAGAGCCATGTTTCGACCAAAAAGCAAAAGCTGGAAACTCCTGTCCTGTCTTCATTGTCTTGGTGAGCTGTACTCACACTCTAAGGCCATAGAGATACGGTCCCGTAAATCCAGCAAGCCAGCCCATCAATTCCTTTTGTTATCTTATAAAAAGCATATACAGTGATTGATAACAGCTCAATCTAAGGATTATGATTGATATTGTCACATCTGTATCAATTGTAAAATCTATTATATTCATACTTCATGTCTTTGAGGAAAATCATCTTGAGTAACTAATTCAATGCAAGAAATCGTATGGAGATACTGTTACACTCTCTCTTTGTCTCTGTGTGCTGGTTGGATCCTTTGGTGCTCATGCCCTGGTGGAGCCCATATGGGGCTAGTTTGGGTGGATATTTTTACTGCATTGATGAATGGGCCAGCTTACATTGAGACTATTTGAGCAATCTATTCCTCAATCTGACTTGACCCATTGCAGCCTCATCCCACTCTGTGCAAAATATATTGGGCCTGACCATTTTGGCATACTTAAGCTTTCCCCTTTCCATTTAGGTGTACTACCAATAAATTAGGCCCATGTCCATCGCTCGAGTTCTAGTCAGTCGGTCTGGTCTGACTTAGGATGTCAACAAGTCGAGCCAAGGTCTTCAATCCAAGCTCGATCTATGGTCTGTTCAGATCCAACTTGATTAAGGGGTTTTGGCTCGAGCTTGGGTCGATAAAGTTAACACTATGTATGGACCCAGGCACAAGTTTCAGTTGAAGCCTAGCTCGTTAACGAACAAGGCTGAATTTGCGCCGTAGATGAAACAGGTGAGCTTGGGCTTGAGCTCGGCCAAGTTCTGCTCAGCTGGCTCGTTTACATCTCTAGGCCCAGCCATCGAGTAGTAGCACTACTATATTCTCTTTATCAACCATTTTCTTATTCTCCATTTGAATGGTTAGGATCATGTTCTGTTGAGGTTTTTGGGGTTGGCACATCCTCTGATGGGGTCCACGAATGGTGTGGATTATCAAAGGGTGGGTCCTAGGCACCATCATTACAGAATTTCAATAATCATAACTTATCCTAAGGACAAGGATAATATCCTAACATCACTAACATCCTAACAAACTTCATAATACGTTTTCTCTAATATCATTAACATCCTAACAAACTTCATAATAACATAATCTCTAACATCCCCAATGGAGAAAAAGAAAAGCCTTCCCTATGATCTCTAGAAGATTATATATATTAAAGCAGCAGCATTTTCGTGAGAGAGTGACTCGTGGCTCATCCTCAAACTTTTTGCAATGCTATATTTCGGAATTACCCTTCAAATCTAATCTCACGAAACTAACTCAAATTCTCAAATACCCCATCACCTAAAATTTAGGTTTTTTTACTTTGCAAATATCTTCCTCACCAACAAGAATCTCTTATCTTAAGTTCATATTAAATCTCTTCAACTCTATCTATCCTCTCTTATCTATTCTCTCTTTGTTATGAAAAAAAACCTAGCAATCTTGTGATTGCGGGGCCTACTCTCACCATGTCTCGATTTTTATGTGGGGCTCATTTCAGTTATTCCATCACAACAATGTTGCATAGATTACCATATTTCCACCCAGTTGGAAAAAAAATCCAAAAAAATAAAGATAAATAGCTCACTTAAAATTTTCATCACCTAACAGTCAATAACAAATTCATGATACTCCCCAATAGGGCCTACTTATGAAAATTTCAAGATGATAAAAACTACTTGACCAATCCCTTGTGCCATATGAAGCCCATAAAAGTCATTTAATTAAAACTAAGGGCTTCATGAACATGAAAGATTGGTGAAACCCATCTTTTGATTGAGTTTTGGATCATCTTTAAAATTCAAACCCACCTCTATATTTCTAAGATTTTTTTTTTTTTTTTTTTTTTTTAACAAAGCTTACAGGGGTTGGACCCTAGCCCTCAGGTGGTATGAGGGAGCCCTTGGGTGAGGGAAGGAGACCTTAGGTGGGGTGAGGGAGCCCTTGGGTGAGGAAAGGTGGCATGCCTAGGTATCCTAGGAAGCCACGTAAAAGCTGACGGGCCGTTCTTCAATACCTTCTAAGATTTATTAGACATATTCATGAGGTCAAATAAATCTTAGAAGATATGTCATGAATATCTTCTAAGACTTATTTGACATATTTATGACATTTCTCAATGGTTCACTACTCCACTTATGAATAATTCAAACAAATTAAAGCTAATAGAATCATCTTTTATGTGGCTTGTGCTAAGCCCCCTAGAAGTCTTTTTAACCAAAATTAAGTATTTTATGATGGTGAAAGTTGATGGGACCTATTTATTAATATGGTATTATACCGCTTTTAGATTTTTTTTTTCTCTCAAAAGGTGATATGTTCCTATTAAATCTCATATTAGTATATAATTTTATGTTTATTTTTATTTAATTTTTTAGTGAGATTAATAATATTCTATTTAGTGACGTAATTTTGGTAGCACGGGTCCAACCACGTCTCACCGTTAACTTTTAATGCATAAGATTGTGTTAATCACATCATTCATCACATGGCCATTCTAATGATGGGGCTCACATTTTGAAATTAACTAATTACATATTTTAATCTTTTACTTTGTACTTATTTTAAGTTTTATTTATTTTTCTTTAAGCGAAAAATTCTGAATTTAAACACTTATACTTCGGCCTTCTACAATAGAATTAATAGCTATCACATGATTATCTTAGAAGGACTTGACAAGTAATATCCGGAAAATCAAGGTGTTGGACCAAGTAATAGATAGAGTCGTCCAAGCACGAACATTTTTTGTAAATTAATTTTACACTTCACACCATCAACAATTCAAACTAATTATTATTTTATATATTTTATTCTTCATCATATATTATATTATTCATGAATACTCTTGTTACACCCCGTCCCGAACTAATTGAGATTAACACTAATTAATTGAGATTAGTGTAGATTAACTATGTTTAATTATGTTAATGGTGGTTAGTGACCAAAATGAATCAAATTAGTCTCAAGGGAGTGAATTAAGCATAATGAAATGGATTGAAATGGATTTAGAAGAGACTAAGTTAATTGAGTGGATTTTAGACTCAATTTAATGAAATTAAGGACTTTGTCGTAAATATGGAGTTTCGCATTTTTCGTCAAATACGGTAATTTTTTATACCATCATGTGTATCTCGACGAGTACGTCAACTTTCATAATGTACTTGATTTCATTTAGCCTCAAATGAATGAAATGAGTCTTTATTTGACTCAAAATAGGAATAAGCATGTAAAAGGGGGTTGAATGTAAAAGTTTTGTTAAAAGGATTGAGAAGAACCCAGAACTCATTTTTATTCGGTAGAATTATTACAGAGTTAGCTGAAAAGAACCCTAGGTTCATTGTCTTCTTTTCTTCTTCGTTTCTTCTTTCGTGAGTGCTTGAATTGAGGCTAAGGTAGAAATTTAGAGAAGGGATTCTATCTACTTCATCTTCTCTATTTTTTTATTTGATTTTCTTTGGAGTTGAAGGTAAGGAGAAGCTATAGTTCTCTTCATCAAGCTACAAGTAAGTACCTGTAGTGATTTCAGGTTCAATAAGGTTATCTAGACTCTTTTTCATATCAAACAACATGTTGAATTCGTTATTGGTTGTTTTATGACGTTAGGGTTTGGAATTGGGTGATTTTGTATCAAATTGAGCTTGAAAAGAAAGAGGGTTTTTGTGTTAAACTTCAATTGAGGCGAGTACAATCAGCTCTTATATGTATATGGTTGTAATTGTTCATAAATTTGGTTTTGTGAAGAATTTCCATTTTTTTTAGAATTTTATTTCATATGAATGTGTTATGGAAAATGAAATGGTTATAGTATGATGAATGAATTGTTTATGGAGCATTGGAGGCTCAAATCATGTTTAAATGGTCTTTGGAAAGGCTTGAAAATGAGTAAGAAAGATGGAAGAAAAATCAGTGCAAAACAGAACTTTACAGGTTCTGTTTTGAAGATTCTGCACTGAGAGTTTGAACTCTTGTCCTGAGAGTTCGAACTTTTGGCATTGTTGGTTTTTGGCTTGGAAACATCCTGCACTGAGAGTTCGAACTCTTGGCCTTGCTAGTTTTTGGCTTGGAAACATCCTGCACAGAGAGTTCGAACTCTTGTCCTTAGAGTTTAAACTCTTGACAGATAGTTGAATTTAGTAGATTTTTGAATTGTCATAAGTTTTAATCTGTACATCGGATTTTGGAGTTCCATATATCGTTGGAAAGCTCTTGGAACGTAGAATCTAATGATCTATAATTCCTATTGATCAAATAACTCAAAAATGAGTCCGGCCTGAGGTGATTCTATTTAAATCAAAAGCTCTTTCTATGCGTGTAAATAGGTTTATAAGTTATTCTTTAGGCTAATTATAATATAATTGTAGATTATTATAATCTTATGGATAACAAAGAAGAAGTATCGATGACTTTGAACGTTGTTTTTATTAGTTTCACATTTCCGTGAGCACTATATTTGTATTGTCAATTCCGTGCCAATGTGTCTTGAAGATATTATCTGTCTCAAAGTACTTCAAGGAAGATCTCATTCAAGAGGTTTATCAAGCTTTAGGAAGGACCGTATTCATCAAAGAAAGACTTCATATGTGTGTGTGCCAACCCTCTCAGGTATTTTGGACCCAAACCAAACCTTAGAACACTTGGAAATATCTTTTGTTTTAAGCATGTTTTCAATCTCATACCTTCAGCTATAAACAGTCCTGCAGAGAGAGTTCGGTGACCTTTCAGTCACCTAGCGGCTAGCCCCTTTGCAAAAAGAGGCTAACCGCCAGGTAACCGAAAACCTGCAGTTGCTTTTCCAGAGAGCAAACTTGCCACCTGATATGGGAGTTTGATTACCTAGCGGTCAGCACGCGACTAACCGCCGATTGCCCTAGCCCCTAACCGCCAAGTAACCGAAACCCACGGTTAGCTTTCCAGAATGCTCCTTGTTTCTAGAATTGCATTCAGTCACCTCAGCGATCACATCATGAATAGTCGCCAAGGCCACTGACGACTAATCGTGAGCTGACCGAATTAGAAAAAAAAATGACCGTTGCCTCCGAAAAATTGAAAATGGGCTAGCTGAGGTGCTAAGAGGCTAGCCACCAAATATATCCATTGGGACTTTACCTATAAATAGCTAAAGCTCGTTTTGCCCTAATACGAGCCATTTTTTAAGAGCTTTCCTTGCAACTTTCTCCCTATCAAATCTAAGCTCTCAAATCCTCTTCCAAACACTCTTGCATTAGATCTAGGAAATACTCAAGGGTTTCATTAGATGAGTGTGATTTGAGGAAGAGCTTTTAGGGTTCCCTGTTCTTCAAGTTTTATTTTAACCCTAGAAGACCAAACCTCTTAACATTGGTTGTATAACACATTGGAGACATCCTCATCAACACCAAGTCATCGACAAGAGGTGAAAGCTTCGACTACGGTTAGAGCTTCTTCGAACACTTTCGATCTTCATCAAAGACAAGTGTTCACCCTTTATCAACTTCTACAATTTGTGTATGCGGTGATAATGATTAGATTCTGTGTGACTCAATCACTTTAAAATGTATGTGGGGGATTAGATCTGTGTGATCGAACCTCATTAATAAAATGGAGTAGTATAAGTGTTTGGAATCATTACTCATGTAGTTTGACTCTTCTTAATGGAACCAAGGGACTGTGTGACCCTTATGAGTGGATGTATGACATATGGTCTGAACCACTATAAATATGTGTGCATCTTCTCATCTTGCTTGTTTCAATCTCTTGATTTAGTTTCATATGCCTTCTCTAACATTGAACATTGCTGAAAGCACACACCTTGCCTACTTCTCACTTGTTCAATTTGAAATCTTGTTTAATTTGTTAAAAATTGTCAAAGAAGTTTCATAGTCTTATTCAACCCCACCCCCCCCCCCCCCCCTTTGAGGACTTGTTCATTGGCCCTAGCCTACACTTTCAGTTTTCAATAATGTATTAATTATTCATATAAACTAAACCTTCATAGGTGATAATGAAGGGGATTCTAATGCACATTATAACTAATGTGATGTTCATTGAAAATAACATGTGCATTAGATAACCAAGTATTACACCTAAATGAATGGTTTTTTAATTGAGAAATTGAAATGAGTAGAGTATAGATTGTTCTAACTCTTAAAATTGAATTGTATTCATATTGTCAATCTCAAGTTTATGTTATGAATTACATTGGTCGTAATTATTTCCAATGTTGTTATATTGAATTGAATTGAAATTCAAATGGATTAAATGTTGACTTGAGATAGATTTGAGTCTGACGCTACATAGCTATCATGTTAAAGTTTATTAAAGAGCTGAAATGGGTTAAATAACTATTCTTACTGCAGTAGATGATTTGGAAGTATTCCGGAGCTCCGTGGTGATGTCAGTACTCCTGGCCCGGGCACTAATAAATCCCACAATATTTGATATTTGTAAATGATTCCTTCCTTTAATGGAAGATGACTCATTCCGTTTAGGGAAGATGTGATTTGAAATGAAATGTTATTGTAGTTGCCAAATTTGAATAAAGAATCTTATTGATTATGAATTATGTATATATTTGTCTAATGTTAGATTTAAACAGATTAAATGTGTATTTTAGCATATGAAGTCATAGATCTGTTTATACGTTACTGAATCATCATATTCACGGTGTTATCGATGGCATTACAGACCCAATTGCTCGTGCCGATCCTGCTGAGGCATAGCAACTAGTTGAATGGGACAGATGTGATATCATATGATTATGATTTTCAAGAGCGAAACAGTAATGGAATGAAACTTTTGGAAAGGATTTTTTTTTTGAAATGTTTTATAGTTTCCATCCTTGCATTGTATTTTGAATATGCAATTGGATGTTCTAAGTAAAAGAACCGAATATTATTTATATGTATAAGAGACGCTGTACAATTGTGAATAAATCATTGTATGTATTTCCGCATAAATGTATGGTATCCCTTGTAAATTTCGTTTTAACTTCGGCTAATTCGGAGTTTACGGGAATAAGTATGGACGTGACTCGGGGTTAACTCAGATTTAAATATAATCTCGGGCCCAGGTCATGTCAACTCTTCAACTTTTCTTTTTTCTTTGACCCGTTAATCTATATAATTGAGTCATTCTTTCAATATCATTTATTAGATAATCCAATTGGATCATTTTGCTTATTTTCTTTCTTTAAAATTTTTATTTTTGAAGTTTAGTTTCAATTGTGTTTGTATTATGAAGTATATGTTAATATTTATATATTATTTAAGTATTTCTAATTAAAATTTAATTATTTTTTATCGCAAGCCTGTTGCACTAATAGATAGTAAAATATGTTAATAAAAATGATATTCCTGTCTTCTTGGTGATCATCGTCTGCTCGTGGATCCATCACTGTCGTAGCCCGCGCTTTTTGAGTCTGTTGGTGCCGGTGGCCCACTGAATCAGATCTGTCACGATTTATTCCAGAAGTTTCGATTGTGCAATGTTGATGAAGATGGTGAGATCGTAGGGGCTTAGATGGATGAACAAGAGAGGATGCTCACTTTTTCTTTATTGAAATTGAAAAGGTGACAGTGATAATTACAGAAGCAATATCATACACGATTTAACCGCTTTCAATAATCATTGTGTTCCCATAATTTCACCCTAAGTTTCATTACATTTATAAGAAAATACAAACTAACCTTATCCCAAGGATAATGATAATCAACTAACATCCTAACATCCTAACAAACTTCATATTAAGATAATCTCTAGCACATCATCTCTTGACTTTTAACAATGACTTCTGTTAGATTCTCTTATTTCTATGCTTACAGAAAGAAAACTAAAGAGGAGAGTCGTTGCCAAAAGGGTTTGACATAGACACTTTGAACCCATTTAATTTTCGAGTTCAGGTTTAGTTGAGTTGTACCAAAAGCTATTTGGGTTTGGGTCCGTGTCCATGTATGTTATGGACTTCAAATAGATAATGATATATACATGAGGATTGTGGAGCCTTTTCACAGTCATATGTCATTTTTGGTGGAGTCCTGCTACTGGGACGGCAAGGGATCCAAATCCTACACCACCCAAGTGAGGGAGTCTCACATGTTGCGAAAAGGCACACATATACATATGTACTAGTGCAATAAGCCTGCTTAATTAAAAGATCATTAAAATTTCTAATTAGAAATATTTCTAAATAATTAAATAAATTATAAATAAATATTAATATATATAATTCATAATAAAGATGAAAACCATTAGAGACATTTTAGGTAGCTGGAAATATTTAGGGAAAGATCAAGTAAATAGTAAAGATTTTAGGACCTTGATTTGAATATATTCGAGCTTAGCCATAAATTGAGTGTCATTTCAGAATTAAATATGGATTTTGGAATTAATTGGCTTCCACAATAAGCCCCACAAATTAATTAATCCTACCAGATATCTAAAGAAAAATAAGGACAAAATTTTCCATAATGGGCCCCGGGCCCCTCAAATTAATCTTATTGAATATTGAAAGGAAAAGAAGGAGAACTATGAAAGTGACACCCACTCCGATATAAAAAAAGCTCTTCATATGTTGGTATAAAAAAAAAAAAAAAGGTGGCCCCCGTAAATTGTGAGTTTGGAAATAAAGAAGACTTGAAAATTTATTTGGTTAAATTAGTAAATATAAATGATTATATATTAAGTATGGATTTTGAAATTAACTGGCTTCCACAATGGTCCCCATGGATTAACCATACCAAATACTAAAAGAAAAAATAAGAGAAAAAAGTAGCAAAATACTATCTACGAAAGTGCCCCAAATTTCTGCAACTTAAATCTGACATGAGGGTCCCACATATTGATATGCAATAACATTTAATACATACATGTTCACTGATCACTAAAATCATAGCCAAAGAGCCTTTATTCTTTTTTTTTAGCTTAATAATACGTGGGGCCTTTTGAAGGTAACTAAAGAGAAGTTATTATTGTATGCTATGTTTTAGGAAAATGATAAGTCTCTTATTTCAAGAATATCTTAAATTTACATTGAGACATTTTTTGGTGATGAGATTATATTAGAAGGGTAATTCTGGAATGTGGCATTGTAAAAAGTATGAGGATGTGCCATGTGTATTCCTCCCAGGAATTCGTCTGCACCACGTGTCGCTCCCCCGCGAAAAGGGTGCTGCTTTATTATATATAATTGGGGCATGCTCAAGTGTGCAGCCTCTCCAGGCAGACATCCTTGTGGGGGCCCACCTAGCATTGGACCAATCATGTGGAGGTGGCACATCAAAAGATTTCAATGAGGCTGCCATGTGTGCCAAATCTCAACTCCATTAGATCATTCTGATCCCTTGATCCATGACCCTTAAGTTAAATGATTTTAGAAGGTGTCGTTTTTTAGGATTTCAACTCAACCACGAAGTTTGATGGTTTAAAATATAGTGCCCCACTTGCAGAAAAAGTAGGTCCACAAATAAGGGGTGTGCCTGAACATCAACCACATATTTTGAAGCAGACATCACTATTAACTCTTCTTCCACATGAGGGTGATAATTACAAACATTGGAAGAGGGGACTATAAGGCAGACTTCTTCAACTTCGTCACCGGTAGTTTCCTGAAGACAACAGCCCTTCCCTCTTCATTTATTATACTTGTATACTTTTTCTTTTGTATTTGATCTCATAAACCTGACGAAGGAGTTGTATAAAAACTTGTAAACAACCTTCACTCAGAAGGTAAGACAAACAGAACCCATGTAAACAAAAGTCAAAGTCACTTTTTGAAGCACAATCAAACACACGTGTAAGTCACTTTCGTGTCTTTCTATAAAACATTCGAGAATGAATAAAATCCCTTCTTTTCGTTTTTTGAACGAAACATAAACAAGATAACGCTTGGTCGAAACTTGATACTTGGCAAAAGTGTAAAAAAAATTAAATATTGATTTTCTTATTTTTCAAGCCTTTGGCCCTACCCCGACCCTCAAGGGTAGGGTAAGTGTCCTAGGCAATGCAACCTACTCAGGCCTGGCTCTGCATATATCGAGGATAGGGTAATGACAAGCCCGAGCTCGGCTCGGCCCGATCCTTGGAAAACCCTAATCTCAGTCGTCCAACACATTGGCAGGTGATCTCTCAACTCCCTCTCAACCCCCTCTCAACCTTCCACAGTTATTGATTTTCCCGAGTCTCCATGTAGAGAACTAGCCTCTTCCACCTGCCATTCTCATCCATTGCCACAACTGCATGGCAATTGGCCAACCTAGGATTCTTGTTCGAGGGGGGCAGACCCAAACAGGTAGTTGGGTTTTAGGTGCTAAACCCCATATTTTTCATATAGATTTTGAGGGCAAACTAAGCATGAAAACTGGTCCGTGTCGTGTCGTGTCGTACATAGGCAGCTGGGGCTCACCCCCCCCCCCCCCCCCCCCCCCTTTTTTAAGTTTAAATTAAAAAATAAAATAAAAAAAAACTTAACTAAAATAAGGGCACACATGAGTTATGACACATTCACTGAAAAAAGACTCTAAATAGATTATATTTCTTTGAGATTAAGTTACAAAAAATTTAAACAAATACGAGTTTGAACTTTGAACAATATGATTAAATTCAAGCTTTATGAGAGATGAAAAAAATAACAAATTACAACTTTGAACACTATGATACATTCAAAAAAAAAAACATTAAGTAAGAATTACAACTTTATGACAAATGAAAAAAAAAAAAAAAGAACATTTTGAAAAAAATATTATAACATGAAAAACTATGATAAATTCCTCAATAAGTATTAGTTGATTAATTTCAACAAAAAGGCTATCTGTCCCGATTCCGGGACAGATTATGGGGGGGCGTTGGATCCCAGGAGCCCTGGGATCCAACGCCCCCCATGGCGGGTTTGTCCAGCAATCTGTCCCCGAATCGGGAAAGATAGCAGGACTCTAATTTCAAACACAGCTATGAAATATGTAACGCCGAGAGCTCATCTTTTATCATATTCCTCCGTCAGTTGTTTTGTTTTATCCATTTGCTTGATACCAATCCTGCAGGCACATGCAGGTCTCCATAGTTTCTTCGGACAGCATCGTCCGCTTGGGGTCAATAAGACGCCCACCTACACTAAATGCTTGCTCTGATGCAACTGAAGATGCTAGAATCGTTAGTAGTCATGGTGGAAAGCACAAGAAACTTACTTTCATATGTTTTCGACCAAGTCAAAAGGTCAAAATCATCTTCGTCATCCGGGACTTGAATCGGGCCCATCTGTATGTATTCATTAAGGTTGTGGGTGGGCCCCTCGGAAGAAGAGGAGATATTTCCTAGAGTGCTCCTCATAATACCCCAGATGACCTTCTTTTTCCCTTTGTGTTTGGGGAGGGCCCATACAAGCAGAGGGTGTTTCGGATATACCCATTTGGGTAGAATATTTCAAATAATTTGTTCTAATTGAGTTCTAATTGTAGACATATCATTTACATTAACTTGATTTATGTTGTTATTTATTTCAGTAATTAAAGTTTCTATACTTACTAATTTCAACGTAGGGTCTAATACAGTAGCTATACAAAATGTTAAAGGAGCAATTTTTCAATATTGCAAAAACATTTGCCTCCATTTTGGTACACATCAACTAAAAAAATCTGTAAATCTCTATATTTTTTAAAAGCAATACTTATTTCATACAAATGGGTCAAAGCTTGAGTTGATGTAAGATAATATACTCTAGAAAAAAAAAAGGTTGTATCATGGAAAACTTCTAAAAATCTCTTATTATCTCAAGAAGTTGCCAATTTTTATCAGATATAAAAACATTTTAATGTGCTAAATATAGTTGATAAAAATGATTAAGTGTCATTTTAAAAGTGCAGGCTTATTCTAACATTCTATAAGTAAGCTTCCACCTATGCTTTACATCTTATTGTATTCTTTTTGGCCTTCGATTCAAATTCTCACATATCTCCTTCTACCATTGTTTTCTTATGGGAGATGAAAAAATGATACCTACATTGTATTTAATAGTTGCTAAGGTATGCTTCATAACTTCTATCCCTTCGTATGCTTAATAACTTTTATTCCTTCTTATATAATAAGATTTATGATGTAGCATGCACATCTATTGAGCAAGATAGCTCCATTTAAATTAAGTTGAAGTGCAGGTTTTATGAACTTTATAGCGACATTATTGGAGCTTGCATTATCTAAAGTTATAGCAATTACTTTATTTTCAATATTATACTCTCTAATTTTTTTCAAGGATAGTAGACCCTATCCTAGCACTAATGTGTGGAACTCTTGTAAAGAAAACGTGATCATTCTTTTCTACATAATCCAATCACTATTAATATAATGTGATGTGATTGAAATGTACCCTACATTTTGTCTGGAGGTCTATAAATTTGAAGTTAATGCCACTTTCCAGGTATGATTTGGACAGTGACTTTCAAATCCTCTTTTTATTTGAGGAAAGTTTTTATTGCATCATTTCTGGCAGTTACTCTAGAAATCTTCTGCCATCAAGGGGCAAACAAACACTTGCCTCAAAAAGTTCTCAAATGATCGTTTTCCGCAAAAACAAATGGTAATTGGTGAACTATTAGAAATTTTATAAGTTGATATCTAGCATTAATAGGGTCATATGTAAAAACTCCGAAACCACCACTTAATAGCGGTATGAGAAAGTTGGGTTTGGACGGTCCCACTCCCGCCCCCTGCCCTTGCATTTCCTTCGACATGTCTAGGCATATACGATTTCATGTGGCTAAGAAGGTGGCCAGTGCCACCTAACAATTTTTCTACTACTCCTCTAGGTTCAGGGACCTCAACTGTATCAAAATGGTTCCAGACTATAGAAGTCATTCTTCTTTTCTTTCTAGTTGAGTAACTTAGGCCAGCACCACCAGCAGATTGGGGATGACTTTCTACTACTATCTCCTGATCCTAATCCCGATCCTGAATAAGATTTTTAGGATCTTTATCATTTAGAGATAAGTTAATGTCGAAAGGTTGTAATGATCTAGCCATTTTCTTAAAAAAATAAATATAAAATAAAAACTAAATAAATAATTATATATAATGTGTTTGTTGTGATAATGACACTTTAATATATAATATCACTAGGTATATTATTACTAAATAAAATTCAAATTTTAAAATAATAAATACATCTGTAAGAGAGGGGGGCTAATGGAGAAGCTCTGTAGAGAGAGTGAGAGAGAGCTCCTTTAGTAGTGACTGATGAGATAGAGAACTTCTTGGCCTTGAAATGTTAGAAATTCTTTCTTGGAAAGATTTTAGAGAGTGTGAGAGCTCAGAGGTCCCAACACCCACCCCCCCCCCCCAAGAAAGATTTTAGAGAGTGAGAGCTCAGAGGTCCACCAACACCAACACACACACACACACACACACACACACACCCCCCCCCCCCCCCCCGTGTTAAAAAATATGACCGTTATACACAGGCTTGTGTTGTGCAGCAGCCTAGGCGCCGTGGACAGCACGGGCGTGCCCCGGCCCAAGCAGGAAAACCGGGACCTAGCCCAATTTTTATCTCTAGGGCAGACAAATGATTTTTATGTAGATTTTCGGGGTGAACTCACAAATTTCATGTGAATTTTAAGGGCAGACCAACGTCCCAAGGGGAGGAGAATCCCCCAAGACCATACTTCGGATGTCAAGAGGCAGAGCAACACCTTACAGGTGTCACTGAAAGTAATAGCAATCCATTTCAAGAAGAAAATAATGAATTATTCGGTCAGACGCGCACTTACCAATTCAGGTGCTGATCATGACCGATCATTTCCTGTGTCGACCAATCCAACGGCTTCAATTCAGCCTGCATGTACAGGAGTGATGACGGCAGGGGTTCAAGGTGTTGTTGCTGATCATGACCGGTCAGGTCATGTCCTTACCAATCCAACAGCTTCAATCAGGCCATGTGTTCAGCCTGATCCATACACAATCACTTCTATGGGTGGACTTAAAGGTTAACTCCACATTGATCTCCCCACTCAAACTCAGATCAATTCTTCACAGAAAAAAACAAACACATCCTATAATTACCAGGTCCAATCTAAATCAGCAGAAAATACCACTGTTGCTCTGACAACCATGGTGAATGATACTGGTGAACCGCAAATGGTTTTAGTGGACTCTAGCAATGCAAGAAGAAATTGATGCCCTTAATCCAATCAAGCTTGGGACTTTGTCCCTTGTTGTCCGTTTGGCAATTTATTAGGTTAGTAAAAGTAATATAAATGGGTCTCCATTTTTCAGACAAAGGGTCTCATAAAAAATATATATTTTCAAAATTTCCTTCTTTTTCAGAAAAAATGAAGAGAATTTTAATCGAAAGAGCACCTTAGAGGTCCACTAACCAAAAGAGGTACTCATAGGTATTCCCGCTAGAATATTCATTTTTTCTTTTTGCCTTTTTTAAAACAAGCGAGGACGACGTCACTTAATATTGAGAATTAGTGTTGACGTCGTCGCTAATTCATCAAATATGCCTCTTCTTCGACCTTTATCATCTGCGATTGCTGGTTTTTGGTACCAAAATGAACCAGAACAGAACTATCCCCCGACACTGAATATTCCTTGTGGGGGTTGTTGATCTCCATTAGCGAGGTAGGCATAGCAAAGTTTGACTTTCTTTTATGCATTATCTACCATACAGCATGAGTTTTATGTTTACTTTTCAAGAAAAATTCATTAGGGTGAGGAAATGAAACCGCCTGAGAAAGGGGGGAAGCGATGGAAGGAAGAAGGAGAAAATGAGAGAAATGGGGTTCTTTTGCGATTTGTATAGGTTTGAATGCGACGACGTCGTCACACGTTTAAATCTTTAATATAAAAAACAGAAGTGGTCACCGGGAACCACTTCTGTGTCATATTGACTATGGCATGTTTTTCGACTAGTGACCATGTAGGGTCTTTTTTTTTTTATAGTTTTCTCCAAAAATAAAAAAACAACCTCCTCTCTCCATTAAATGATAGAAAAATACCCACTTTTTATACAAAAAGTCAAAAAGACTCCCTAACAATACACTAAAAACAAAAAACCATCATAAAACCCCTTATATTTTATTCTCATTTTATTTGATGCTTTACATTACTTTTATTTTGCCGGAATTAATGTGATAAGGTCAAAGTGCTGTTCAAGACCAAGCAAAAATTAGATGGATCCATTAATACATTTAAAGCCCGTCTTGTGGTATGGGCTTCAATAAAAATAGAAAGCATTAACTTCAATGAAACTTGTCATAAAACACAGCAACCATCCGTCTCGTTCTCACAATTTCTAGAGTGCGAAATTAGTCCAGCCGACAATTAGAAATGAAGAGTGCATTTCTCCATGGTTTTCACCTTGAACCAGTTCACATGGAGCAACCACCTGGTTTTGTTGACCCCACTTGTCCAACTCATGTATGCCTACTTAGAGAAGGCCATTTATGGGTTCAACTCATGTATGCCTACTTAGAGAAGGCCATTTATGGGTTCAAGCAGGCTTCAAATTGAGTTTTTCTATAGAAAGTTGTCCTGTCCTTGTTTGTTCTTCACTCCTCTCAAGGGAGAATACTTATGTTGCTCTATGTAGATGAATAACCTGTAATTAGTAGCTCGGCTCATTTCCAACAAATTAGGATCTGAACTTACTACTAAAGACTTTGGGCCACTACACTACTTGCTTAGAATTGAAGTTATTCCTTTGATGGTGGCTGTTATTGTCTCAATCAAAGCACACTATGGACCTCCTCTGCTCTCAAAGACCCCGGATGATCAACTCCAAGTCTACAGGTACTCCAGTGGCTCAAAAGCACAATCTACATACCTTGGGTGCTCAACCAATTGATGGCACCTATAGGAGTGTTGTTGGTGCGCTACAATACCTTACCTTTGACTCGTCTTGACCTGTCTCACACGGTGAGTCTCGCACGTGTGCCAATTCATTGCATATACTTGCGCTCAAATTGCCTCTCCCAGGCGGCTAAGAAACAACTCACAGTTATTCGCTCTAGTGCCACGGCAGTCTTCTGCAACAACCTAAGTGCGCTGTATCTCACTGTCTTGTTTCATGCACAGGCATACACAGTTGTGTATAAAAGACAATCTCGGTTGTAAGGATGGTATTAAGAACAATAACAAGAATAAATGAGAATTCTGCTCACCTTCATTGTGTGAGTTACTTCTTGATCTGCCACCAATTTTTTGGTGCAAGAACCAGATACTGATCTGATGATTGCCATGAGTTCCATTCAGGTTCACAGAGCCTCATGAATATGACCACCCCCAATTCAAGCAACCAATGGGCTAGACTGGCGCAAGATGCTCCACACCAAACAGAACAGATTTTTGAGGCGGTGAATCCTATCAGACCCATGTGATCCAATAAACACTTTCTTTAGCTTCATTGATATAATTTTTAGTTAATTGGATGGATAAAATTAATGAAAACTGCTGGGTCCAGGCCAGACAGGACAATCGACTTTTGAGTCCGACAGCACTGAGCCAGACCAGAATTTCATCCCTGCGGATAAACAGGCTACCCCAGGGTCAGCCCAAATATCTTGAATTACAAATTTATTAAAAAAAAAAATATAAAAAATCATGTATGAACGTTGTTTATATAAAAGGTGGGCGAGTTTGGCTCTTTGCTATTGGGTCAGAATAAAATTCTTCGTCAAAATTACAACAATGAATTGCTTCCCAGCAATTAGGTACTATCATTTACAATGTTGAGCAGATCCCTCACCCATACAGATTAAACTATAATTGTCATAGCAATAAAACAAAATTTATGAAGACCAATTCGCTAATACAGAGGGAAAAGAAAACACAGAAACCCCCAAAGAATTACAATTCCGTAATTCCATAATTGTGGAAACTATAACTACATATTTTGCAGAAAAACCTGACCCGAGTGGAGAAAACTCTAATTCTAGGCCTCCCAAACTTGAACATGGAAAATTGTTATCAAACAACCTTACCTTATGAACAGAGAACATTACAATGTTGCAACACCATCTTCCCATAACCTCTTTCTTGCAATCAGAACTCTTTCTTCGTCGAGTGAAAGAGCATCCACCTTTGGTTCTACTTCTGATGACCAGTCATCCCATCTCAGGGCCGTCAAGAACTTCTGAATGTAGCTTATAACAGAGGGTTTGTCTCTTAAGATGACAAATCCAAGGGGCCGAAGTATGCGGTCCATGTCAAAGAGTAGATCCTCCATGCTACACCCACGTTGATCAATCTCAGAAAATACACCCCAAGCATGAAGTAGATCATAAGTGCGAGGGTAGGTAGAAAATGATTCGCACCTGTATTTAAATGAAAGTAGGCACATTAATAAAATTAACGAGACAAACATAAATAGAAATATGGGAATATGGTTTTAGTTATGATAGGTGAAAAGGAAAGCTAAAGCAGATACTTGAAGATTTCACCTGCAATGGGAGGCAGATGAAAAACAAAATGCTAGACTAAACAGTTTTAAGCACTAGACGCTTTATAGAAATCAACATTTTTGCTTCAGATAATAACTAAGGTCTCCAGCAAATGGTTTGAAGGCCTGGATAAAAAGTAGGAGTGCAACTCAAGCATAAAAAGTTATTATTTTTCAGGATTCTCAGTCATTGGCTGAATAACCTTACTATAGGAATTTAATCCTAGTGTTAAGTGGTAGTCCATGAATCTCAAGCTCCACGGAGGTTGGCAGTTGTGGTTGAGAATTCAAGATTTGAAAAATTATTTGCCTTTGTCTTTTGACCATTCAATAGTGAGGCAGAGAATCTAGCTGAATGGGGAGTTACTCTCAGTTATCGTACAGTTTGGCAATCTAAGTCCTTGAGGTTGGATCTGACTCGTTTGTTCTTATGCTGTGTTTGTTGGGCCCCTTCAGGATGGCCCTGTCGGTGTTGCTTACGGGTTTCTGGCTTTTTACTCTTCTGTGTACATATTGTCTCCAGAAATAAAATTTAGCCATTCGTCCCTGGCTGTAGCTCAGCCGGTTAGGAACACGAGTATGTATGAGAGAGCATACACTCGAATCTCTAGTGTAGCTAAAAATAAAACATAATTTTAAATGAAAATAAATAAATAGATTATAGATGATGATGGAGGTGGTAAAAATGGATATGAGGAAGTGTAACTTATCTGAGAATTTGGCTCAAGATAGATCGGAATGGAGAAACAAAATTCATGTAGCTGACCCCAACATAGTTGGGACAAGGCTTTGATGATAATGGTGAAATAAATAGATTATAGAATAGATCTTTTTGGTGTGAAGGTCTTCCTCCTATGGCTTTGATGCAGATTCCAGATCATTTACTGATGATGACTCTGATGATTCTATCTACAATGGGTTGACAACCGATGTATGACTATGAGGCCTCCATCCTGAATCTCAATACACCGAGCTTCCTATATAACAAGATCTTGGAACACCCAAATCAGCAAGAATTTGTTTCCGTTGTTTTCGCATTATATCCATGTTACAAATAAGGAATCAGATTACTTGGAAAAGATACTAATCCCCTGACTTCATTTGCATCAAAATACAGGGATTCTAACAATGTTAGGAACCAAAATCTTAGATCAATACTCAGATTCTAATTTATATCAAAACCAAATATAGGTTCCATATCCTGTTTGTTTCTGATCGGATCCATATTCCCTGGATTTCTCCGATATTGAGGTACCCATTGGCATCCTTAAAATAGTTATTTGTAGCTGCAAAAGAATAAATCGTAATGAAGGTATAACATAAAATCAAGATAAGTGCTAAATGAATGATGTGCTACAGAGTCAAATACTTACCAATCGTGGACAGTTCCAAGTAGGCCCCGATCATATATTATCTTCAGTTTGCTAGATTCATTGACAGAAACGACATTCATCACCCACACATCCATATCTTTAAGAGAAGCAGCAAACCCTCCAAGGTTGGAATTCATATCCATGATATTTCTGAATGAATTCTTCTCAAATTTGGATTTCATCTGCTTCCAATACTGAATGACTCTCCAACGCCAAACCTCCTGCATTCCACACACCACAATTGAATAACTGAAATCTCAGAGGCTGAAAAATGAAACTCATTCAATCTAAATGTCTGAAAAACCAAGCAGTTTACACAAACAGACTAACTAAATTACAGAAGATTACAGTGTCTTCCTGATATTTCTCAGCACTGATGCCTAGTTCATCCAGACGAGGAGGGGGTGCTGTAAGCCTCTGTGGCCATGGAGCCAGTTCGCTGCCTTTAGCCCGGTGCATTTCTGAATAGACAAATGAACATCATATTGGCATGGCAGCCATTACAAAACATATGACAAATGAACATCATATTGGCATGGAAGCCATCATTCATGAAAAAGAAAAAACTGCAGGGTAGAAATTGTTTTCGTCAACCATTTCATAGAAATAAGGACATCTATCACACCCATGGTCATGTATTTATTTTTTTTACAACCATGAGGCCAGACAGAGAACTGAAATGGGTTAATCCTGCACCTAGTAAGTTTAGTTTTGATTTGATGTGTTGAAAGTGAGTGAATTAAAATCTCCGCATGGATCGGAGAATAGACCCAAGATCAGGTACCGGTATGAGATGAAACAGTGTGAGTGGTACCATAATGTATTCCATTCTTATAGTCCATCAAGCTTAAATCTTTTACTACATGGTTGCTCAGCAATGGTTTTGAACAATTACACCTTAATTTGATCCAACAGCATTGACTCTCTTATTTCATAATGGGCGTCCAGGCGTCCTCTCTGTACTCAAGGAGGTTGAAGTTAAATGCAGTTGCAACAGCCATTTCACTTCTCCCCAGTCCACACTCACACCAATGAATGAACTAAACAAATTTTAAGGGACATTTTAATAGGTTTAACAATTAAAGAAAACTCAGAACTACAAGATTCTCCATCACATGAAAATTAAATTAATTGTTTATAACTAACGAGCACATTGACAGCAACTGAAAAAATATAAAACGCTCAGCCCAAAGCGTTGTACAGCTTGCCTGACTTTTCAACTTGACTAGAGAGAATGAAAACCCCACATTCCATGATCCATGGCCAACACTTCCAGACTTTAAGGTCCTAACTAACTAATTTTTAGCCTTTTCTCTTCAATATGGAAGGCTACTAAAGATTTTGTCTTGACCATCAACATTCTAGGCACCAAACGAAAGGTTATAAATCTCCCACCTAGCAATTTAGCGTGCAAGTGCAATGAGTGGTGGGATTGATCATAAGTTCATAACATCTTATACTTGGTCACCATTCCCAATAAATTGAACACGCAAACTGCACATCCTTTAAGTCTTGGAAATTGTACATTTCTTTAAGAACATAAGTGCGCTAGAATTACCTATTCAGCCGTTTTAACCAGAAGATTTCAAAATATTCAAATTACTCACTCTTTGAGTATGGTGTGATGCATGCCTTCATGGATACATTCCATGATGCATCAGGATCTTCATTGGAACTGCACAGAGGAGGTTGAGTCCCAGGATTTCTCTTCAAGTAACAGCTGTTACTCAATGGCTTCATCCATATGACGGTCTGGTCTCTCTTTGAAACAACCTTCCAACACATACGTCCTAGAAGATTGCTCATAGCAAACCAAATTCGCCGGTTCTCTTGATCTTGTGAATAGGCTTCTGGAGAGGAGTACACAAAATATCCCCCAGGTCTAAGTAACCTATCCAGTTCCAACAAGAGAATCCCATCTCTCTGAAGCCAATCAATCCTACATCGAGAGCAGTGAGCAAGTTCAAATGAATGGCTAGGATAAGGAAGCCTCTTCGTTCCCAACACACCAAGGGTCGAGGGGATTCCCCTCTCCAAAGCAAACTGGATCTGATTCTCATGAACATCATTGGGTGCAAGCGACATTGCTATGATATTGAGCGGAAGCAGGTATGCCCCAAAACTTGCTACTCCACATCCAACATCAAGGACAGTCCGGATGTTTCCACCATTGTTGAGGTTATCATCTGGAAACTTGAGCATCTATTTCAACAGAACCAAAAAGTTTCCATGACAAACAATAACAAGATTCAATGGGACAGAATTCAAAGGTACTCCACTGGCAATCAAATCAGTCACTCCAGTTCCTCACATTGGTCAAAGCAATGCAGGTCCCCCAACATTTCCACCAATGGGAGGTACATGGTCAACCAAACCGGCTGCTAACAGTGAAACAAGAAAAAATTCAACCAAGCACCACCAGTTACCTTAGCAATAGAGGCTATGTACTTGTCAGCTCCATAGTGAAAATGCGTCCCTCCACCTGGAAAATTTATCTTGTCTCCATTCACCACCATCCAATTCTGGTCTGATTTCTCAGATGCAAGGTGCGTGTGGGGTATATTGACCTTCCAGACTTCGTCACGGCTTGCAGGCCATCTGATCGGGATCTGAAATTTGACATTTTAAATCTCCAAAAACACCCCAAACACAACGATATCATCTGCTACTGAGGGCCGATTGTTTGATCAGCATTGAATTCCTCGGGTTTCAATGTAGTATCTTTCTATTAAAGGGGGTCAAAAATGAAGAGCTAAAGGTGAAGATCTCCGAAGGGGCCATAAAGCAATTTCCCTTTGATACAGAAGCAATTTCCCCCCAGTAAATTAAATCCTAAAAAGTTCATGATCCCATCTGCATTTCCACCTTAGACCCTTCAGTGCCCACCTTTATAATACTGGAAGAAAAACCAGTTACTATGAACTCATAGGAATTCAATATGAAGCAACAATGGATATTCAATTCCTATGAATTCTAAGCAAGGCTTTCTATTAAATGAGCTAAAAGTGAAGGGTTGAGGCTGAAAATGCACAAGGGGCCATCAAATGATTTCCCTTTTGATGAGAAATAATTTACTCATCCATCACCCAAGTAAATTAAATCATAGATAAGCGACAACCCCATCTCTGCATCTCCCCCTTAGTACTCCTACAATGTCAGTCTCTTCACTGTGGATTCCTAGGATTTCAATGCGAAATATAGGCAAACAGGCCCAAAACTCAAAAATGAAGACACCAAAACTTCTAAATCCTAACCTTGTACCCAGCAGGGGGAGGTATGAGGCAATTATATCGTCGCTGGGGGGTCGGGCAATGCCTCTCATAGTGCTCCATCAAGCTCAAATTCAGCTTCAATTTCATCTGGTATATCAGATTCCTATCCAAACAAGGAATCAACTCCGAAAACCTCGAATCGCAAACCTAAAAATTCAAATCCCAAAACCAAAAAACAACACAACCGCCATTTCATTATCCGCATTAACGAATTGAAAATGAAAAACCCAATCAGATATGGGAGAGCGAAGCGATTGGGAGGGAGTGTCTTACAGGTATGGACTTTGGGAAATCTGAGATGCGCTGCGGTAGGTCGTCATCGAAGGAGTCGAAGGCGGCGGCGTCTCTGTCTTCGACGTCATCGGAGAACTTCCCGACGACGGGGTCGGTTCCGTCGGCTGAGGCGAGGTGGTCGGAGGTGCGGATGCCGGGAGCGAAGGCGGAGCCGTAGTAGACGCAGATGAGGCCGAGGGAGACGACGAAGGCGATGAGGATGGAAGAGAGGAGCTTTGTGGTGAGGATGGTCTCGCTCTTCTTCCTCATCTCCGAACGACAACGACGGCCTCAGATAGAGAAAGAGAGCGAGAAATACAGAGAGGTTTTTGTGCGAGTGAGGAGGTCTTGGACAGGAAAAGGAACACTCAGGACTATTCCTCTTTTGGCATTCTCTCGGAACGAAGAAACATGTGACTGAGGGTCTGGAATCCGGATCAGTCTTGAGGCTGAGCCCAGCTCTTGTGGGGGTCCACATCGGCCCGGCTGGGGATGGGACTGGCCCCATGGCCGTGTGTATTGTGAAGGCAGCATCAACCCCACTTCCTACCGTCTCGATCTTTCTGTAAACTCACATATTACTATGGTAGATTGAATATTTGGAGAGATAAAATGGACTAAAGTAAAAATAAAAAAATAAGATGAAAATTATCAAGATTTATTAAAATTTAATATCAGAATTCCGGTTTGAAATGATTTTAAGCTATGTAAGTGATAAACAACATATTTTATAGTACTTAAAAATTCACAAGTTGAAAAACATCTAAACATGAGAAAACATATGAGTATAGACACCCTAAAAAAAAAAAAATATTATGCCGTTACTATTAAAACATGAATCGATGAAATCATCCGTGTCTCCATACTTATAACCAAACGTAGAATGCAAGAAGTCATTAACTCTACAAATCCTTGGTAAGAATTTTACTTCTCCATTCGAAGAGATGAATTCTAAATCATACAAATTCCTCTCCAGTCATGGATGAAAATATCGGCCGATACCGATATGTATTGGCCGATACGTACCGGTATCGGCCCATACCGTTCCGATATTTTAATGGATTCGCCCATCGTCGGAACGGTATCGACATCAGTGGGTTCTTCGCTAAAAACCACCGCCAAAATATCGAAGAGTTTAAGGCGCGATACATTGAAAATATCGGTCAAATCCGCTATATCGGCCGATACTAGCGACAATTCAAACCCACCTTCTTCTCGATCTTTTTTCCATCCGAGGTTTCCAGCATATTCAAAATAAGGAAAAAAAAAAAAAAACAGAAGCAGAGAACATTAAGGTTGTAGGGAAAAAAGGAAAATAAAAGAGAAGAGGGAGGGAAGGAGACTGGAGGAGAAAGGAGTCTGAAGCATACCTGGGAGTAGTTGCAGCATGTCGTCCGCGTCCTCCTCTATCACTGCCAGACGTGGGTAAGCCCATCACGCTCTCTCTCCTCCTTCCTCCACCACCTCTCCCTTTCTTCCCTCCCGTTTTTTTTTTTTTCTTTTGTTTTCCTGTTTTGGTCTCTGCCGCCGCCTTCTATTTCCATTTGGGAAAGGCAAACGAACCCTTCGATTAGGGCAAATGCCCTCTAGACAATTACTAAACTGCCCTTGTTAGCTCCAACCAAAAAACGAAAAAAAAAAACTGCCCTTGTTAGCCAACTTTGGCAAAGTTTGTAGTGGAGAATGGTTAACCTACAATATAAATGATCTTTGTGCTCCACAGTGCACACATAGAAAATCTAAACCATTTGAAATAATTTGCTCTTCTTTTATGGGGCTTGGAAAAAGTTTTATTGTAATAGTAGTTTGCCTCACTCTAAGCTTGATTAGTTGATCAGTTGTAGAAAAAAAATGCATGCCAATAATCTCAATGGGCCCTATAGAAATTTTACTCAAAAGTCATGTTGATAGAACATAACTAAAAATCAA
The DNA here is from genome assembly GCA_003546025.1 of Camphora micrantha. Taxonomy (NCBI): domain Eukaryota; kingdom Viridiplantae; phylum Streptophyta; class Magnoliopsida; order Laurales; family Lauraceae; genus Camphora; species Camphora micrantha. The sequence goes on along the minus strand of QPKB01000012.1, from coordinate 21,300,972 downwards.
GTGTGGCCTATCTAACAATGGGCCTGGCCTAGCCCTAAATCATAATGAAATGCTTGCAATCATGAGTTAGTATTAAATGATGATTGATATGTTATCTTTATTTTCTTTTATTTTACACTAATAAATTGATCATGAGCATTGATAATGGTTGCATTATATGAAATGCTGGAGAAGACAACAAACTGCGACACAGACAGGACTCATAACTTAAGGTGACCGATATTTTGATTTATTATTGTTATTAATGGAAAAAAATTATTGTTTTCTAACATTTTCTAATATTCTGGATTTTTTGGATATTTTTGTGAATTTTTTTGGATTTAAAATAAAATTCACACCGCGACCAATACTGATATCATATCGGTTTTTTGGCCCGGCCGATACCGCGACTGAAACTGAGATTTTAAACCATGTCTCCAGTTACCGAACGTGCCTTTCTGAAAATAAGATTTTCCTTTGGGGGATGAGAGATGGAGCTTTGCTGTGAATAAGTATTTGCACGAGTATGCATCATTTAAGAGAGACTCACAAATTTCTCATGAGTAGCATGAGGAACGCATTACCTATTCCTTTGCCGACAAGATTTTATTTTGTGTTTCAACCGGATTCTCTCTGGGGAGGCAAACCATGATAAAATAAGAAAGTTTTTTAAAAAGTGGAGGATGCGAGATGTAAAAAAATTGAGGATTTTACTGGAAAATACCCAGTATTTGTCTGTCGCACGTACAAATGCCCCGGAACACTTTCACTACGACAATATTCCTCACCTCAATTTTCCTTTTTTTTTAAATATTTTTTCAAAGCGACGATAGCGTCACTTAATTTAATGAAATTAAGTGACGCTATCGTCGCAATTCGTTCTATTTCCCCACTGTCAAAACCCACTTTTTCTCATCTATAAGTGTCCACTTCTTCTTTATACTTGCACGTTTTCGCTCAACAAACCTTTCATACACAGAATGCTGAAAATCTCCTTTCTATTGCTCATCTCATTGGTTGTTGGCTTTCATTTAAGAGGTTAGTGCACATTTTTGTACATTTTTTTATGCTTTTCAGAATATTAATAATATTTTCAAGGTGTTCGTCATCCATTTCCTATTTCCCCGCTGTTGAAACCCCATTTTCTCATCAATAAGTGTTCACATCTTATTTATAAGCTTGCGTTTACGTACAACAGACCTTTCATACACATAATCCTGCAAATCTTCTTTTTATTGCTCATCTTATTGGTTGTTGGCTTCCATTTAAGAGGTCGGCACACTTTTTTTTATATTTTTTACGCTATTTAGAGTATTAATAATATGTTCATGCTATTTGTCATCCATTTCCCCTCGCCTTGTATATTACCCATCACAGATGGCTTATATCGACACCAATGATGTGGACTATTTGGAGTAAATGACCTTTGAATCCCAGATAATAATCTGTCAACCGTCTCTTTACTCTATTTTGAACTTGTTGGCGGCCATCTCATCCTCCAATATGTCCATATACGTGGAAATTGGAATGGTTTTACTGGAATCAAAATAAATGGAATATTTTTCAAAAGCAATGAAAGTATCCTTAATGTTTTATACCATTAATGAAACTACCATTATTGTTTAAGATGTAACATACATGTGTAATTTCCTCTACATTACTGAAATGTTGTGTATAGTCTGCTACTGCAATTCTCTCTAATGGATATATGTTCTTTCAACGATTAGGATGTCGGGAGATGAATTAATAGTCATATTGCACTATGAAGGGGATCTTCAGTTTGACATGATTCATCAAGCCTATAAAAGTGGAAAGCAAAAGATGAGGTCTATTCCAAGTGATATAACATTTGAATCGTTAGTTAAAGTTGTTATTGAAGCTTCACATTGGGTGGTTTCTATGAAGACATAAGCATACATTATTTACATCACAATGGTAAAGTGTTTTAATTGGTTGGCATCGAACATGATAACGATATTAAGTGCATGCCGACACTCTCAAGAGTTGAAACAAATGGGATTTGTTTATATATCAACAGAACATCAGTTGGTTCTGGTCTTAGTATTGAAGAACAACGAAGGTACGCCATTTGACATAATTTTCTTAAGCAACACATTCATGTCTGTTTAATACATTATTAATTCAATATTAATGTTGATATTTATCATGTACTTTTTGAAGGTCGCATGGGTTGAATATGCATATGCTACGAGATGGTAAATGTGCTGGTACAGTTGGCAGTCATGATGCAAAGCGGAAGTCTCCATCAGAGATAGACACAAGATGCTTATACTGTAAACCTCAGTGAAGACCACGACATGCACTTCTCCTCCAACCTAAACTTTGCGACCGATGAATTGGCCCAAGAGAGTGACATCGTCTTTTGCAAGTACCTTGATGCAGTAGAGAGTGATGCTGATGTAGAAGCCATCAACGTAGAAGACTATCACCCTAAAAGTAGAACTAATAGCAGTGCCCCCATAAGAGCGAACATGGGCCAGAAATCAAATGTTGTGGAGCCATCCAAACACAGGCGTGAAATTATTTTTGAAGATACTGTGAGCCTGGAGGAGTCTCACCCTGGAAGTAGTACTAATGACGGTGCAATCAATAGAGTGACCGTGAATGCGAAATCAAATGTTGGGGAGCCATCAACCCACAGGTGTGAAGTTCATTTTGAAGATAACATGGTTCCAGAGGAGCTTCCTACAGATTTGTACCATAATACTTCTCGGGAGATGTGGTTAGCACGCAAATTTCTGGATCGCGAAAATCTCAAGAGGACTATAGCCAGTTTACAATATATAACAACTTCACACTCGAGCATCTAAAGACTAGTCAATTCAAAGTCACAGCAAAATGGAAGGACCAGGATTGTCCATGGCGCATCCATGCGTCTATAATTGAGAGTGGACCACGGTTTAAGGTTCGAACCTACAACCCGGTTCATAAATGTTCAAAGCCAATGATGGGTACAACACATAGGCAAGCCTCATTAGGTTAATTGCATAGTATATTTTGGACAAAGTTCTTCTAAATAATAATTTGGGACCGAAAGAGATAATGAATGATTATCAGATGGAGTTTGGGGTTACTACATCATACAGGAAGGCACATATCGTTAGAGAAATGGCACTTTGTATAGTTCGAGGTTCATACAAAGATTCATTCAAACTCCTTCTGTTGTATTGTGCTGAGTTGAAGATGATGAACCCAGGGAGTGTGACCAACATCGAGATGTCCGACGATAACATATTTAAGAGATTTTTTTGGGCTTTTGCTCCATCCATCCGTGCTTTCACATCGTCTCTCAGGCCAATTATTGCAATCGATGGATCACATCTTCATGGTAAGTACCCAGGTGTTTTGTTGATAGCCGTAACAATAGATGGAAATCACAAGCTCTTTCCAATAGCTTTTGCATTTGCTGAAGCCGAGCGACGTGACAGTTGACAGTGGTTCATCGCAAATGTGAGTATTTCTCTTGGTGAACCAACAAATCTTACCATCGTGTCTAATCGACAAAAGAGACTTATCCCTGCGCTTGCGAACGTCATCCCACTTCAACCCATTGCTACTGTTGTCGCCATCTCACGGAGAACATCAAGTCAAGATTTAGTGATTTGGCAATTGTCATTAAGTTTTGGTGCGCTGCAAAGGCTTACAGGGCCTGTGAGCACGATGCGTTCATGGAAGATATTAAGGCTGTTAATGTTGAGGCATACAATTATATACATGCATTTGGCAGGCAACATTGGAACATGCTTATGTTGAGGGACGACGGTATGACATACTTACAAGCAACGTTGCCGAATGCACCAACACCATATTAAAGGATACCAGAGTTCTTCCAAATTGTGAAACAGGTCGAAGAGATTAGGGTCAAACTCATGGAGTTCTTCCAAAAATGACATGCCAAATCTTTGGATGTCAACCTCTCGTTTGACACCATATACTAAGAAATAGTTGAGCCATGAAAGTGAAGAAGCACGTAGGTTGCATGTGCGTGTTGCCGAGTTAAAAGAGTTTCAAGTTCAATCCGCCAGCTGTGTGGATGTTGTTCACCTCGATCGTCGGACTTGCACTTGCCGCAAATGGCAAATTATTAGAATCCCGTGCTCACATGTCATTGCAGGTATGAGGTTGAGGAACAAAAGTCCATATGATTTTTGTGAGGATTGGTATCTTGCAAATAAGTACCAGTCAACATACAAAGAGGACATTCACGCTACCCATGATAGCAAACAGTTGGAGCACATATCAGATGAAAGGGTCTTGCCTCCTCTATCCTCAAAACAACCCCAAAAGACCGAAGAAAAATAGGATCCGTACAGAAGACCGCTATAGAGAGCGTAGGGTTATCACTTGCTCTCACTGTCATGAGAAAGGTCACAACTAGGCCTCATGCAGGAATCTGCCTCCTCCGCATAATACATAGATACCTCATACCTCATATAGATGTCTTCTGTGATGTATTGAAAAAAAAGAAGTACAGACTTGATGTTCTTTGTATTGTCTTGAACGTACAGGTCCTTTTGATGTTCAGTTTTTTCTTTTTTGAATATATCATGTTCTATGTACAAAGTTTTATGGTCAAAGCCTTTTTCGACAAAGTTGTATTAAATCAAAGTTGTAAGGTCACATATTGCTTTTTTTATTTGTTCCGGTTTGACCGTTTCCAATTAAGTAAGTAAAAAAGATAGAGTACAACTGTTGTTTTGATAGTATGAATTCATTTGAGTTTTGATCCATTCATTGGAATTAGATTGTGATGTACGGGAGGTTCTCTTGATATGTGCAATCATCTAAATAATACAACCTCTAGTTCCTAGATGGAAGCTTGTAGTAGTATTACAAAAATAAACGACACTAGCGTCACTCTGTGTATGAAATTGACTTCAGTTGGTCGTTGCTAGCATCTTTCAAAGCTGAATTTACAATTCAGTTGAACGACGCTAGCGTTGATCTGTTTTTTTTTTATTATCAGTTAGACGACGCTAGCATCATTTACCTGAATGCATGAGCGACGCTAGCGTCACTTAATACCCTTTTTTTTTAGAATCATACATTCTCAAGTGCAAGGTGCACATACATTAATCTGCTTCATTCCTGCTGACATTATGATCATGTAATCAACTGATCATATACCAAAAAATTATTCCCGATTCAAAATAATGACACCGGAGCAATAAATTGAATCAACATTTCCACCACAAGTACCTTATTGACAGTACCTTTGAGGGTGATAGAATAGCAAGCAATTCATATAAAAAACAATTCCATTTTATCTCAATAGACAAACTAGCTAAGCTTATCGGTAGAATACAAGCGTGCAAAGTTGAAGTTTGTTTGTTTGGTCCTTTGAACTTGGTTAATAAAGAGCAGAAATTCTCCTACAAAATATCTATGCTGGAGAATTTTCATTGAGAATTCCCTCAATCAATTTCTCTATAAAACAAACTACATTTATTAAGAGGAAACAATGTAACTAAGAAGCATGATTATATCATGTATCACTGTCCAAGCAGACACAATCCTCAAGCCTTGGTCCCATACTAAACACTTCTAATTTGGGGCTAAGATTCAGCCATTAGTCACCAAAGGGTATATATAATCAGTGTTTTGGAGAGAGACAAGGGACACAACTCACTTGATATATCCATCTTCTTTACTATAATTTATGCAAGTTATGCTCTAGGGGTCTTCTAAGTCGGCTCTAGGGTCAGAATCGACAGGCATCTGGCTTCATTTGCATCCAGGAGGTGGCTTGCTGGTTAGCTTAATACCCTATTTGGTTCGACCAAGTGTTTGCCTGTTCCTGATTTGTTTCAACATGGTAATTATTGGAGTTGGATTTTTTTTTAGAGAGAGAAGGCAATTGATTGACAAAACCTTGAAGTTGTCCTCATCCCATTGTCAAGAGATCAATTTGATTTGATCATACCTTTACAAATGAATACAGCATGAATATATACAAATACCATTAAACAACTCCATTGATTGTATGCATATCTAAGGTAAGTTAGAACAATGTTGGTTGGGTTTGATTGTAGCAACATCAAGCTGGCTCATGGATCCTAATCCTCCCACTCAAGCTATAAAAAACACCAAATTTTCCCATTAAGGAAGGTAAAACTTATTTGCCAAGAGCCTTGCTAAAAATGTCAATAAGTTAAAGGTCAGAAATACATAAGTTGTTTGGAGAAACTCATATTGGATTTTATTTTCACAAACAAAATGACAATCAAGTTTGATATGTTTGGAACTTGATTGTTTGGTGCACTACTGGAAGATAGGATTGTGAGTTATGTGAAGAGGGGGTTGGTCATCAGTTATCAGTTATCACATGTTAGTTTAATTGGTTGGGAATGTGATACGCTAAGATTATCTTAGCTCATCATCTTCTGAATGCTACGATTTGGCAGGTAGGAACTCCGCAGAAGATGATGAGGAATGGAGGAAGAGTTTTTTTAGGAAAGCCTCAAAAGGAGCGGAAAAGGCTTCCAACCAAGGTTGTAAAAGTTTTCTTTTAAGTAGAGGTTCTTTTTAACTTATTTTTCATATCAACGTAAGCTGCTCACCTTTTCTTTTAGCTTTTACTATTATTATTACCCATAGCATCAGTACAGGTGATTTGTGTTCTATGTCATTTTTTTTCAGAATCATTATTATTATGAAGATGCACTTTTTTTTTTTTTTTTGGAGTATATTACTTATAAAAAAGTTGTGGATTGTATTACTATTCAAGGAAAAAATAAATCAAGTTGTTTGACATACTTTTTTTTTAGACTTGAGTACCCTCAAAATTAAGGGTTAGGTGGTTTTCAAACTCTTATGTTTGTGTTCATGTACATTTACTCACATGTGTTTTGGAATGTGGATCTTGTTGTTTCAGTGGTAAAAGGGGAATTGATATGGAATGGGAGCAATTTGGAAGGTAGGTGAACTCATGAAAGGAACAAAGCTATAAGGGTTTTGTCTCTCTCTTGTTCTGACACTAGTTAGGGTGATCATCTCTGGAATTTTTTTGTATTGAGATTGGAGGTGTAGGAAGAACAGAGGAAGCAAGATTGGTGTTAAGCTTGAAAAGTTTAATACTTCACTATGGCAAAGTCAGTTTGAACCTCTTCTGCATTGTAATGATCTTTACGGTCATGTGGATGGTTCTACCCCTTGTCCCATCCAATACCTTTAAGGTACTTCCTGGACACAGAAGATATTGAATACAGCATATATGGCAAAAACTTGGTCAGTTGGATTAAATCTACTCTCACTGAACATGCTTTGATTCAATTTGTTAGATTAAAAACTACATTGTTCCTCACTATTCTATCTAGATAAACCCAACACAGAAACCCTAATACCTTGTAAGCAATTGGAATCAAAACCAATTACCAAATAACAGTTCTTCAAACAACAAAAATAGATAAATATTTCACACCAAAAATGCAATAATGAAGAGGTGGAAAGATCATACATCAAAGAGAAGTAGAAAGATGGCAGACAATAATAGAACAGAAATGAAGAAATTGCACGTTTGGTAACGTAATCCCAGTTCCGGATTTTAATCAATCACCAAACAAGCATTACGAAATGGAAATCCCATGTCCCAAAACATGTGAAACGCAAACAGAAACCATTGTGGATTTTTCGTTCTTTGATAAAAACCTCAAATAGACATTGTGTTTCAAATGCTACACAAATGTGCAAACGGTATCAACGTCCCATACCTTAGGGGTGATGTGCAATATCGGAGCAATGTTGATCCAAAGTAAGAAAGGAAGAATGCAAAAGGAATAGCGGCGTCGACGTACTGGTGCAGAGGAAGGAGGGGGAGAGGAAAAATGTGAAAACAAAAGGGAGGGAGGGTTTTATGAAAATGCTGTCGAGAGACGGTAGCGTCTCTAATAAAAGCACTAGCGTCACTCGTTTCATATTCGAAAAAAAAAAAAAAAACAGGGTCTGACGGACCCCGTTTGTGTGGCTATTCTTGGAGCACTCATACGTACGACAGACAAATACTGGGTATTTTCCAGTAAAATCCTCAAAAAAAAATTCATAAATTTTTCATAATATAGGGTGTTTTCCAAATCTCTTGGGTTAAAAATAAAAAAGAAAATGCATAAACTTTTAATAGCATAACGGGTGTTTTCTAAGATTTCTGAGGGATCATGACCCTCCCTTGACTCCTAGTTCTCACTCCACTGATGATCATAGGAATTAGAATCTTCTCCACCAAGGAGTGACTTGTTTTTTTCTCCTCCTCTTCTTTTTTTTTTTTTTTTTTTTGTTTTTTGTTGTTGAGGAAATTGTGTTGTACCAAATATGGGAGGTTGTAAAAAAATAAGAATAATTTTCCTCTCTATCTTGAAATCATTTAGTCACACAAATGCACCACTAGATGATTCAGAGGACTCTGGCTACTTGCTCTTGGATTCTTAACCAATAGTAGGGCTGTACAAAAAAATCCAGTATCAATACAAAATCGAATCGAACCGACCAAGTCAGACGGTTTAGATCAATTTTATGTAGATCGGTTCAATCAACGGTTTGAAAATCATATAAATCCGTTTTACATATGTCAGTTATCGGTTTGAACCCATGGTTAACTGCCTAAACTAAACCGACCGTATATATTAACTTGAGTATTGAGTTTTGACTATTTTTGCCATGGGGGAAGCGCTTGTATGTTACATGTTTGATGAAAGTTCTACAAAAAGTATGCATTATTGAGTTTTTAGTAGCACTGCCCAGGAATTTAGTCTAACCTAAGAGACTCATCTCAATTAGTTCAAAATTGGCTACATTTCACTCGAACCCATCTTATTGGCAAAAAAAAAAAAAAAACTAGTTCTTTTTGTGTTGAATTCATTAGTCTGGATCAAGTAATGTAGTCTAGTACAGGTTTTATGCAGAGCAATAGGTACGTGCCAGACCATTTTGTTGGTGTATTTTACCAGAAGATTTGAACTGCTTTAGCCCATTGGCTTGAAAAGTTGGTCGAACCTGGCTTGATCCATTCAATAACACAACCGGATGATGGATGGAAATAGTTCATCCATCGTTTGATGTTTACTTCCTTAATTGAAACGAATTATGAAATATATTTTAGTGTTCATCACAGCTTCTCCTCATTCCATATTGATAGACCAAGTTTTTAAACTGTAATTTTTTGGTGAAAAAAATAAAATAAAATACGTAACCGTAACTGAACCAGTTTGGTTCGGTTCAGGTCGAGCACATGGGTGGTTTGGTTTGAAAATTAGAAAACTGATGGATTCGGTTTGATTAATGGTTTCCCCTCTAAACTGATCTGAACTGCCCATGTGCACCCCTAACCAATAGTATAAAGTGTGGATCCTTTTGTGGCTTCCACTTAATATAAATTCATGAGGCTCTTTAGTGGGACCTAGTTACGAGAAATCTAAACCATTCAAAGTAAATTGGCCCAAATGATTCTTTTGAAAAGTTCCCTCCATTACAAGATAGGCGCTTTCAGATTTATCACTTATAAACAAGTAAATGAGTATTATGAATTTTTTGTGTTTTTTAAACTTATCTTTTATTGAAATAAAATTTTCTAAAGGACAATAAGTGGGCCATTTATTTTGAAGGGCTTGGGTTTTTACCTATAGCCCCACTATCTATTGAAGAGCCTCACGAATTTCTCACGGGTGGAAGCCTTGGAGGACTCAAGACTCATTAGGATAAATCATATATATATATATATGGAGAATATTCATGTGCATCCATCTCTCACCATAGGGTGAGGGACATTTCCATAATTAGGAACTTTCAAGTATAAAAGAGAATTTTCAAGTACATAGGGTGAGGTACACTTCCATAATTCATGTGCATAAAGGGAAAGTGTCCTCACCCTATGGTGAGGGATAGATGCACATGGATGTCCCCCTATATATATATATATATATATGAGACTATCTTTGAGATCAAATACGACCACAATCAAAATCACGATCTTCCTATAATAAAACGAAAGCTTTATTCATGTCAAGGAGGAAGATTTTCTCTCATGCCAGTCCCATAGTGCCCGAAAAGATTTTCATTTCCCATATTTTTAATTTAGGAGCCAATTCTTACTTGGCTACCAAGGTCTCGAACCTAGGCAATCATCCTTCCTCACCTGAGGGCTGTTCTTACCTCGCCCAATGTCTACTTCCCTCACTAGAGGACTAAGGTCCTAACCTTCTAACTTGGGCAACAAAAAAATTTAAGGGTTTCCCACCATGGTAGGGGATTAAAAATTTTACACGACCCTCTCATATGTTCAGTGCATCAAACTAGCATAATATTCATCCATGACATGTCATGAAAGAGTGAATAATTTAAGATTTTCAATCTCCACCGTCCACAGAAAGCAGTTGCCTCATAATTAAAGGTGATTACCAAAAACCTCCTGTGATAGACCGATGGCTACGTAGGATTCTCATACGAGAAAATCGTTGATCAAACTAAGGTTGGTAATGACTCTTGTTAGAGAGTTCTTCCGTAATACAATACTAGGTGGGGCAGTGATTTTAGGCCGTTTGGGTTATAAAGCGTGCTCCAATTATGGATTTATGTGAATAAGCTCAATCATCGATCTATCTGCAAACCATCTAAACTCACATAAGTTGTGTGGATTATGCTTTTATGAAGGTACGATTGTGTTGATTGAGGATTAATAACATCTTAGGGCATGAATCATATCACCAAGTTTCTATATTGCTGGCCTTTTTCATTGTCTTAGATAAAGCAAGTGAAACTTCATGAAGCATATCCATAAGCTATTTTAGACACTATAGTGAAAAATATTTAAAAGAGGATTTGACAATTCAATACCCCTTAGACACCTAATCTCCAATTCATGACTCAAAGTAAGCTAATGTCACCAGAGTCCTTTGACTCTGGTCTCCCTTTTTCTTTTTCCATTTTTGCCTTAGATCCCATGGTATCATGGGTTCTACATGTTAAAAGTTGAAAAACTACTTGGATCCCATGATATCATGGGTTTTTAAAAGAGATAATTAGCGAAAGGTCCCTAAAATTGAATCTATTCAGCCTCCAGTCCAGAGAAATTCTTTTTAAGGGCTCTAGTCCAAGCAGCTAGACTATTTGCAGCCAGAGGTCCCTATAGCAACATGGTTTCATTTTTTAGGACTAATTTGCCCTTTCAACCGTTTTAGGCATAAATTTTGAAATTTAAAATTTCAAATCTTCCCTCCTTCATCCTTCCTAAATCCTCTCAAATGACTCCACAGATCGTCCTTGATCCAGATTTCTGCACTAGTCTCCTAAGAAGAACTTGTAGAGGATTCTCGATTCCATCCAGAGTTGTCAAAACGCAAGAGTTTGTTGCAATCGACAGATCTACGTGCCGCGATGTTCGACTGCTGTAGAAAAATGGTACTCGGGGTGTAAATCGAAAGGCCACCACCTTCTCTCCCACTAATCTCTTTATGTATTCCCAAATCTCAATCAAATCTCACCCATCGACCCCCAAATCCAAAGTTTGCCTGATCATGATCTCGTCCATTCCAATATCCTTACAAGGCTGGGCGACCGTGATGGTAGAGACTGATCTGAACCTTGATCAGTGGGGCCGACGATTTCCTGCAGCATTCATATCCTAGGCGAGGACGTGTTCTCTGTTGGGGGGAATTCTGTTGCAGAACGTGTTGTAGTGATAAAGATCAAAGGGGTAGGTTTAGGTAGTCTGTGAGTGCATGAGTAAATATGGCCCTCACCATATTACAAAAGTATGAGAGTGGTGCTGGACACATCATGGGTAAAGGTTATTTCTTTAACCTGGGCACTTATTTTTCAATGGGTGAAGTGTTTCTCTGTGTTTTGTCTCCCTTAGGTATTCATGTTTGATTTCTGGAAACCCATTTGGTCTTTGAATCTTGGATATGTGATTTCTTGAGTATTTTCTGATTTTTTGTGCTAAGTATGGACTTTTAAAATGACGACAAATGGATTTATGTAATTCTGTGTTGATTTCTAGTTCTGGAAGGGAAATATTGAGATTGTGGACTGTGTGATGCATCACAAGTTTTCAAGAAAGGTACAGCTAGTAGCAGGAGTCCTGTCATCATTATCAACAACAGCATTATAAAACTTCACATTTTTTTAATCTAAAATTGTGTTTGAGATTGTTATGGTTCTCCTCCCCCATTCTTCTCTTCCAAATCTGTACCCTCAGTTCAAAGCCCATACCTACTATCAAATTTATATAAGCTTTTTGTCAAATTTATTCGAGTTTTTGTAAAATTAATCTGTCTCCTGTCATATTTCTCTACGTTTTTGGCAAATTTATCTGAGTTTTATCAAATTTATCTGAGCTTTTGTCAGATTTATCTGACTTTTTGTGAAATTTATCTGTCTTCTGTCAAATTTATCTGAGTACTGTGTAAATTTATCTGAGTTATGAAACAAATTTCTCTGAGTTAGGGACAAATCTATTTGAGTTTTTGGCTAATTTATCTGATTTTTGGAACAAATTTATCTGAGTTATGAGATTTGGAAAATTGGTTTATCTTAGTTTTGGCAAGTGTATTTGCGTTTTTTTAAATTTATTTGCATTTTTTAATTTTATTTACTTTTTTTGAAATCTATTTGCGTTTTTTAATTTTATTTGTGTCTTTTGAAATTTATTTATGTTTTTTGAAATAAATTTAACTGAGTTTTGGCAAAAATACTTTAGTTTTTGGCAAATTTTTCAGAAATTTGAAAAATGATTTATCATAATTTTGGCAAATGTGAGTGCGTTTTTGAATTTTATTTGTGTCTTTTAAAATTTATTTGCGTCTTTTGAAATTTACTTGTATTACTTGAAATTTCTTTGGATCTTTTGAGATTTATTTAAGCCTTCTGAAATTTATTTATATTTTTTGAAATTTATTTCGATCTTTTTAAACTTATTTGCATCTTTTTAAATTTATCTGCATTTTTTTATATTTAATTTTTTTTAAATTTATTGCTTTTTTTTTTAAATTATTGCATTTTTTTTAAATTTATATGTGTTAATTTGAAATGTACTTATGTTTTTCTAGAATTTATTTGAAAATATCATTAATGATATTTCTTTTATCGTGGGCAATTAAATGACAGGATATGATTCCTTTAATCTGGGCAATTAATGGGATTTACCACTAATCATGGGATATGATTCAAAGAAAGGGCAAATTAGACATTTTAGGTATGAGAATGTGTGTGAGGGACCTTTGGCTTCATGACTTTTTTTCGTGGACTGTTTGCATTAAAGTCAAACTTTGAGGGATCTCTTGCCGAATCCCCCTTTTTAAAAACCCATGATATCATGGGATCCAAGGTCAAACGACTATGGTGACATTTAATGTCTTGTAGTCATGAATTTGGCATTGAATTGTCTTTTAGGCATTGAATTGTCAAATCTCCTATTTAAAATTTGGAGTTCCCATAACAATGTGAGTTAGACTTTAGAGAATTTAGATAAATGATCGAAGAAGCATTTGAAATCTTATATGACCAAATCGCACTAATAAAATTACAAATAACAACAGTTTGAAGAATTCTTGTCTTGAGCATTTCAAATTTTCACAAATTATCAGTGGAGATTTCAACGAAAAGCACTTTTTTTTTCTTTTGCCATCGGAGGGTTTTCAACCCTTTTGGGCTAGACTAATTCATTTAGGCCTAGAGGGAAGCCGGGTAAACTCCCCTGTTACCCGAGTGTGGTAGTGCAGTTTCAAACCTACAACTTCCGAATGCGAGCTGTGGTCTTAAGACAACTGAGCTATCCCGTGGGGTAAATAAAAAGCACTTGGAACTTCAAAACTTAGAGCATTACAAAAGTCTATTTTGGCCACTGTATTGTAACTTGTATTTGAAGTTCCACATGCTAGATAGATAATTTGGAGACATGCTTTGACAAGCAGTTAGAATTCTTCTCTTTTCATTTTCGTTTTTTTTTTTTCTGTAAAAAGCATTTATAATTCTTAGATAACCTAAATTCCACTCAAAAAGTCTTTATATAAAACATATCTAGGTAGTTAGTTTACATAGAAGAAGTTTATTTTTTATACCTATATAGTTCAAGAAGTTTATTTTTTTATACCTTATCCTTTCTTTTTTAATAAAGTTCTTTCTTAGTTTAAAGAAAGAAAACTGGAAGCAGGGTGGCTGGAGATGGCCATGACCCATTCAATACTTGTGAGATTCCCTTGCATTTTCAGTTCACAAATGGCCCACTCACAATTTTTTTATTTATATGGTGGCACAGATGAAGTACCTTCACCAAAGGCTCCTATACTTTAAAAACTCCATCTCTTTCCACATTGATGGTTGAGCACAGAATGACATACGGACCACCAGCTGGAACCTATTTCCTCGAAATTCCTGTCCTGAAGTGATATTGCTGGTGCCTCACAGCCTAAGATCAAGATAACAAAATATACTCAAGCAAAGAAGCACAATATAAACAGGTGATCAAGACAACACTTCTAGCATAGTTGAAGGATCTACCACTTGTAGTGAGCTACATAGACTCTAGACTCAATGTTGATTGAACTTTTTTGTACTTATTAATAAAAAATCTCCAAACAAAGATGAACATTGTTGGCTGGCCCTGCTAAAATATACTTCAATTATGAATTTAGAAAATGGCGGCATCATAATAGTTGTCATTTATATCTTGGTTGTAGCCTGACCATACCATTTTTTTTAAATTTTTTTTGGTACTGGTATGAAGCAACACTCCATTAAAAATGACTTTTAAAGCTGTTATAGTTTATTGTGATTATCTATTATCTACTTCCAAGGCAGCCTTAGAATTGTTTCAAATATATACTGAACTTAGTATAATTCCGTTTGAGCACCACAGTCCAGAAAAAAAAAAAAAAAAAAAAAACATTCTTTGACATAAAATGGGCCATATGATAAGTTTTATAGGGCCTATCTGATAAGCTAGATAAAGAGGCAGTCTTTAGATTAGATATTTATGTGCCGTTTCACAAGTCAAAAAATAATATATATATATATATATCTATTTTGCAAATTTAAAAAGAAGATAAAAGGGAAAATCTTCAAATATGTTTTATTCTTCAGACTGTTTGGAAAACTTTTATGTGGATCTTTAAGGAAAACCTTTTGCTTATTTTTCAAAAAGGGACAAAAGGTAGCTTTTACAATTAAATGTCAATCTCTAAAGTAATCATATGATTTTTCTTTTATATAAGATTTTTATAAGTTTTGACACATATAACGTTTACCACATGGCAAGTTTTGCACATACTTCTTTTGTTGTTTACAAAATTTACCTCTACAACATTTACCATACAGAAAGTCTATATGGACCGAATTGTGAGCCCGAAATTGAGACCGATCCCAGTTGGACGTTGAGCTGGACTCCAGCTGAGATCTAATGTTTAAGAAAGAAAATAACCCATATGAGCCCGCTCTGCTTTTTCAATCGCCCGCCAGAAAAACCTTCTCTCCCAGCGTCTCTCTCTTTGTCTCTCTCTCTCTCGCGACCTTCTATTGCAGCTCTCTCTCTCTCTCTCTCTCTCTCTCTCTCTCGCGATCCTCTCTCCCGATCAGCTGGAGTCCCTCTGTCTCTCTTGCGCGACCCTCGCTCCCCATCAGCAGCTCTCTCTCCGTCATCCATCGATCGACCGTGCAAGAGGCATCGAAAGCTCTCATCTTTATACCCATTTTTAGGTAAAATGAACAACATCATGGAAAGCAAGAGTAGGAACTAAGAATCCCTTTCATAGTTTCCACTTCTTTTTTTCAAGGAATTTTTTTTCGGATCTCGAGTGCGTTTGGATATTCAATGATTCAATCTACCATTTTGGGGGACAAAATCCCTACTTTCGTTTTGTATGTTTATAGTTGGGAAGATTTTCTTTTCCTTCGGATCTCTCTCTTAGACTGGCCCAGCAGATCGAATCTTTCCATCAACTCTTCTATTCGATGACGATCTAAGATCTTCAATGGCGTTGGAGAAAAACTCACTTGTAGGTTTCTTCGTTTGGTCACTTTTGTCTGTCTTTGTTGGTAGGCTTTTGGGCTTCTTCTCTGTTGCTTCTTCCTTCTTGTCCTTTTCCTTTGGAGGAGGTCGACCACTGTAAATTACAATAGCTGGGATCAGGTTCTTGGGTTCTAATTTTATCTGGGATTTACTAAATCAGTGTTGGGTCGTCGAAGATCTATGTTAGAGTATGTGGGTTTAAGGTTTTTTCTGTTTTGATGATTTGGTTAATGAGTTAAAGCTAGAAAAAAAAAAAAAGAAAGATTTTGAGGTGTGTTGAGAGATTTGGATTATTATTATTATCAAACATTATTTTTAGCATTACTATGTTTATGTTGTCTTTCATTTAGTTTGAGGGTCTTGGTGATTTGTATTTGTTGATTTGGATTCCTAATCATATTATTGTAATCCTAATTTTTGTTTGTGATTGATCTTAATGTTTGATGATTAGGTCTCTCTTTGCATCTTTGTTTTTAATATGGTTATTTTTTTAAGGTATCATTTGAATCACAGCATCTGCTGATTTTTATTAGGATCTCGATAGCTTTCCATCTTTTTGTTTTTTTTTCCTCTATAGATGACGATGACTTCAGCTATTTGGGACTAAATGCTTCCAAACAATAGACAAAAGGGGCAAGGGGAAAAAATAAGAAACTAACTTTTGGTTTTGTTATATCGCTAATTTATTCACTGAATCTGATTGTTGTCCATTTCATACATTGGCTAGCCTTGGTATATAGCTAAACTAAATAAAATTACCACAAAAAACTGTTCTTGTTACAGTTATCAATAGAGGAATCTCTGATATGAGGATTTTGGTTTGACATGAAGGAAAAAAGATGAGACCAGTTGTGAATATATCTTACAAATATTGATTTGTTAAGTACCATCTTCATTTTTTTAATTTATTTCATATAAACTGTGTTAGCTCTAAGGATGTTTGAAATTTTGATTTCATAGTGTGGCACATATATAGACAAGAAATTCTTATGTTTGAACCATTTTTATTGGATTTGTGTTAACTTGATATGTTAATGCGAGAGCGACTTGAAAGTGTTATTTTGTTACCACTAGCTAGTGGAAGTTATGCTGCTTCCAGTGAATAAATTTTCGTTTAGCCAAGAAACTCATAATGGGAAGGTAGTTAAAAGGTTTATCTTCATGAAACTGAAATTTAGATGTCAGTTGAAGGATCAATTGAAACTTAAGTTTTGGGGTGCTGGTTTCATGTTTTCTTGTTTGATTTTCTTGGTGATTGGGTTTTGATTTTTGATTTTTGATTTTTTTTTTCTTGTTCATTTCCAGTTCGGTGGTTTTGGTACTACTGATTGGGTTGGTTGCTGAAGTTTTCTTTGATTTAATATCGGAGGGAGCGAGTATAGACTGACTAATGGTAATCACTGAACATGACTTCAATTCATTAGTGTCTTCTCATTTGAATTTCGTGTTTATTTTATTTTTCTTTTGTTGTAATTTGATACAGGCCAACCAAAATACAAATGAAATTGCAAAAATTAGATACTAAATGCTGCCCTTCAAGGTTTATCAAGTTCATCGAGGATTTAAAGTTAGACAATGTACATATTAATGCGATAGGAGAAACACCTTTTAAACACTTTACAGAGATGCCTGCGAACTTGAAATGTCAGCGTACGTTTTTATCAATGATAATAACTAGGTGGGATAATGAAAAAAGTGCATTTCAACTTGGAGGAAAGCTCCTTCCAATTCTACCTCAAGATGTCACGCTGATAATAGGGTTGAATATGAATTGAGAAAGAATACAATTAGGGACAAGGGTTTTGAGAGAAGAATGTGAATTTTTGGAGAAATATCTCCAAAAAAACTATATAGGAACGGAAACATTAGAGAAGCATTTAAAAGTAATCTCGAAGAAGATTGCATCTAACAAGAAGAAGTCGTTGGATAAGAAGATGTTGGATTTGATTGCTGATTTCAAGAAGCTTTACATGCTGTATGTTTGTAGTACCCTTCTTTTTCCAAAATCATGTCGGTCATTTCTATTCAATATCATATTAATGGTTGATAAGTTGGAAAAAGTTAATGATTATGTATGGGCTATTGCTGTATATGAGTTCTTGATAAAAAGTATACGCGAAAGCTCAAGGAAGACAACTGAATTTATAAATGGATGTGTCATGCTCTTGGAAGTAAGTAATTATCCTTTTTTTTTTTTAATTATGGTTTTTATAATTGTTACAATATAATAGAACTTGTGACTTTCATCTTCACTTACATTCTTATACCTTTTCTTACAGCCTTGGTTTTATGAACATGTTAACCGATATGAGCCTATTTGCACCAATTTTTATCCATGTTATATGCGATGGGCTAAAAGTTCGAAATACATGCAAAGCAAGTCTTCTAAAGCTATATTGGACAATCTTAGCTATACAGAGGTATGTATACGTTCACTTTTCTCTATGATATACTTCTTGTAGTAATTTATGATATTGACTACAATAAATGAAATGAATACTCTATTTTTTAGGTCATTGAGGAAATCACTCCAACTAAAGAAGAAATGACCTTGTTATCTCCCTCAAAAGTGTCTCAAGTATTTTTAACTTATTTTTATTCTTTAATTTAAAGTACTTGGTCATGGTTGTACGGTTGCATCCTTCTTGTGACTTATACTTGTTTTAATTATGGTTTACAGGAGACAACGACGATGGCTGATTTCATAGTAAGGAGAATGGATGAACACATGCCGGATATCATTGTAATTTTAACCAACCATATTTGTTTTGAAGTGGAAAATGCTATTCAAAATCTTTAATATTAACTTCATGTTTTAAATCTATTTTTCACTAACTATTTGAAACTTACACAGGGTGATCGTGAGAACTATATAATGAAGATTAAGGATTTGGAGCTAAGGCTTACCATATTGGAGGAAGAGAATGAATGATTAAGGAGTGAAAATATGGAGTCGCGAAATAGAGGGATCTCGATGCCTCACTCGCCCGTGGATATTGTGGATGCTTCACTCCGTCGTATGGATCATCCTTCTTCTCCAAATCTGTCAATGTCTAGTTGTGTTGAGACATCAAGAGCCGCCAAGAATATTTCAAAGAAAAATGGGGGTAGAGTTCGGAAGCCATCAC
Source organism: Camphora micrantha (assembly GCA_003546025.1). Taxonomy (NCBI): domain Eukaryota; kingdom Viridiplantae; phylum Streptophyta; class Magnoliopsida; order Laurales; family Lauraceae; genus Camphora; species Camphora micrantha. The sequence continues at coordinate 21,281,853 of QPKB01000012.1, read as the reverse complement.
AGATGTTACGGACCCCATATGATGCATGCATAAAAGCAACATTGCTTAGAACGAAGAATAAAGGAAGTTGCCACAATTGAGAGAGATTGATTGCGGATGAAATCCAATCAAAGATTGACATTTCGGAAGAAGAGGAGGACGCAATTGCAAGTTTTGAAGCCAAAGTTGGAAAAGAGTATGAGCCATTATAAACCTAGTCACTTTACACCATAGTACTCACACTAGATAATCATTATTTATATTTATTAATTAATAAATAATAAGTTCTCTTTCTTTAGTGCTAAGGAGGTGGGCAAGCTGAAAATATGGCGTTCAGAAATGAAGAATTTATTGGATGAAGAAGGTTGGATATCCGATAAGGTTGGTAGTTAATTTCATATCTTATTATAAGCATTCAATCATGTATACAATTTGGAACCTTGACAACTAACACTGAACATGCTATCTTGACTTCTAGATTATTGACACCTATGTTAAGTTGATGAGTGAGAGAAAGCCAACAGGAAAGTTGAATTCATCGAAGTGCTACTTTTTCACTTCGTAGTTTAATGTAATTATTCTTCCTAATATTTGTAGTGATTTTTTATTTTTGAATATCAGTGCTAACATGTAGCTTACTAACTCCCAGACAGCATTACATTCCAACAATGAAGAGTCAATTAAAAAGCATTTAAATGTGAAGAATTTGAAGTCCATCTTAACCTCGTGGGACAGAATATTTATGCCCATGAATTGGGCTTCAAAACACTGGCTTCTCCTTGTACTTGATTCAAACAAGAAATTATTTTGTATATACAACTCTTTGAAGTCCTGTGGTGACGTTGCATACGTGAATGAAACGGTGAGTACCCATAATAAGGTATATGCTCCTGTGAAATGTTCGAAATAAACAATGTACCTGTATATAAAACTTATCTGTTATATTTCCTTTATGCATGTATCTTTCTTAAAAGAACAATTTAAACAAAGGAAGATTCATAAAAGGGATAAGGCTGATATTCATTTCATTGATGACTGCCCTCAACAAGACAATGGGTATGTCTCTCTATTAGTGGCTCGTATGAGAATTACAGTATCTATTCTAATTGGTATAATAATCCATCTTATATCACTATTTTAACAGTTATGATTGTGGCATCTTCGTGATGAAATTTATGGATTGTCTATCGTGTGGCGAAACATTTGATTTTCAGCCGGTGAATACTGTGATTTTTTAGTGATGATTTACGTATACTTCGAATGAATCTTATTGTTCTAATTTTGTTGTCTATTTCTTTCATTCCTTCTTCTTTTCTTTCTTTTTTTCTTTGTTCTTGGAATATGATGAAATCCGGTATTATAGAAAAAAAAAATAGCAGCACATTTATTACTTGGTTGAATACCGAATGATAAACATGAGGACTCATAGGCTGACCTGACAGAGTTTCTTATGGAAAGGGTATTAACAAAAACTATCGTCTTATCAATATTTCTTCTCTATGGTGTTGGTGATCAAATTAATACTCTCTTACAATTTTATTGTCCGGTGATTTCTTTTTATGTTTTCTAACATTGATCTCATATTTATTGCAGGTGGCGTACATAATTTCTTATATAAAAATGTGTGTTGATGTGAGAGAGTTCAAGAGATTCTAAAACTCCATAAATGCAACTATTTTGGGATTTTAGAACTTCAGTCATTCAACCTGTTTTTTGTATCGAATACAACCTAGGCTCACTTGAGAATTTTATATATCAACGAGCCACACTCCAGGCTCACTTGATATGGAGATATTGTAATTTTATTGAATTATATTAGTTGAATGTAATGAGAAACTTGGCGTTTTTGTGAGTGTCAAAATTAAATTCAAGAAGAAAAAGCGGATTTACTAATTGATAATGGATTTTGGTACCGGGTGTTAATTGATTGTCACTGATTAATTGTTAAGTGCAGACCATTACGATCTAATAACACTATTTCTTTATCGAATATAGGAAGTCTCCTGGCTAATGAGGCATCGAAACATAAGAATTTCATTAAATTTTTTATGTAATTTCGTGCATCCTTTGCTAACCATGTTAGATTCTCATGCCCCCTGCCTCTACCACACATGAGCTAACAGTCTTATTCAATCTAATACCCGCTTTGTCATTCAACTCAAGCTGCCTCTTCACATGTGGTGGGATTTTTCGATTACTCTTGTGATATCGAGCTTTGTTCGGACTCATATCATGGTTATGCTCAAGCAAAAATGAGTTCAGAAGCCATTTCCTCCGAATTGCAAAGAAAGATTCAACGCTGCTTTGCAATTTGTTCTTGATTGTGGATGAGGTTTAACTAGCTTGCTTGCACTTGGGTTTGGCTTTTTACCCTTAGTGCAAGCAATTGTAATAAACCACTTCTTTCCATTTGATCCTTTTTTTGAGGTTCTTTGGGCGACAACAAACTCGATTCGCATGGCATACCTTGCATAATATTCAAGTACTTCTTCAATTGAACCAAATTTCATTCCCCTTTGAGCTTCCATTACTACCTCTTCTAAGTTATCGCCGTCCTCCAAGGGCTTCTCCATCTCAACGCTGTTTATTTCCTGCCCAACCATCCTCATTTCAATTTCTTTGTCGTCTCCATCAAATTCAAGTGATAATCCATCTTCTTCCATGCTTCTAACAAACAAATAAAACATTCAGGTGTTTAGAATAACTCGATAAAAGAAATGCATGGTGTTGAGAAAAATGAAGCATCATTTTGTAAATCTAAGCTATCAAAATTCACTTTTTATTCTTTTTTATTAGCAACATAACTTGAGCCTACATATCATTCATACGAAACCACCAACGCACGTGTATGCACACAGTAAGTATGTGTGAGAGCGAGCTAATAAACTCGTCAGACAAATCTGAGAAAACATCATTTTATTTCATTTAAACAACAAAAGCAAACATGGTAATGTAGAAAAGAAATGGAATAACATGTAAGGGTATTCACAAATTCATCGGGGAAAAGAAAAGCACAAAAACATTTCTTTTTAGTAAAAAGAAATAATAAACGGAATCGATTGTGATTTAATAAAGGGAATTGATTGTGGTTTATTATATATATATATATATATAATAAAGGAAATTGATTAATTCTAACTGATGCTTGATGACTTGGTTGCCTAGTTAGCATTTTAAGGAGTCTGGGAGGTGAGGAGATTGTGGAAGTAAGGAGTTTGGGAGGTGACGAGATTGTGTGGTGGTGTGAAGGAAAAAAGGCTTGCAGAAGAGTCTCTTAAGACTCTTTCTTGTCTCTCTCTCTCTCTCTCTCACACACACACACCATTTTATGTTAGCTTTGGATTGTTCACTCCATTGGGTAATCCTTGGGGGGGGGCGCGGCGCTAATCCTATCTATTTTGAAAAAATCATAGTGGGGTTGTGAGGTTCTCAATTTGGGAAAATGGGTAGAACAGAAAAGAAGAAAAGATGGTAGCTCCCTTATCAGCTTGGCCTTGGGACAACTTGGGTAGCTTCAAGGCATGGATGTTCATATCACAGCCAATTTCATGTTTCTTATATTTTCTTTATTGAGTTTGATTTTTTTTTTCTAATAAGCTCTAATTCTCTTGTGCAGTATATATGTATTATATGGCCCCCTTGTTGCAAAGACTTTCCATTCATTAGTGTATGAAGATGGCCAAAGACTTTCCACTCTTGCGTACGATATACAAAGATAACAAATGGTATCTTCCACATTCACATTTCTTTCCATCACAGGCTGCGAAGTAATAGATGAAGCAAAAGAGCAAGCAGACATAGAAAATAAAAGTCCCCCAAATCAATGGAAAGAGAACAACATCCATATATATATATATATATATATATATATATATGAAAACTCAATATCATTTGCATTATTTAATTAAAAAAAAACAAACAACAGCATACCTGGGCGTCAAGGACTAGTGGGCTGCTCCCCTTTCTTCTCTTTTGTCACCGAGAGAGAGAGAGAGAGAGAGAGAGAGAGATGCAAATTCCACCATTCAAGGTATTGTTATGCAAGTCTCTGCCGAAGAATAAATAAACAACAGGAATTCAGGAAGTGACCCCAGGAAATTAGGATTTCCACCATTCAAGGTATTGTTATGCAAGTCTCTACCAAAGAATAAATGAACAACAGGAAGTGAGTAAAATCAATATAACTAGTGATCTCCTATTTTTCAAAATGCAGTTACTTAACCTTTTTTACTCACATAGTTTGAAGAGCATCCATGGAACTGAAGTCTGTAAGTATGCCATCGAGTTGAAATCCACTGAGGTACCTGAATAAATCACAAACGAGATATAATGATGGTTTTAAGATATATTACACATGGAAATTGATTGATAGTCAAAAATATAATTGCAATGACACATTGAAAAAGCATATAGATGAACCTGGAAAATAGTTAAAAAGAAAGATGTGTTGATTCTGAAAAAATTTAGAAATTAGAAGGGGAACTTACAATGCTGTTATTATGGGGATTGGATCAGAACTACAAGCCGCCCAATCACAATTAAATGTGGCTGGAAGGCAAGGATCACTGCTCCAATCTTGGAGCGTAACAGACTGCTGTTGCAACAATGACAATGCTTGCACTGGTACAACCAAGAGGAGGGAACAGAGAAAAAAACCCCTAACCTAAGGCGTTTACACAGAGAAGGATTATTTTCAGAATTGAAGCATGGATTTTACACAGAGAAGGATTCAAAAAAACCCTTAACCTGATGCGTGGCTGCTGTTGTGATGGGAGTACCAAATGCGCAAGTGGGAGGCGCTGCGATTCTAGCTGGATCCGAGGGCGAGCAGAGAGAGATAGAAGATGCTGTTGCTGCGATTTTAGCAGAGAGGCACTGCGATGAGATGGAGATGGTTGCGCGAGAGAGACAGAGAGAGAGCTGCTGATCAGGACAGAGGGTCGCGATGGTCGATCGATGGATGACGGAGAGAGAGTTGCTGATGGGGAGCGAGGGTCGTGCAAGAAAGATAGAGGAACTCTAGCTGATCGGGACAGAGGGTCGCGCGAGAGAGAGACAGAGAGAGAGAGAGAGCCGCTGGGAGAGAAGGTTTTTCTGACGGGCAATTGAAAAAGCAGAGCGGGCTCATGTGGGTTATTTTCTTTCTTTGAACATTGATCCCAACTGGAGTCCAGCTCAGCGTCCAGCTGGGATCGGTCCCAATTTTGGGCTCACAATTCGGTCCATATAGACTTTTGTTTACCATATGCCAAGTTTTCTCTTGTTAATCTGATCAAAGATACCAAATTCTCTATTTATAAAAAGGCTTAATTGAAATAACTCTATTTTAAATACGCATGGAAAAACTTCATTTCAAATATATCAAAAGTTTTGAAACAAACCCTTAGGTTTTGCAACCTTACAGTCCTTGGTTTTTTTTTTTTTTTTTTTTTTGTAAGCTAGTGAAGGGTTGGACCTAAGACTAATGACACAGCTCACATATGTGAGGTGATAAGAACTCACACATGAGAAGAGAGATAGACACAACTCAAACATGCAGGGTGATTGAAACTCGCACACCCGTGGAGACATAGACACAGCTCATACACGTGTGAGATGACGGAAACTCACATATGCGAAGAGACATAGACACAACTCACACATGTGAGCGGAATAAACACAGCTTAAAGGTAATAAATACTGTCATATGCCAAGAGGGAGGAGGTAGGGCTGGAATATTACAGTCCTTGAATTTGATGGTTGAAACTGAAAAACTTTCTTCACTGACATTAAATTGTATGCCCCTGAAATAAGATGCCCGGACATATGTGCCTCGCACTTGCACTTTATTTAGTACGAGCCAGGTGGGCTGCACAAAACATGTCACGTGGTTCAAGTTTTAATTTTGTTTTTATAATAGAGAGAGATAAGAATAATAAAAAGCGATTACATGTAAAAAAAAAAAAAAAATACGTAGTAGTATTTTGCCAGTGTAGTGGCCCATGGGAAAGTGAGAGTGTTGATAAGGTGAGCTTCCTAACATTATTGGGTCGAAAAGAGTACCTATTAGCAAAAAGCCTCGTATCTGATTTAACTAATTAAGGTATGTTGAAGTTAAAGTAGAGTTATGATAAAACCTTAGTTTGGTAGATGGGATAAGGTACAAGTGAGATAGGGAAGGGAGCACACGAACTAAGAAAAAACACCTTTTATCATAAATCATAAGTCTACAATACCACACTTAATTGTACTTTTTGGTGGTAAAAAGAAAGAGGAAAAAAATAGGCTTGTAAAAGAGCTGAAGGTAAATTAAGATTTTTTTTTTGGGCCAGTACATCATTAATTTACTTCTCCACTCTATTATTTAACACAAACATGGCAAAGTAATTGCAAAGTTAAAAGAAATTGTCAAATCACATACCTAATTTAAGTCCACTGTCCACTATAAGAGTTAGGGGTTCATCGGTTGATAGAAGCATGGTTCAAAATCGCGGTATTGGTAGGGCCAAAAAACCAATACAGTATCAGTATCGGTCGTGTTATCGGTCCGTTGTCGTCATTGTGGTGTGAAGTTTCTTTTTCGTCCAAATCATTTTTTATAAAAATACCCAAAAAATCCATGATATTATAAAATGCTGGAAAACACTATTTTTCTCATTAGTAACAATAAAATTAAATATCAGTCATCCTAAAGTCATAACATCCTGCATCGCTATTTAATTTTAAAAAATAATTATATTCAGTTTAGTGTGTAATATTTGGTTCCATCTATGTAGTCTTATAAATCAATTAATGTAGTACTTCATATATAAAATCCAAACCACTTTAAATAACTATCAATTTGACTGGAGCATAACTCCAATAAGACTTACACCTCATATTGGATTGATCACCATACAACTGGATATTTCTTAAGATTTTATTCACGTATTTTTTTAGGTGATTAATCAAATCACAGCTTAAGTTTAATTTGATTAAAATTTGCTAAAGGCCCATTCAATAAGAGGGATATATTTTGAATAGTTTTGTGGAGCACTATTGATATCCAAAACATTCAATAAAAATAGCATTGAACTCTATGGGTATCCTATAATTTTACTCCAACCCAACAGGTAGCTTCCTCTACCTCCTCCTCCTCTCTTTCTCTGTTTCTTTGTCTCGCCCCGCTTTAAACTTTTCCATTTTTTTCCTTTGTAATGATGCTCTTTGTATATACTTTTTTTTTTTTTCCAATTTTGGCTGTACTGGCCGATCGATAATTTGAAAATATTGGCTGTAATGACTGATATTTTGACAATACAACCGATATGATACCGAGACCGATATGTCAGTAAGATATCGGCTCGATATGGGTTGACATCGATACGGCCGATATTTTAAACATGTACAGGACCCACGCTTCGATCCCTTTTGACACACGTGTGGGTTCTCTCTGTCCAACGGAGGGTCCTTTTAAAGCCGTGCTCTTGCCATCCAGGCCGTATCGGAAGGGTCTCCTGCACTGTGTGAAAAACCCTGGTAAGGGTTTAACATAGCACTGAGCAGGCTTCCCCGTTTTCCTCTCTCTCTCTCTCTCTGAAATGGAAGGAGGAGTGAGAGTTCGACTGCGGTTCGAAGACGAGCATCTTCTAAACGAGTTCCAAAAGTTGGAGGGATTGAATCGCTGTTGGCTTTTCCTCCCACCCCAACTCCGCACCATTTCTGATCTTGCCTCCTATCTCACTCACAGATTCTCTCTCCAAGAAGCTTGCCCCAATGGCCTCCTCCTCTATGTAAATCTCTCTCTTTCTCTCTCTCTCTCTCTCAAATGCAAGTGAAATTCATCAATAGTGATTGTCTTGTATTTCGTTGAAACCCAATCTCTTTAAAAGGGGGAAGGGGGTTGGGTGATTTGGGGGCATTTGGTCATTTGCTTTTGAATCTCCAATGCATAAAAAGTTAAGAGAATGCATGTAAAATTCATCCTTTTGGAAGCCCCTTTTTTGATTGTAGTAGTAAAATTCATTCTTATATCGAACCATATGAAGGGAAGTCCCATCAAGGTGGGGATTGGACTGATTGCTTGATAAGGGAGCTACCTCCTTAAAGAAACGTTTGTAGTAGGTATTTGGATGCCCTGTAGAGCTTCTAAAGGAGAGCCCCCATGAGGTAGTCACACGCGTTATCACATGAGCCACTGATACCTTATTGAACAATTGAATTTTGAAGCATTGGCGATTCCTCTGTTTCTATGTAAGTAGATTTAACAAAGTCTTGCCTCTTCCCATCCCAAACAATGACTCCCAAGCTTCAAATAATTGCATTAGTGGGTTGGGACTTGGGAGAGGAAAACTGTAACCAAACGAAGACTGAATGCAAAACAAGTTATGGAAAGTTGTATCGCAGAAGAGATGATCGATCATTCCACATATGATAAAGATCTTCGGACAAGCATTCACTGCAGTACTCTTGCGTCTCCACAGATTATCCTTACTCTGATTCTCCCCAAGAAGCACAATCCAAGCAAATGAAATGACTCTCATCAGAGGCTTAACTTTCCAAGTACTCTCTATCTAGCTTGATTCTCCGTCCCCTCCTCCCAATGCGACAAGGAAAGTAGACACCAAGGAACTACCATCTGTGGTTTCGTGACCATACCTTCTGTCAAAACCTCCTTTGGGATGTAAACTGAGGCAATAAGTAGCATTTACATCTTTTAATTAGTGGTCTTCCTCTGTCAAATTTTTTCTGCAGATAGACCAGTAAACTATTTGGCCTGTGATCCTCACCCTTTAGTCACCTAACCCACCTCTACTGATTGCAGGCACATTGATATAAATTCACTAATAATTCCACCAAGGGATTATCAGCTGCCCATCAATACTTCCAGAGATCGTTCTGATACCATCCCAAGCTTTCTAGCGAATATTGCTGAAGGAGGCATCTAAGATACCCCCACTTAAATTGTTCGTTTGGTTAGGAAGTCTAGTAATGAGCTGGAGGTCCTGGCTTCGAACCGTTTGTGGACTTACCCGATACACAATGCTAGTAGTGGGTGGTGTTGTATACCCGGGGTTTTACCAATTATCAACCGTAAGGGGGTCGGCGGGTTCCTCGTCATAAAAAAAAGGAGGCATCTAAGATGGCAAACCATGCCAAACACCAAAGAGCTAATGTAGTGCTACCTTTACATTCCACCCTTTTTTGGAGACTATATTTAGAAAGATAATGTCTTTCCAGAAGCCCATCCTAGACTCCTCAGCCTCCACAGCCACTTCGGCAATAAAACTTTATTAAACTGATGAAGATGCATTATGCTTGGAGACCCTTTCGCTATGGGTTGGTAGATTGTTTTCCAATCTATCTACTATGTTTATATGACTTTTTTTTCTTTTCTGATAGCTGCAACAAGAATTCCCATTGCAATCTCTCAGGTCAACCGATGATCATTCGACACTTGAATAGGGATTTGAAATATTCTGGATTTTCAATGGGGCTGCTTTAGTCAGTGTAGACCTACCCCCAAATGATAGGTTAATTGTCTTCCAAGTGGAAAAGAGATTTTCCATCCTCTTTATGACTGCACTCTAGAACTCTTTTGATGCGAACCCCATCGTTAGAGGCATCTTCAGGTACTGTGATGGAAGAGATCCCTGCGTACTATCTATTACCTGTAATAGTTGCCGCACAAATCTATCTTCCAACCAGAAGCTTACTTTTAGAAAGATTAATCTTAAAACCTAAAACCACCTCAAAGCACCACAAAATTGCTTTAATATTCTTTGGCTTCTTGCTTTTTGCGAGGCAGAGGATCATCACATTATTGACAATTTGAAGATGCATTACCTCAAACTCCATGGTCTTATGAAGCCTTTAATAAGATTGGCACCTTTACCCGCTCGCAGCATCTGATGAGTGCTTCACTCACCAACACAATGAAGAGGAGACAATGGATCATCTTGCCTTAGGCCTCTGAAACTTGGGAAGAAACCTGTGAGAGTACTAATGATTAAGACTGAGAAAGTTGCCTAGCTAACACCTTGCTTTATCCAGTTCCTCCATCTGAATTTGACCCACCCTCCTCATGACACAATGAAGTCAGTCCTAGTCGACCTTATCCTAGCCTTTTCCAGATCTATCTTGCATAAGAGTTTTGGTCCTCTCTGTTTGTGCTGAGAGTCAATGCATACATTTTCTGCTCTAGCTATTGAACATTGGGTTTGTTGAACGGATTCTGGGTCTAGTATTCAATGTTCGGGGTTACGATAAGATGCCCAAGCTGAATGGGTGGAGAGATAATTAGTAAAACTTTGCAAGATAAAAAATGAAGATTGTGTAATTTTTTTTTTTTTTTAAAGTTAATGCTCGCACACAAAAAAAAAGGGTGATATTCTGATTGCTTGTATATCATTCCCGTAAACATGTGCAGCTTTCAATCTAGCATGCTACATTAATAGAGCCTGTAGCACAGTTGGAAAGTGCTTTCTGTTGCAACCTTAACTGTGGGTTCAAGTCACATTACCATTCAAAATAAATAAAAAAGAAAGAAAGATTCTTCTTATATTTTTTCACATTTAAGTACATAGGTGGATTACAATATTTTATGTGGAGAATTTTTTTGATGTCAACATTACTTGTAGCTGTTATAAAGGTGCAAGTATGGCTGTGGAACTTCCACACAGTAGACTATTGGATCAGAAAGCCCCCACGTTGGATAACAATATTTTATATGGAGAATTTTTTTGATGTCAACATTACTTGTAGTTGTTATAAAGGTGCGAGTATGCCTGTGGAACTTCCATCACAGTAGACTATTGGCTCAGAAACTCCCCATGTGAGGCCTGAGTCGCCTATTTGGATATTCACGATTCAGTCGGACTGATTTCGCCACACAAGAGATAAAAGGTGGATAATCATTTCTCTTTTGTGTGCTGAAAATTCATTGGATAGTTTTGTGAAAATTTTCAAGAATCTCCATTGAGCCTTTGAGTGCTGTGAAGGAGAGTGGTTTGGCTCTTTTTGAGTCAACATGCATCTACAGAGGTTTCTGTCAACAATTATAGTACTGTTTGGTTATATATTTAGGCTACTCTAGTTTATCCTGCCTGTTGTAATTCTTTGTATAGGTGAGCTCATTTTACTTTGAAGGTCTGTCTGTCTTTCGTAATCCGTACTGTGCTTTGTGAATAGACATTGGTGTATCGGGGAAATCTGCAAGAACAGGTTAATAATGATAAATATTTTGGTTTAACAACTTTGTGTATGACAACTTATTAATATAATAAGTGATATTTAAGGTATTATGTGACTGGTTGGTTACCCCTTTAAACTGTTTTATCTTGCAGATGGATGGATTTGTTTTACCGCCATTTGAATCAACATGCATTTTCAGGGATAAAGATATCATCAGGTCAGTGATTAATATGAATTATTGCACCATCTTTATATGATTGAATATATTCATCTACTTATGTCATTCATATATTTCAAAAAAAGAAGAAATGCCATTCACATATATGCTTTGTAGCACTGCAACTGCCCCACCAGTGCTAGGTATATTATATCCATGTAAATGAGCATGTGGTCATGTGGTGGATATTAGAAGCCTGGTTAATTATAATCTGGTGTGCATCATTATGCGACCATTAAAGTATTCATATATTTCTTTGGTGAACTTTGACGCTTACACAAGTACATGTGGTGGATATTTAAAGCCTGTATTTCTCTTTTGACAAATGGTTAAAATTTATTTCTCCGAAAGAAGCAATGCCCAAAACAAGCCAGAAAATCACACACAAAAAAAAAAAAAAAAAAAAAAAAAAAAAAAAAAAAAAAAAAAAAAAACCATTATATTTGGTAAGATTATTACAGGCCTCAACCATTGGGGCTGCAACTCCAACTAAAGCTGTTCTGTAGTTTCTGCAGAAATTCATCAGCTTGGATCCAAACAGTCACAGAGACATTATCATAACCTAGGGAAACAACAATAAAATAGCAAGTGTAGGTTCAGATCTGAGTTTTGGATGAAAACTCAAAGGATCTCCACTTCAAGAAACACTAAAAGGGCCGTTCCTTTCAGAATGTAAGTTGTCCAGCCAATAACCTAGTGCTGCCGACCGTTATTGTTTAAATATATGGAATACAATAAAATCAAAGCCCTAATACCTTCTAAGTCATGCGTTCATCTCTTAAATAAATCACTAAATCCAAACTTGTTTCTGGACTTCTTTAAACAAAGAGAATAAAATAGAAATCCATGCAAGTCTTGTGCATAGGAATTGCAGAGTTTCTGGGCTGGCTGTCTGGCCCAATTTTGCTATACAACTGGTATGCACCAAGCAACCTAGAAATAAGCTACTAGTATGCACACAATTAAAACTCGCAAGCGCACAAGATCACTATATAGTGTAGTGAATTGTAAGTACGAGGTCGATCCCACGAAGACTTGTGATAAAACAATGTCAAAAGCAACTAAAAATTAGAATATTAAAAGAAACAATTGAATGATGAAAGGTTGAATTAAATTACTAAAAACAGTAAATTAAACTATCAAAAGCTAAATGGAAAATAATCTAAAGCACACAACTAGTATTAGAATTGAAAAACAGTAACAATGAATGAACTAGGGTTTCATCTACTCCCCTAACCAATCCTATGCATGTCCCTTATTATCTTTTAATCAAAAATCAGATTTTATTAGTGACATCTATCAACCTAGACCATGTCATATGTATGTAGATTACTATTCCCCTAAACCTAATTCATGAGTGGCATGCTACATGAATTGTTCATTATGATGCAAAGACTAAGCATGACATATGTCCTAGTCAAAACAAACATAATGCATAAAAACAATGGGAAAGATAAATGCATGAGTCTAAGCATGGCATATACTTAGATTATTTATGGTTCTAAACCCTAGATGCTTAACATCAAGATCAATCAAAATTAAGTTAGTTACTCTTAAAATTAATTGAACATGACATGGTTCGCATGGCATTACACAACTCATCAATTAAAAACATGGTTTAGAATCTCAACTAATAAAACTGAAATCTGAATTAAAAGATGCCAAAAGAGACTACATGGACTAGGCTAGGGTTTCAGTTACAGCCTAGCCCTAAAATGCTTAGCTACTCATGTCTTTAATGAAAAATAAACTAGAAAATAGGGTCATAAGAAGAAAACTACAAGTTTGAAGAAGAAGAAGAAGATAGCCAATAGCTTGTTCCTCTTTTCCTCGCTCCAAAAGCTCTTCGAAAGCTCTCTAAGGAATGCTCCAAAGTTGCTGTACGGCTGCTGGAATTATGGGATGATGATGGCTGTTTGTGTGGTACGATGGTGGCTGAATCTGATGGCTGGTATTATGGGATGATGGTGGCTGGAATTCTGCTGGCTGGTCGTCCACCCCCTTGCTTTTTTATATAATTATTGCAACAGCCCCTTTTAGCAAGTAGTTCCCTTGTAGAAATAGATCTCCAACTTTGTTAACAATTCTGTTTCCTAATTAGATTGAATTAGGAGTCTTCTTTCTTATTTAGAAAAACTTTCTAAATCTGGTCCTACTTGTATTTTATAGAAAGTTCCTCACATGTGATTCACAAATCTGAATTTTAATTGCAAGGAATTAAATCTGAACTTTTAACATAAAAGTGGGCCCTATTTGGTGCGTGCAGCATGAGTGTGGGACCCCCTTCTTGAACTTCTAACTTGGCTTGGAATCTTCCTTTAAACTTTCCTTATTTTTCTCCTTTTTCTTCTCCATTCTTGGGCTCCATTTGTACTTGAATAAGACTTTTTAAATTCTAAAATTCAGCCTTTTGCAATGGATGTGGGCCCCGTTTTGGGCGTGTACTTTGATTGGGAATTTCTTCTTTTCCTTCTTTGAATTGTAAGTTCCCAAAGAATTATAAAGTAATCTTTGAATTCTGAAATAACTTGGATGGGACCCACCTTGATCCTTCTTTGGGATTCACTCCTATCTTTCTTCATGAAATCTTCTCTTTTTATCTCCTTTTGACCTTAGCATAAAAATTAACAAAACTATGTAAAATCAAATAAAATAACTATGACTGCACAAGATAAACCAAATATTAGGCCTCAAATTGTAAACAATTAAGCACTTATCAACAACCAGGCTTAGGTCCTGTTATGGGAGGCCCCTTTATTTATGCAAGGCAGTCCAGCTGGTGGTCCATGCCCAGGTGAGACGGAATGTGGAGTGGCAGTGAGCCCAGTATGCTGGCCAGTGGCAGGGCTGGCTGAGTCCATTTGGCCTGCTGGCAGTGACTGGGCCTACCTGTGGGGTTAGGTGTAAGTGTGGCTGTTAAGGCACCACAAAGGATCTGTTTTTTCGATCTGGTCCCAACAATGGCCTGTTTTCTAAATCCAGTCTGAATAGCGCATTTGTTGGAGTGTACATCCCATGTGCTTGATCAAATCCCTCCATATTGGCCAATACTTGGGCTGCCATGCAATCTTCAAAATCTTCATGGACTTCATCAGTGGATGCAGGCTGATCCACATCAGTTTGTGGTAAGCTATATTCTCTACCTGCCTTTTATAATGTGCATTGATGACTGAACTGTTTTCCTTTTTAGTTGATCATTGTTTATTCTTTATTGTTCAATAAAAAAGAAAGAAAATCTTCAAAATTGAATCGGCAATGAAGTGGGCTCATATTATGTCAGGTCACATTACTCGATACAATTTATTAAGCAGATGGTTTACATCTCATTTGTAAAGCTATTTTCTAAATTCGTCTCATTAATCTGTGGGGACTACCCTATGTCGATGCTGATCTTTCTTGAATAATTTGGCAACTTAGACCATTGATTGCATGTTATGGCTATAAGCATACTGCTTTTACTGTATGTCTAAATTTGGTTTTTGTATTTCTTATAGTTCTGATCCATTCATCAATCTGTTGGACCAGGATCAAAAGGAAAGGTGGTGTGCTGATTGATGATAGAGAAAATCATATTGAAGAGTCTCAAATTGTGGAGAAACAACCTTTACTTAGTGGTGTGAAGCTTCTAACAATTGAAGAGTCTGAGAAGGAAACTCAAATTGAGCACGAAGAGCCTCCTGAGGATGCATTACATTTGGACAATTCCTCGTGTGGAATCATGAGGTTGAAGAAAAGAAAACATTCTGATGATCATAACAGCCCAAAGTACCCTCTTGTGCCCATCTTGTTTAAATACTTTTCTTATGATTTAGGAATGCACTCTTCTAGAAAATGGTTATAGAGTTTAGCATTGGTCATATATAATATATCTGTCCCATTCTAGAAAATGGTTTTAGTATTTCCTGTTGTTCTGATCACTATTCATTCATCATCATCATCATCATTATTATTCACCACCACCACCATCATCATCAAAGCCTTGTCCCAACTCTTATTATTATTATTATTATTATTATTATTATTATTATTCCTTCTCAAGAAACTCGAACTCATGCACCCATGCACACTACAAGATCCTTAACCAGCTAAGCAACAGCTGGGGCTGGGGACATTCCATGTTTTACTGATAGAACAAATGTAGGTTGATGTTTTATTTGTAGTGATTCTAATTGAAATTAGAAATCCTTTGATTTGACCCTGTTAATTTTTTTCTTGAATGGTGATTTGACTCCTTTAATGCTAATATGTCCTTGTTAAAGTCTTTTTTGATTATTTGATAATCCCATCAAAGGTGAGAGCCTGCGATCAATTACATCTACATGAAACAAACTGTAATTGTTGCTAGATTTCTACTGAAGATAAACAAAATATTAAAAATTTCTGATCTACTAGGCGGCGGCATTGTCTCCTTTCTTCATATGCAAGCATCCTTCTCCAAATCACTTAATTAGTTATTTATTTTTTGAATTGTCCAGTTCACTTGTTGCAAGATGTTCTTGAATTAGGAAAGCAAGTTGCAAGTTTTGTAACAACTGGGTGAATAAATTATTCGCCCTCTGTACCCATCACTGTGAAGGGGCACTTTGGAAAGTCATTTTAAAGGGCTAATGCCATTTTTTACAGAGATTCTGATGCACTTGTGAATTGGGGTCCCGAAATGAGGCCATATACTGTGGACACTAAAAGAATGTACAGTCAAGTTGTGTGAACCAAGGATGTGTGCAATAAGGACGAGATTTTTCTTTTGTCGAATGTTTCATGTGATTAGATGCTTAAGTTGGTTAGGACTAGTTAGTTAGTTAGTTTTATGATTTCCTTCAATTGCTAGGGTTTACTTTCCTTTTTTAGCTATCTAGATTTAGTAGGAAATAATTTCTTTTGGGTCTTTAAATAGATGTAATGTGACTGGATGAAGCAGGGTTTTTTTTTTTTTTTTTTTTTTCATATTGAATCGTGAATTGGAACAGTTAATAGAACCAAAAGACTATTGAAGAGTCAAAATGGAACTTGAGGTTTTAAAACCAAATTTGATGGTCTCCCATGAGATGTCATCGCCTCATCGGTTTATACATTTCCTATATGGTTTGTTGTGTTTATTTTCTGTTCCATTTTTTTCAGTTTGTGTAAAATCTCTCCATTAAAACAGTTGGTATTGAAATAGTTGTCTTTCTTGTTGGCCTGCAGCCATTTGATATTTGATACTTTGTTTAGTTCATCAAGCACATTTTTCCAAAAGAAGTCACTTTTCTTCATTTACAACCCAGGGGTTTGATTGACTATTGCCTCGCGCTAGCAAATACATCGAAGAGGAGGAAGAAAGCTAGATCAGCCACTGCTAAAGAACATCAGATGATCGCTGATGAAGGAACTCAGAAGGATGTCCAGATGAGGAAGAAAGGAAAGGTTCATCGTGATGGGCGCTTCTCTCAAAAAAGACTTAAGAAGGGCAAATCATCTAATATAAATAGCCATTCGAATGTGATAATATCCACTGATGTCCATGATGAAGTTGAGGATATTGATTCTATGCCCAATGACAAGGGGTAAGTACAAAGAATAGTGTTATATTCCCGATCCATTATTTGAGCTTTCAATTCAGTTTTTTAGTAATCTTGATGATGATGATGTGGCTGTGTCCCTCAAATAGTCTGCTTTATCTGCAGCTTCTATAGAGTTCCCAGTCCACCCTTAGCCCTTATTCTTTTGCTCAATGTCCAGTTTCTATTGTATTCGTTTCGCCTTTTCCCCATTTGTTGTTGTGGATCCTTTGACCAAGTCTTTTGCTTTTACCTATTGATCATCATTGCCAACAGAGCTTTATTCCATCAATCAGGAGTTGACCCGCCCCGCCCCGCCCCCCTCCTGCAAACAATCCATGCAAAAAAAAATCCACACACACAAGAAAAAAAAAAACCAACCCAACTTACTCATTGGTTACCACATCTATATGTGTATGCTGTGGTGACCTGAAACTTTTAATCCGTACTTAGTCTATATATTTCATGCACCAGTTGAGGAATTACAAAGGCCTTTTCTTCCCGTTAGTGCTTGGCTTGATATATTCTTTTTCCTTGTTATAACCATTATTATTTTTTCTTAGTCAAATGACCATTATTATTTTTTCTTAGTCAAATGACTTTATTTTCACATCGGAGCTTGTCAGTTTTTAATTACCCATCGTTTTTTATCATCTGTCATATCTTATCATTCTAGTTGTGAAAAATATTGAATGTATACTTCATTCTTGCGGCAGTGATCAGTTGCAGGTGATCAGCCAAAAGGATGCAGACACCTCTCATATCCTTAATGACACAAAAAAGGTTTGCTCTGGCCTCATCTGCTAATTTTCTTTTTAGTACATTACATGATTGGTTCAGGCATGAACAAAGCCGTCACGGCCTTCTCTAATTCGACCCAACCTGCTTTCATAGTGGGACTGTGGGAGGTGCCTAACCAATGTAGTACATTTGTTATTTGCAGTTTCCTTTTGACTTGATTGGGGATTACTAGCTGTTAGCACATTCTATTTAGAAATATTGTCAAACCTATTCATTTTAATTGCAATTTATGTAATGTATGGTTGAGGAATATTGAAATCTGAATATTTCTTTAGATACAGATATGAAGAAATGCCAGTCAACATGCATTCCCAGCAGAAAGATATGGGCTCGTAGAAATAATGCAATAAAACTAATGCAGAGTTGATCTTTTGTCTTCTAATCTTAGCGCTGCTTTTCAAAATTTTAGAAAATGGCCCGGTATATTAAGTGCAGTGATTTATGGTGCAAGCATGAGGGTAGTGCTAACGTTCTAAGCAGCAGTAGCTCGTTTGTGTTGAAACAAGTGTTGCAAACAATATCGGGGGAGCTGAATGTGATTCTGTGATGCATACAAACTTCAAGCGAGCTAAGAAACTATTTCTATGTGCTCATTTGTTGAAGCTTGGGCTGATCCAGAGGGCTTTTACATGACTCTTAGAGGATTGTTTGCCAGAATTTCTCCGGGTTGGGGTTTTAGTGGTTAGTACCTATAATACCCATATACTTGTACAAGCCCCATGTATCCGTATTGGACCCATACACCACTTGTATAGATACCCTGCACCGATACTTCTAAGGTGCAAGTTTAGCATATCCTACGTACCAAGTCCATTATTTGATATAGTTCTTTTAATTTGTTTACTTACCAACATAAAAAATTGTTAGAGAGGAATGTAAACAATGATAATTTCATGAATTCAAAAGTGATTTAAAGAAAATATTAGGACACCCGTATCCATATCCTCGTACTATATTTTCAAAAGTGCATAGTCGTATCCATGATCCCCGTATCCATGTCCATACATGTATCTGTTTTTGGGAATCATAGGTTAGGACCATAAATGAAGCGGAGTTTCTAGCCTCATTGATTGGGGTCAGGGAGGTAACCAACCGCGCCTTCTTCCCCTTTATCATTGAGGGTGACATAATTTGCGATGTCAGATGTGTGGGGGTTATATCATCAACCCTGTGGGAGGCCTTAGGATAGATGAGCTTGAGGACCTTCCGCATGGTCAAAGGGTGACATCTCCATGTGCTCAGAGACCCAACTCCAATGTGGATACATGAGCATAAGAGAGTGTACCACATAGATGTTTCACTTGTAATTTGTTTCTTTTAGCAGGCAAAGCCTGTTTGTTTGTTTGTTTGCCTTTGTTTTTCCTTGCTCCTTATCAATAAATTCAGTTAATTCTCATGAAGGAAATACAAAAAGCTTCCATAGGGAGGGATGAGAACACCTAATAAAACACTGTATCATTTATTGGATACTTTTCTATCACCAAATTGGTTTGGTTGTCACAAGACTTTGCATACATGCACTTTTTTTTTATTTTTTATTTTTTATTTTTTTTGTAAGGAAAAAAGGGGAGAAGAAAAGAAATGTTTGCTTTTTTATTTTTTAAAGGGACAAAATAGAACTGCCGCTAAATCTTTTCTCTATTAGCAATGTGGGGTGTGTGTGTATATATATATATATATATATATATAGAGCAAGGCTCTGCTAAGCTCAAGCTTAGGATAAAATCTCGTAAGCTCATGCTTGTGGGGTCCACCTTTGGTCCATCCAAATGGACTAAACACATGACCCCTCTAAATTGCACATGTCCACCAACTTTTGGTTAGGTCCGAATTTACTGTGCCGTTGGATCAAATATGTATCGATCCGAATGGACTATTGACCATTAAACTTTTGGGCCCATATGGAGATAATAGAAATCACGGTTGGGGCTAATTTGTCCATATTTGTATGATTCTATGTCTATAGTTTGTTGTTTCTTGGTTCTTTTATATGATACTTTTCAATAATCTCATATATATCTGATCTATCAGTTTCCTAGTAGAAGTGCCCGTCGCAAGAAGGCCAAAAGAAAATGGCTGCGTGAGCTTCTCAATTCTGAAAAGAAAGAGGTAAGTATTTCAATTTTAGAAAGGTCCTGCAACTGTTCAAGCCGTTTCCAGTGCGTTTGTTTTCAAGATAAATTTCCTTCTGAAGATTTATGTAATTCGACATATGAAATCATACCTAATGGTGTGATTTACATTATTTTAGTTGTAAGATTAAACCTTGTGGTAAATTAAGGGTTTCATTGAGGAATTTACTTGTTCTTGAATCAGTTTATTTTCCAGTACCAATCATTTTATAAAAAGTTTGGATTTGCAGCTCACTCAGAACCAAATGCTAGAAAAGGATATGCCTAAAGTATCTCCAGAACATCAACCACTGGATCAAAATACTGATGTAGAGGATGAAATTGTTGCAGTGGAAATTAGACCTGGACATATTCGATTTGAGCCCCAGGGCAAAGGTCTGATGTTTTATCTTCCTTGAATTCTTGATTGTGATGAAACATAGATACATGTGATATTCAATAGTTCCATTAACCTAATGACACTGTTGTTGGCTCGTGTTGGACATGTTCAAACCATCTCAAAGGAGTCCCATGTAATTTATCATATATTGATGCTACTCCTAACTTCTCCCAATGCGCTTATTTTTTATTCTATTGTTACTAGTTTTACCTCACATTCTTCTCGTTATCTTCATCTCTGTTACACTCATTTTGTGCATGTGTTGCTTCTTGATTGGCCAACATTTTGCTCCATAGGTCAGCTGGTCCAATTTTTGCCCTATAAAATTTTTCCTTCTATCTTCTTATTATGTGCTGATCACAAAACACTTTAGAAGCAAGTCTATGCTTCAAGTCTTCAACCATCCCTTATCCTATGTTCGACATGTTTCTCAATCTCTCCATCGTTACTAATTATCGAGCAAAGATTTTGAAATACATCTCTTTGTGGTATCTCTCGAGCTTCAATTCTCATAGGAGTTTGCATATCTTCATTGAAGTTGCAATTCATATGTTATGTGTTTGCTTGACTTTTTTTAAATTACAAACAGCTGTCTTGGTATTGTACTTTATTCCAACCTCAACTTACATGCAGTTCTGATGTGCATGAACCTACTTTTTCAAAGAGTAAATATCAGATAAAACTTGTCAGGTCAATGTTTCACCAATCAAATATCTAGATCGACCTGGAAATTATTATTATTTTTTATTGGCGAATGACCTTGAATTCTGATAATCTGATGTACATTTGAAAATTATATATTGGAGAAAATAATGATTCCATCTCAAACATTGACAATATCTGCTGCTATGCTTACATAATCTAGAACTTAATGAGATGCTTTATGCTATTTTTTTTTTTTTTGGGTTACCTGCGGATATCATACTTATTTTGGTGGGTGCAGAACAGAGCAATGGGGAGTTAAAAGATCCTGTGGTATGTTGTGTTCCTAATGCAGTATCCTGTATTGCTTTTGGATATAATTCATTTTGTACATAATGTTTGTGTCTGTATGAGTATGCACGGTGGAATGTGTCATGCACTACATTGGTTCGATACTTTCAAATTTTAAGAAAAAGTGTTGCATCCTTCATTTTCCTTTCCCAACAATAATTTAAGTGAACTAGAGCATTTAATATATATTCAACTTCCACCATAACCCATCCATTTTGAGCAATGGATGCATATTTTTGCTAATATTATGTACTCCTGGCATTAGTCCCTACACAGAACTCTGTTCCTTTACTTATATTGAGTTGAGTCATAGACTATTTTGTTCATCTTTTGTTGTGCTAAGTCACTTTTTTTTTTTTTTAAAGTTCATTCTTTCTTTACATAGCTGTTTTATATCTGGTATCCAAATCTTTTTTACATTTCATTTCATTTTTATTCTTTTTTGAAGTTCCCTTATTGCTTTTGGACATCATTCATTTCCTACATGGAGATTGTATCTTTGTGAATACACTGTCGAATGTATCATGCATTACACTGGTTCAACAGTTACAAATTTTAAGAAAAAAGTGTTGTATCCTTAAAAGCTATCCCAGCAATAATTTAAAGTAAATTAGAGCATTTGGTATGCATCCAAGTTACATCATAACCCTTCCATTTATGCGGTGGATGCAAATTGTTGCTAATGTTTTATGCTCCTGGCATTGGCCCCTACACAGAAGTTTGGTCCTTTCCTTCTATTGAGTTGACCCATAGAATATGTTGCTCATCATTTTCTTGTGCTACATCATTTTTCTTAGAGTTCATTCTTTCTGCATGTAGCTTTTTTATATCTGGTATCCGAAAGTCCTTTTTTTTTTTTTTTTTGGTTTTTAGTTTTTAGCTCAAAAAGGCTCCTTTATTGCTTTTGGACGTCATTCGTTTCCTACATGTCATTCGCCTTAGAAGGAATTTCTTGTGCAAAGGCCGGAGTGGCAGAGGGAAACTCCATTTGATGGATAGAGTGAGGTGATTGAGCCTAAAATAGCACACTGGAGTTGTTTGTTGTCGGCATTTTTCGTAGTTTAAAATTGAAAATTTTGGCTCTTCTGGGGATTCCATTATCTATTTGTACTGCATCATTCTTTTTTGTGCTGTTTTATATCAGGTATCCAAATTGTTTTAGTTTTTAGTTTTTCCCAAGACCTTTGTGTACATTGTGCTACCTGCTGAGTGTTCATAGATATAGTTTACTGGTTGTTGCATTTGCTGCTAATTCGGTCAAATTTTGAATCATGAATCCTCACATTGATCTTCAGGAAACATTTCAGTGGAGTGGCACCACCAGCAAAAGGAAGGGTCAAAAATGGGGTATTGAAAAAACATCATTTTGCAGAAGGAATGGTGATAATTCTGGTGAAAACTCTAATGAGAAGGTCAAAATCAAAGACAACAAGCTGGTAGATGGTCCAATAGACTTTGAGAAGCTTGTGCCCTTGTCTGGCAAGCCTAAGGTTCATTCCTAATTCTGCATCATACATTATGATGGTTCCATACCTCTGTAAAACACTCCGTCAACTTTCTCCATTGCTCAGTTGCCTTTCTCATACCCAGGACAGTACTTTCAAATTACTGAACAGTAGTTTTAAAGGCTGCATTTATGTCTTGGTTCCATAGATATTAATACTATACAAATGCTTCAGTGAACCATTTATTTTAGTCCCTCCATGTGATGAGTGTCAGACTTGCTCCATCCCAGGTGCTAGGTTATGGGGACACGATTATATGTTTTAACGTTTTTATTTCTTTTCTTTGAGAACTTCATTTTAAATTATTACAGATCGCACTGTATTGAAAAATGTTGTGGATTTTACGAAAAAAATCCCCCTAAAACTGGATACGATGACTGTGGACCCAAACTTTCAGTATTGTCAGAGAGGACTTCCTGTCCATTT
Organism: Camphora micrantha; assembly: GCA_003546025.1. Classification (NCBI taxonomy): domain Eukaryota; kingdom Viridiplantae; phylum Streptophyta; class Magnoliopsida; order Laurales; family Lauraceae; genus Camphora; species Camphora micrantha. The sequence goes on along the minus strand of QPKB01000012.1, from coordinate 21,258,733 downwards.
TTTTGTTGACTTCTTGTCCCTGTTCATTAAAATCAATGAATGTCGGTGAATGTCGTATTTTTTCCCTTTCTCTATAATCTCATCTTTGATTGAGGTTATCATCATCATCTTCTTTAAGAAAGAAAAGATTGAATCGTTCTTGATTGTGTATGGATAGTATGGGCATGCATGATGCAACCATTGCTAAGCTCCCAATCCAACAATACCCCCCCACCCACCAACTCGAAAACCTCATTGAAGATGAATAAAACATCTACCCAATCTCCCAGTTCTCTAAGAACCTCCCCATCTATAGTGAAATTGAAGGCCTGTTTTCCAAATCTCCCCATCACTCGCCCCCTCCCCCACATCCGTTCTCCTCCCTCCACTCCAGAACAGCCCCTGCCATGTCCGCCATGCCATCCGACCTCTCCTCCCTACAGTCCCACTTCAACCCTTTTACCATCTTCAACCCCAATTTTGTCCTCTCCCAAGCCATCATCCTCCTCTCCATCTACTTCTTCCTTGGCTTCCTCATCCTATCCCTCAACCGCCACCGCTTCTCCGGCTCGTTGACGCCCTCTACTTCTCCATCAATTCTTTTTTTTGAAGAAGATGACAACGATGAACTGAGCCGAAGAAGATATTATGGAAGAGAAGCAGAGGAAGAAAGTGAGAAAGAGTCCACGTTTGTTGATATCAATGACTGTTGCGAAAAAAATTGGGTTGATGGTCGTTGCATTCAATTCTAAAGTTTTTTTTTTTTTCCATAAAATCCCCAAAAATGTTTCTGTAATTTTAAATTATATTGTCAAATATCGGACATTTGCATAGGGCCTAGCCATGGATCCCATACCCTCTTTCTTCTGCATCTGATATGTCTCCTGAAGGATACAGCTTGTATGTACTATATCTAACAATAACTGAATTTTATTGCAGGTTGGCGATGTAATTGCATATCGTTTGGTTGAGTTATCTTCATCTTGGTGTCCCGAGATTTCTTCTTTTCGAGTATAATTCTTTTTCTTTATTATTACTATGGAATGATGATTACTGCACACAAAGTACATGATTTCACATTTTACATTTTCTGCACAGGTAGGAAAAATATCATCCTACGACCCTTTATCTGGGAAGGTCATGCTGGTACCTGTCCCAGAATATCCACTGGTTCTTGATGAAAAGAAAGATGAGGCTGTTGAGCTGCTATCAATTAACACACTTTATAATGAAGATGGCACTTTAGAGGTACTTGAGACATGGCATGTACATCATTCTTAAGTTTCTGTTACTACTTCGGTCACTTTTGGCAAAATCTAAGTTATTGTTGTGCTTCAGATTGATTTTACATCACTGATTGATGTGCGTATCATCAACCGTGACGAAGCTGATCCCATGACTGTAAATGGAAGTCAAGTGCCCGTCAACGGTCAAGAAGCTGGAACTAGTCAAGAAGCTGGGGTGAGCGTGGGGCTGAATCATAATACTGGAGTTACACCTCGTCCAGTCACAGGTATTTATGATGTGATGGATTACTGGCGGAAGTCTTTAATTGACATGAAGACTGCAAATTGTGGTAGTATTTGATTGTTTATTCTGGACATTTCATTTGATTGTGTTGTGATGGGCTGGGTTCAGGTCACAAGGCATGTTAGCGTCATGCCGTCAACCCATCCCTGACCTCTTACAATGATAAGGATTTCAGTTTGGGCCCAGCTTTAAAGCCACAAATGTCTGGACTTCGGGGTGGACTTGTTCTTAAGCTACGCCTCAATAATAATAATAATAAAAAAAAAGAGGCTATCCCTGGCCGAGGCCCATCACTTTTATTTTTAAGCCTGAAAAATAAAATAATTTCTAGGCTACAATCAACAAAATCAGTTCTTACCGACTAATGGTGGGCATATATATGATGCATTTCTTGATCACTCATCATGGCTGTTTCCTTCCCTTGGTAGAAAATGGTGGTCAGGAGACTTCAGTGTGGGATGATATTGCCCAGGCTTTAACTGTAAAGAAGGCACAGCTGCAGAAACATAATAGTTTTGGTGCCAAAGAGACTCCAGACAAGGGTGCATGGTCTTATAGAACATTGAGAAGAAGCGCACTTGGGCCAACTATGGCCCTGTTAAGATCTCAGAATGATGGGTGGGGATGATTGTCTTCTGTTTCTTTAAGTTGGAGCAAGTGAGACGATCAGTAGACTGTTAAAAGAAAAGCTGAGATGATGATTGGTGTATATTTTTGTGTCATCCACTCATCCCTGGTGGAAACTGATCCCATTTTGTCCGTTGAAATTTGTCATTTGCTCGTCTTTGGTGAAAACGGATTCCATTTTGTCTGTAATGTGAATCAATCCCCAAACTCGTTGAATGGTAACTACTAAGGTAATATCTGCATTTTTTTTGAAGTTCTGAATGCTTTCCATTTGAGTTGCTGGGTAGGAATTATTTAGCTGCATTTGTTATAGTTGGTTAGTGACAGTCTTTTAATTTCTGATACAGCTGTGGATTAGAATTAGAAATGAGTGCAGTCAAGAGCATTTAAACGTAGCATCAATAGACAATAACTTAGTAGAGACTTATTTGAGATGATTTGGACATGTTCAATGTAGGCTAGCAATGGTGCCGGAGAGAAAGTCTTTCAATGCAGGCTTATGGCCCATCAAGAGCATAGGGCTTGGTCGAATAGGACAATCATAGAAGTAGGAATGTTGATCTGAAAAAGTGCAATTCATCTGATATGGCCTGACACAAAAACACACCAGTTTTTACGAGCTTGAAAACTCTGGCAGGGAGATGGTCTGGTAAGAAGGAAGCCTCTGAGAACCCAACTCAATCATTGTGGCTAGCATTTAGGGTCATCAGTCCCAGCTCACAGACCTTTTCAATCCCAGATCTATTCAATTTGCATAGATTAATCTTTGCATTCTGCTAAATATGTCAGCCAGTGCTAAATATGTCAAGCTGGAAGCATAAGATTAACCATGCATAGGGCCATGCAAGGTCCATTTAACTATCGGGCCAGAGAATTTTGGTCTGATTTAACATCCAGGTATAAAACTGCAGCGCAAATCCAGCTTAATGCAGTAGACTCATGTTAGTCTTGGGATGGTTTTGGCCCATGAGCACCTCTGAGCTCTGGATAGTAATCGAGTCGTAGATTCAATGAATGCTCATTTAAATCTGGTTAGACCCAATTCACATGCCCAACTAATTGACCCATCTGAGCACACTTCATATGAGATGGCTGAGGGAAAATTAATTAGTCTTGAAACCGAGTGTCAATCTCACTGGGGTCGTTTGGCATTTACATATGTGAATGTTACATATATACATGACCCATGTGTGATCATTTAAGAATGCAGAGATACACAAGTGAAGCAATTTCCCATGTTTGTCAAAATCATGACTTTCACATGTGAATCTAAAGTACATCCAACGGCTCTACGTGTGTTTGAATTTCACAGATGTTTTTCACAAAACTTTCAAAATACATGATGTATTAAGAGATGAGATTTAGCCCGTTAGATGTTTTTAACATTGTTAAAGAGGATGAATGGTTTAGATAGTGAAGATGGGCCCCACAAAAAATCCAAAACAATAGATTTGATGGTCCGGGCTTTTTCATAAATATCTCAAAATCCATGATGAGTTAAGATTTGGAATTTTTGACTTCATGAGCTTTTTTTGGCATTCTAAAGATGATGAATGGTTTATATCATGATTTAGAGGCCAGAATAGAAAATCAGAAAATATAAGATGGGGCAAAAGGGTGCAAAAATGACAATTGGACCATCTAAAGATAATTAACGGTTCAGATAGTGAAAATGGTACCCATGAATCTGGAATGGCAGATATTAAAAACTAAACTTTTTTGCAAATATCAATAGCTAAAATTTGGCCACTAGCCATTTGGCCTTCTAAGGAGATGAACGGTTCGAATCTTGATTGAGGGCCCACAGGAGAACTTGAGAAAATGACGATGCCATATGTACTGTTGCAACCGCCTTTTTGAGGTGTGTATTCGTTTCACACCTCACGTGGCAATGCATTTCACACCAATTGGTGCGTACGGTAATTTAGTTACACTTGAAACCGTTTCAACCCAAACACTCTTACAATGTTTTCACAGTAATCATCTGCGCATGGGGTTTCATTTACATACATACGTAAATGACCCAAAACAAACGATTCAGGGGCTTGTCCCCAGTCTCTGTTTTAGGGGCCCAGGCTGAATTCAGGCATAAACGTTAGGCCTGCAGGGTTTGAACAACCATTTTAGCACTAACACCTAATTATTTAGTGCAAAAGGGGAATTTGCAGATAAACATCTGTATTTTTGTCCATTAGAACCACCTGTCATTTTTTATTTTTTCACAAAATAACACTTAAATTTATCTAAATTATCAGCAACAACCATGACTGATAGTAAATGAATTTCAACTGGTTTGGCGAAAACCCACTATATTTTGTTTTCAGCAGGGGCAAAGCTTCCTTAAATTAACCTGATTAAAAAATATATATATAAAGTGTGAAACAGTCAGAAAAGCACTAAAAGTCAGTTTGAAGATGTCAGGCTAAATTTTCAAGTCTAGTGATAAAAGCCAAACTTGACTGTCATCATGGGCAGCTAGCAGTCAATGCTTACATCTAATTTGATATTGTGGGGTTGGGGGGTGGTTGGAGTGTCGTGCTCAGTCAAGACATGTAATTTGATTATTCAAACAACTTTGTTTCATAGCATTAGTTTCATCTATCAGCTGAAAACACAATCTTTGGTTTTCCTATTTCAAAATGTTGACCCCCACTCAACCAAGAACCTGAACTTCACTGCCATACTTTATATCACATATTTCAGAATGAGGCATTTTAACACCACCCTAAAAGCTCGACAAGTAAAACAAACTGAGACTATTCTTTGTATCTTTAAAAGGGAAGTTCAACTTTCATAGCATTTTACATACGCAAGGAGGTCATCAAATGACAATAGGCTGAAAGGGGAATTCAATTTTCCTAGATGGTGAATTAGTTTATTTCCTCTTCTTCCACCGTATGTGGAAAATCTTGACAGCCTTCAACCTTGGACATTGTCTTCAGCGTTTCAGTCCTCTCCCACATATATCCTTCTAATGAGTTTTTGGGCGCACATGATTTTCTTATGGGGACTCAAATTCCCCACTGCGCTTCTTGTTCATTGCAACTGAAAAAAAAAATGGAGATTTTGTACTCCTCCATCTAATGTGGAATCCTCCACCTTCTAAAATTCTCCTAATTCAAACCACCTACTACATGCCACACTATGATGCCCAGATACCGTATGGATACGACAAGGATATGTCTTGGACATGCCAGGATATGCCAAATTCCACTGCATCAAATGTTATTTTGTTTTATATTATATAATTGCTTTTAAATCAAATCAAACATAAGATACTGTGAACTGCTTTACATTCAGAATTTAATATACTGTGACATTTTCTAAGCTCATTGCAAAAAGGTATTGACAAGACGAAGATATTTTACACTTAAGGAAATCAAATGTATTCATCATCCTTCCTTTCTTTAATGACTACATTAATTTATAAGTCTTAGCATACAAGCCTGTAGCAGTTCTCATGTTGCAACCCAACAGTTGAGGGTTTGAGCCATGTTCCTGTCAAAAGAAGGGGTAAAGAAGGAAATATATTTTACCTATGATATACCAGGATAATTCCAAATGGACAACTTATCATACACTACACTTCATTTTCATGTGTAAAATCAGTCCCCTTACTGTATCCATGGAGTGTCCTTGCCGTTTCCATGCTGCTACCTAGGCATCATAGAATTTCATCTCTTTCGACTGTCATAACTAGAACCTCTAATTTACAACAGGCTTATTCTTTTCCCCCAGGCCTACAGTACACACATAAAGCGTGATTCAGATACTCAGGAGTGTCAAACTGGAGGACGCAGGTTCATCTAAAAAAGTAAACTATCGGTTAGAAAAGTAGCCCTTCGTTGGGTGTAGAATCTAGAACATAAGGTCTGGATGAGGAGAAAAGGTGGAGAAAACTGTCCATAACCCATAACTCAAATTCTTATGGGGGCAGTTTTCTCCACCTATTTTCACATCTGAAGGACGCCTTAGTTGATAATGGGACCGATTTTCCCTTACCTTACAATTGTGGAAGCCTCCTTTGGTTTAGTGAGGATTGAAATGATGGATATTGTTTAGAAACTGCATGGCTTCATCTGCCTCACAGACTACCTGTTTTTGGCTCACAAGAAAGGTCATCATTGAAATGTTAGTTCTACTCAACAGAGAACATAATTCCAAATGAAAAGGCAAAAGGATGTCAGTTCCACAAGCAATATGCTACATTAACTTCCAAGGACTCACGATAAAATGAAGTTCACTTGGGGAGTACACATGGTTATGAAACATGCACATGTGCTCCTGCAGATTATAAATGACATGCACGTACAAATGGAATGGAATAAACACACTTGATGAGTTAACTAATGCTTTTGGTAGTGCAGGCTTTGTTTTCAGACATTCAGCCCAAGTTTGTTTGGCAGGTATATAATGGAATCGACAATGATTAACTTGAGTGAGTTGTTTCTCAAAAACAGAATAGATCAGAAACAGTTCTCATTGTTCAGTTGAATTTTATCTGGGAAGTATATAGGGTTGGGGATGGATCAATTCAATTCTTAATAGAAAGGATCCTCATAGATTTACACAAATTATGATAACTTCTAAAATCTCGAGTGCAAATTCTTCTATCATTGTATCAATGAAGGCAACTCCCCTAAGCTTGCTGTCCTATAGATTCACAGACATGAAATATGTCGAATCAATCAATTATCTATCATGCATACACCAAACATCAAAAGATTGATCAAATGAAAGCTGATGTGGAAGTTGAAAAAACCAAACAGAAAAGAGTAATCTATTACTAAATAGTCATGACTATGAAGCTATCATACATGCACCAGTCCATTCAATAATGATGATTAAAACTGGCCATGATTGCTCCAGTCAATTATCTACACTATTTTATGTTATAAGATCCTAGATTAAAACAACAGCTAAAAAAATAAGTGATTCCTAAACTTTTTGATCAACAAGTGGTCACTGCCTGGTTTTGAGCTACACTACCTGGTTCCAGGTACAATCTAAACTTAGAACAAAGAGGCCGGCCATCTAAGTTGCAACTAGGATTGCATATGGATATCTGATTATCTGGGCTCTGACTTCAGAAAAAAAAAGGATTTGGAACCTATTTTGGTTTTATAAAATAATCGGATCCGGATTTGAAACATATTATAGGAACAGTTAAGAAATAGGGGTCAGTTTGGGGTCCACACATGTTTCCGACCCCAGGACCCATAGCCATGAGGTGAAAGATGTACACTTTCTTCTTGCTGACTATCAAAGAAAGAAAGACCAACTGCCAACGGCAAATGAAAATTGTTAGTTAATCAATCAACAAGCCACCACACCCGCCATCATAAAAGCCTGGTCCCAACTATATAGAGGTCAACTACATGAACTCTGTTTCTCCATCTCAACCAAATGCACAAAACAATTACCCATAACTCTACCTTAAGTAAAAATCATGCCCATAACCCACTTACTCTCTTTACACAAAAATGCGTAAGCATCCAAAAGCAAATTCATGAAATCCCATTTCTTGGATTTTTGGTAGAAATTGCTTGAGCTTCCACTTACACTCCAATGGCCACATCATAGCCTCCTCCAAATGTGTGCCAGATGCATCTGATAGGTTCCATTCCATGCCGGATTTGGATCCAAATCAATCCTTTAAAAAATAGTACCACAGATCTGAACACAACATGGTTTCATCCTGGACCCGACCCGTTTGAAACTCTAGTTTCAACCTTAGTTTTTCATATATGCTTCCATAGAGTTGGACAATCTTCACATGCGATATCCTATATGCCCAAATTTAGAAAGGTCCTCCATTGGTACCATTTTTATATTAGTCTCATCAAAAATACGTTTTCCACCATTTTCTTTTACATCAACCCCATTGTCGTCATCATCTGACTAGCCATCACAGAGTGTTTTTTACTTTTTTTTAATGGTAACCAAAATTTATTGAAAAAACATACTGGCATAAAAGTCAAATACTGAAAAGCAAACACAGAAAACCATTCAAAAAAGGGAAAGGAACACAACAACAAAAATAAAAGTAACAATGAGGTATTCTCAGGCACAGTTTGCACATGCTTCTACTGAGAAACTCAAGTGCAATTCTTTAACATCATAAATTATTTGACAATGAGCTCATTGGATCAAAAGAATCAGCATAACCGATTCAATATTAACCAAAACATTTGAACTCTACCACAGTACCTTCAATTACATTACAAAGCATCCTCCCCAAATAGAACTCCATTTCTTCAAAACCCCTACTTCTATTGCAAATTACAACATTAAAGCCAATATTTTTAAAAAAGTGATGCAAGAGGTGAGGCATTTCAGTTCCAAAAGAACGGGAAGCGTAAGCCTCAATGTGTAGGGCATAAGCCTAATGACCATGTCTTTTCACAAATAAAAATTTATGCTAAAAATATTTATATCATAAAATAAAGAACAGCAGCAAGTTTCGCTTTTTTAAGACTTTCATGAGTTAAGTAGGGCTTAAATTTAATCAAAATTAGCCATGACAGTTAATTCTTTTTTTTTTTTTCTTTCAAATGGCAAACTTCCCCACCCTTTTTCTTAAAGAGATGTGTAAATGGACATATGCCCCCAGATATAGAGCATGACTGAAGCAAACACTTTAGGACATATGTCTCATATGATAAGATGTACACTCTAAATACAAGCTACGCCCCAAACTTAAAGTGCAGCGCACATTTTAGGAAGCACCGCCTCGAGGCGAGCCTCCAGGAGTGGTCCAAAAATGCTATTAAACCCACTAATCAAAACAAAAACGCTATTAAACCCACAAATCAAAACAATGTAATTCCTTTCCCACTTTCCACACCCTATAGCAGCCTTTGTCGAACACCTAATTGTTTGTGGATGTCTAATGCAATGAAGCTAAATCCATACGAAGCCCTACTGTGCATTGAGTTCCGATTATGCGCAGACATGGAGCAAGTTAGGAATGTAAGAACTATGATATGGTGTTTTAAGGCAGTACCATTAGAATGGTGCTGTGGACCACCGTATTTGTAAAATATGTATGAGAAACTTCAGAGATTAGGATGGCTCCAATTAAGGGGATACAACTTTCGTATACTCGCAGTAAATAGAATTAGCTAATGCTAAGATGGGAGGACCAGACCAATCACATTGATGGACACCCAATGCATTCAATCTTCTCGTCTTTCTCCCTTCCATTGTTATGATATGGTATCAAAGCACCTCTACTTCTTATTTGGCTTGTTGGTAATCTTCATCTTGGAATACAGAGATTTCATTGGGTTCACGAGAAAATTTCTCTTCTTCGGCAGTGGTTGGGACTTGGGATTCTTCTTCTGCTTGTAGATACTTTTATCAATCTTTAAGGTGTCATAGGATTTCATTCCTCCAAGATTCAAGAACACCTTCAGCATCTAGAATCTTCGGCAGCATCTACTACGATTTGTCGCGATCACTGTGGGGCCCACCTCCAAATCATGTTTTTCAGAAAGATTGTGGAAGAAGGTTTGTCCATACCAAAGGGAATTAATGAAGATTTTTTTATGGGTTTTTTTAGCGATATGATGTAGGCCATGTCTGTTATTCTCAGTTTGGTAGATTTTCATCAAGACCATTGAAATTGCTAGATTTTTGGAATTTCTTCATAAAACTTCACCAATAGCCGTTCAAAATTGCTGGAATTTTGGAATTTCTTCATACAACTTCACCATTAAGTCAATAACCCCTTGATTAATCACCAGCGATGGTGCAGCCCCGTAACCTCGATCGTAATGTAGACTAATCTCAAGGATGAGATTGACCGAATCCAAAGGATTCCAGCCCTAGGGCACAAGACAGCCATAATACTCAAGAGGAATAACTCACGGTAATTTTATTGATTGAATAAGCATGATAAAAAACAATAGATCTCTTCTGTATAAATAGAGCACCCTGTTTCTAAACTAATCAAAATACTAACAATAGGAAATTACCTAATCCTACTATAAATAGAATTTAGAAAGCAGTCCTATTAAGCAACTAAGAATTTAGAAAGCAACCCTATTAAGCAACTAAGTAATATTACTAATTTAGATAAGGATAGGTATCTATGATTAAATCAGAGATCATGTGGACCCCATTAGATAGTCCATCAAGACCTGCGGGTCCTAGTCATTTGTCGGGCTGCATCAAGTGATCTTCTGATATGATCAGATACCTGATTAGATCCTGGTTATTGCACATCCAGCCACTGACGACTCAGTCGTCCAACATCTATTAACCTGAAAGAAATATCTTCGTTGAGAAATCCAGACACCAGACCTGAGGATTTTCTAAATATTATTTGGTGATTGAAAGTTCTGAAAAATATATATGACGTATTTGATTGCAATATTTGATCTGTAGTTTCAGAATATTGTTATCTGTAAAATTCATGTTTGGGTTGTGACGAAGTTTTATGGTGGCTGTCAACCTACCCAACACAATCCTTCTTCTTTGTCCAGACAGAAGACTGGTAGTAAAAACTGGAGGAATTAAAGAGAGATGACAGCGGGGGGAGAGGGTGGTGTTGTGGAGGGAAAGACTGTGATGTGGAATCAAATGGCTGAATGTATCAGGACAATTCCATAAGACGTTCTTGGAGAGTTGAAAAGGGAAATTGCACTATTTTAAAGAACTTGGTGGTGGAGTGTAGAGGTTTCAGAAGCAGCTCAAGAGAAAAGACGTTACAAAATTTGGCAAGGGACTAAGAATATGGAATATTAGGAAGTGTGTAAGAAATCAAAGAGAGAAGTTAAGAAAACAGCAAGTGATGCAAAGTTCCAAACATATGATAATGTATATAATAAGTTGGGAACAAGCAAAGGAAAGAATGATATTTTTATGCTTGCAAAAATAAGGGAAAGAAAAAGTATAGACTTAGATCATGTCAAATGTATAAAGAGTGATGACCAAAAGGTTAGTGAAGGACAACAATATTAAAGAAAGGCAGAATATAACAAACATTTAAATGAAGATTTTATAGGAGGCATAAGAACACATAGGATGCTTTATTAGCAGAATATAACTTTTACTGCAGAATTAGGGTAATAGAAGTGAAGAAATCATTGACACAAATGAAGAAAGGAAAGTCTATAGGGCCATATGACATTCTAATAGAGACTTGGAAATGCTTAGGAGAAATTGGAAGGAATTGGTTAACTAGGCACTTCAATAAGATATTAATGACAAATAAAATGTCAGATGAATGGAGAAGCGTTGTACTACCTATATACAAGAACAAAAGGAGATCTACAAAATTTTACTAACTATCATGATATTAAACTTATGAGTCACACTATAAAACTATGGGAGATAGTAATGGAACAAAGACTTAGACATTTGGGCTGTCTAATTAAATGGAAAGACCTATTTTGCCAGAGAGCTTTAGTTTTAAATGTATGTCGAAGGAAAATACTTATGGGGTCACATTGATGGACCCACCATTGTTAATAATGATGTACATATAAGAAAACTTACAAAAAAGGGAAATTAATGATGTATAAATCTTAAGTTGAGTTTTGGGATCTGTTGGGCCACATATTGTTTTGAATCTTAGACCCTGATGCAAAGCCAATAAGTCATTCCTAGGGTTTGCATCAGACCCTATGAAACTACTAAGAATATGTGGGGTTATCTGAAGCGTATTTAGCATCAGAAAATGCTAAAAGATGTTAGTTGGAATTAGAAATTTCTAAATACTCAAAGGGGGCAAATCGATTCCAGAATACTATTCTGGGATTATGAATCTTTAGATTGAATTTATTAAATGTGTATTATACTGTAGCGGATGACCCTTTCTACTATTAAAAAAATCCAAAAAGTTAGCCAGAGGACCAGTTTTTAGAGAAGCCTCAAGGGTCAAGTCGCTAATTTTTCTTACATTACCTAACAGAATGGAGTGACTGAAGGCAACCTCGACATCTACTTGATGTTGTACGAACCTTGCTTTTAAGATCATCAGTTCCATCCACCTCAATGGAAACTGTCTACAATGTTGTTCAACTCATTAACCGTCTTTCATTCCCTAAACTTCAGCATCAATCTCATTATTTTCGTCTCTTTGCCCAACATCCTCGGTAAGATCACTTTCATACTTTTGAAGGTTGCCCTTTTACGCTATGCTCCTCATCAAATGGGCTTCCTTTGTCACAATTTTTTTATTTGGAAAATCAATATTTCTTTTGATATCTTACTCCTACTTTACCCTGTGTCTTTCGTACTCCATCCTGTCTCTTTACTCTAGATTGTTTAAGCTTAGAGGAACCCTCACGACGATGCTGCAAATAGGGGAGAACCAATCACATGAATGGGCCCCCAATTCATTCCAAGCTCTCTCTCACACACACATTGTTTTGATAAGTATTAGGTTAAAAAATTTAATTTTTTGAAGAGCAAATTGATCAAGGTTTAGGTGGAAAGACAACTAGAAGCTTCGGTAAATGGGGCCTTTGGGATAGCGCTGTCAAAGTGATGCAACCTCGGATCCTTGATCGGAAAATCGACCAATCTCCCAAGGGATTGATCATGGATTTAGCCCCTAGGGCACAGTCACGATAATGGTAGACACCAAAATTGAAGAGAAAACTCAGATAAAAATCAGGAGATAAACATTAGGTTTAAATAATCTCTGTGATGCTATGCACTTCTCTTTGTAGCATCCATATTAGATCAATGACTTCAAGCCTGATCGTTATGGAACTACTTTTTACATGAAAGCAAGAACTGTGGTTATAATACATGTAATTTTAATCCTTTGATGAAATTAACAATACAACAGCAATGTATAACTTCAGTTAAAGAAACATGATATGTCAAATCCGTTTTGACTTGTGAGTACTTGACCCATGTTTCTAAATAGGATGGCGGCGAATAGATTAACTATAATGGCGCCATACATACCTGTACAGGGATGTCCCCTGGCAGCTTCATTTGATAAAGAAAGTCACTTCCAACTTTCTGCCAATAGACATGCTTATCCTCATATGTGCTCTTGCTGCCACTCAAGTGACTCTGTCCATCATATGCCACATCACACCCTACCCACACATACAACATTTTAGTCTTATGATGACTGCTCAAACCCATGTTCGGAGCTAACAAAAGAAACACAGATCTAGAATCAAGGACCCCAGCACGAAACATTTCAACCTTTTCCATAGCAGGCCACTGGAACAGAATTGGGTACTTGAGATCCGAAATGCTGCCGCTTAAATCGGTTAAGACGGAAGGTTCTTGGTCTTCCATAAGAGTATCGGCCAATTGAGGACTATTGCCATCTCTAACAGAGACATTTGATTCAAAACAAAAATTTTCACCCAAGTCTTCCTGATCTGCTATCTGGACTTCCCTATCTTCTACTTTGTCTGTACTCAATTCCTTTGAGTCTTTGTGTTCAAACTCACGGCATGCACGATCCATCACTAAATCTCCTTCCAACGACGGAAGTGAAAATGACCATGACCTTACCATGATCCTAGGAACCTGAGGATGGGCATCAGCTGATGATAACAACATCCACGACGGAGTGTTACTTCCTCTGCGCTCTGCAAGAGAGGGGGAGGTCCCTTTACAAGGCAAAATAGCCGTTTCCCCTTGCAAAGAACGCTTGGCAGTAAACGGTTCTCTAAAATCTGGAACCGTTGGCGATGACTGTGAAGATGAGAATGAAAACTCAGACCAATTAGACGAAGATGGCGAGAAGGTAGACGAACTAGAAGTATCCGTTGGTGAAGGTGAAGGAGACTTCGAACTCAATTTTGAGCTGTTATTTGAATCAGAATAAGAGCCAGGCGAACGACAAGGAGGTGATGGTGATAAAGAAGAATTGGACACAAGAACAGGAGATGATGGCGCTTCCTCTACTTCACTGCAGTTATCCACAGACCGAGCTTCATCACAGGTCAGCGACGTGGTAATAAATTCCTTAACACTCCCACACGCAAGTTTCCGCCTCAACCTGCACCAACCATTTTCTCTGGCGGGAAGCCGAGTCTCCGATCCAGTTCCAGAGAGTGGAAAAGGCGGGACCACGCCACCTCTAACTGCCCTTTGAAAAATCTCAAAATCCACATCATACAAGTCCACCTTCTTACAACCAACCCCAACTCTCATTGCAACATCAATCTGCATCTTCCTACTTGATTTACCCATACCATCTACAACCAACTGCCCAGCAGACAGAGCACCCCAAAACTCCGCCGTCTCCCCACCTTCTCGCACTTCAACAATCGGGCCATTCGCCCTCTCATAACGCACAACCTGAGCAGCAGCAGCGCCCGCACTCCTCGCCATGGAGGCGCTGCAATCGGTCCCCACCCAGACGAATATCGCATGGGGGACATGGATGAGGAACGCCCCACGCGAATCAAGCGCTTGGGCGCCCGGACAGGGGAGCGATTTGGGGACTAAATGGAGGGGATCATAAGGGGAGTGGGGGGCAATTCTATACATCCTAAGACCAGAATTGGGGCTAATTGGCGCAGCGTGGACGCGTTTCTGGCATTGGAGGAGCTGACAAGCAAACCCCATATTAGGATTGGTGACACCACGGGCAGATTTAACAAACTGAAAAGCTTCTTCGAAGCTCTGCCCGTTGCGCCACATCAGATAAGCGATTACCAGAGAGGAAGAGCGCGAGACGCCCTGGCAGCAGTGGACGAGCACGCGGCCGCCGCCCTCGCGCACCTCCTCGAGGTAGTCGAAGACGTCGTAGAGGATGCTGGTGATGTCCTCCGTCGCGCTGTCCTGAAGCCACAGCGTCTTGTACACCAGCTCCCCTCTGAAGTACTCTGGGCAGACGAACCCCACGCAATTCAGCACGTGCGTGATCCCGTGCCGCCGCAGCGCCTGCCGATCCCTCGCCACAGCGTCGCTGCCCAGGAAGACGTGATCGGCGATGCGCGAGCACTCCTTGTCGAAAAAGGCGAGCTTGTCTCTCCTCATCGGGAAGTCGATCCGGCCGCCGCCAGGGGTGGACGGCGGCTGCCACTCCCCGAGGTCGTCGGATCCGGCGCGGGGCCACTCGTCGACGGCGAGGCGGCGTGTGATGGAGAGGGGTTGGAGCGGGGGGAGGCAAGGGCGGGACCTGGGATTCGGTTGGTGGTGAGGAGTAGGGTTAGGGTTTGAAGTCGGGGAGTGTGCGGACCACGATGCGGAGCGCCAGAAGGTTTTCCGTGGACCCGCAGTGGTTCGTACATGGCTTTCTTCTTCCTGCTCTAACATCTCTATCTATCTCTAGCTTTCTATTTTAGTTCGGTGGAAAGCCGGACATGGGTTTTGGAGATGGAGAGAGGTTTTTAGGGTTTGGGGAAGGGATTAAAAAGGAAAAGGGAAGGAGTCTGAGTCTCTAACCTCACCAAAATTGATTGGCTTGACTCGCTCTCTCTTTCTCTGAGTTTTGAGTCTGTATGAAGACTGAGAAGAGGAGAAGAAATCAAACACAACTACGACTGAGTAAAAGCAACAAAAAACGGAGCTTACGTAAGATATGCGTTCAACGACCAGAGACAGTAAGAAAAGGAGGACGAAGAGGGCAGGGCATTTTTTTATTATTATTAACTCATATGGGAACATTTCAAATGGCCTAATTAAGTTTTTGCACTTTTATTCTAAGAAGTATATAAATTTAATGAAAATTCAAATTAGGACCTAAATTTTTAATAAATTCTTAATGGAGGTCATTCGGACATTTATATTTTTTTCTCAACACTTTTAAAATACCTAAATTACCATTCATCATGATATGCTTCTGACAATCATTACTTGCCGCTAATCAATGTGGGGATATTTTTTTATAGTAAAAGTGCCAGCTCCCACAATTAAAGGAAAGGATAATTTTAATGGGAATCAATTCGACAACGACGGTCCTTACAGCCTTAGTCTTAGATGCGGACCACCTAGTGAGGTCCATTATGAGACCCCATTGGTCATGGGATGGAGGGAGACAGAAAGATTCAAGTAGGGCCAACCTATATATCAAATTTGAAATCAATTTAATACTTCTAACCCCTTCATCTGTATCCCATAAGTTTAATAGCTTCATATCAAACAAGAAAAATAGTTTTAATCCAACGGTCTAGTTCATCCGAATCCATGTAAATTCATGGGATTCGGTGCCTATAAGGGGGTTGTGAATGTATGCTCAACTTGGATGGGTCATAAGGTGGGCCTCAGTAGCCGTTCTGAACTGTGTGGACCGTAAGTACCGTCCTTATAAGACGGTTCGCAATTTTAATATTTTAAAAATAATAATTGAGTGAAAAATCAGGTGAAAAACACCTTTAAACAATCACTAGCACATAATTAATTTTCTCTCCTCTTATTTGGATAGGGAGGGAAAGTAGGGGAGGGGAGGGAAAATGGATTTAGAAAGATAGCTTCAAAAAGGGCATTTCAATAATTTACACACAAATACCCCTCTTTGCCTCTCACTTCCCCCCGTTTTGAGGGGGAAATTTTTGAGTGGCCCCACACTTCTTTCCCCCAAATTTCCCTCCCCCTTTCCCAAACACCCTTAATTTCAACATTCTCTCCATTCCTCCTCCCCCCCCCCCCCCCCCCCACACACACACACACACTTTGTTTTTTCTGCCCATCATTTTATCTCCTTCCCAAACATAGTGTAAAGGAGCAAAATAAAGGTAGAATGACAATTGAAATTAGTGGATGATAAGAGAGGAGATAATGCATTTTGTAGAATCTCCATAGGTAAGTGAGTTGCATATTTGTTGAAAGAAGGGGTAAATGGGCATAAAGGGAAGTGAGGTGGAAGTGGGGAAAGTGGGGGAGAAAGTAGTTATAAAAAATGAAAATAACTGTTGGTCAAAATTTAAATGTACAGTCAAAATTATTTAAAAAAGCCTCTAGCTTAATATATTATAATTTGTAAATCTCCCATATCTTATTGTTTACAAGTTATATGGTGGAAGAAGAATAGCAAAAGAAGGAGATGGGGTGGGGAGTAGTTTTTTTCTCTCTTTGGCGGAAGTTGGAGAAAAGGGGGCTGTGAAGAGAAAAGGGGACTTTGAAGAAGATGACAAACCGTTGGATGGAACGATTCAAAGTTGCGAGACGGTTGGACGTAGAACTGCAAATATCTTGTGCGTGACAGCGGGGTGGGGCCCACTTTCAAGCTATAGATAAGTTTAGTTTGGACGGCTGGGATTGGACATTGATAGGCGGCTGCATCATGTAGTTGGTGGTTTGGTTGCAGTTACGGGTGAGGAGATTGGGAACTTGACTTGTGAGGTCGAAAGTATACAATTTGACCTTTGTGGGTCCCTTTGAAACGCACTATACTCTTTGCATGGGTTCATTCCTAGTTAATAAATTTCCCAATAAACAGGCCTTGATGAGCTTCATGTGATTAATTCAATGATGCATACCTGAGTGTTTTCAAATTTAGAGGTTTTTTTTTTTTTTTTAGGACTTGTTTGTTTCATGTAATTTAATTTTTAAAAATTCTAAGACTTTAGGGCTTGTTTCTTTAATAGAATTTCTGTCAAGAATTTGTGAGTTCCTGAACATGACGCGACATGTTAAAATTTTACGTATTCCTAAACATGATGTGACATGTTGTTTCCTGAAATTTCTAAATTTCATATTTTTTCACTAGTATTTCTGAATTCCAACTACATGAAAGGTCTCTTTTGACTTTTCGAAATCCACAAATTCCACTCCTTTTACATTTTGGTGGAATTCCTAGATGCTCAAGCTCAAATGAGCATCCAAAAATTCCACTATATCTAAGAGAATTTATGAAATTCCAGCAAAAAAACAAGAGTTACAAGTGAATATCCAAAAATGAGTTTAACTAATATTTCATTCATGAAAAAATAGAATTTAGGACAGACGAGGAATGAATACCCAAACCTTATCCTAGTAAATAAAATCCCATGAAAGTTAAAAGGGTCATCTACACCGCTGCTTTGTAACCTTTATCCATCGACTTATTTGACCATTGTTTCTTATATATTCATGCAAACAAGAAGGTTATCTAATATATGTCCTAAAAATAAATTAATTTTGAATAATTTAAAATATAGATCGATGTTATCATAGAATATTGATCATGGGGTTCCACATGATTGTAAAAAAGTTACTTTTGATATGCTCATGTGGAAAAAGTTCAAAAAAATACTCTTCAAAAAAAAAAAAAAAAAAAAAAAAAAAAAAAAAAAAAAAAGAGGAAAAAGTTTGATATGGGATCCTTCTGATCTAACGGGTCATACATGACGATTTAGGTGTATGGATGGGATATTTCATCCAGCGGGTCCCACATGGAGAAGTTGGTGAGTTAGATCTAGTAGGTTATATTTAGATAGTCATGCTGGTAAGCTTGGTGGGTGATTGGATCTTTTGTCGAGTTAGTTCCACATTAAATGTGATGTAATGAGATGAGATAACTATGGAGAGGTGTAATGGTCCACATTAAAGTTAAAGCCTAAACTTTTTTCTTGGGTATTTTTGAAAGGAGATCTCCATGGGTGATCACTTGACAAAACAAACCGTATTGGTTTAATAATATATAGAGGAATTTACGGCGTAGGTCTCTGTAGGACTCCATACCACTCTTGAAGTCACAGAAACATA
Organism: Camphora micrantha; assembly: GCA_003546025.1. NCBI lineage: Eukaryota > Viridiplantae > Streptophyta > Magnoliopsida > Laurales > Lauraceae > Camphora > Camphora micrantha. The sequence goes on along the minus strand of QPKB01000012.1, from coordinate 21,239,980 downwards.
ATATTTATGGATAAGGTCCTCAAAGTATGATTTTGTATTTTTTTTTTTTTTTTTTGTCGTTTAGCTAATGGTCGATATCGACCATGAAAATGGTCGATACCGACCATTATGCGGGAATCCAAATAGAAATTGGGGTTTTCAGGAGGGAGAAGGGGGGAGAGGAGGAGGAGGAGGAGGGAGAATAGGGGATGGGTCCTTTCACGACCCCTTCTTCCTCATCACCACTGCTGAGGGTTATATCATCTTTTTCAAGATTCCTTATCTCACATTCTTCAATATGTACATCTTTCCCTCATCATATTCACCATTGTATCAGCAACATTAATTTCACTCCCTCCACTGGCGTTCTCTCTTGAAGTCGTGATTTTCTCACTCTTCATCGTCAAACAACCATCTCCTTCACCAGAAGGAGCATCATAATCTACAGAAGTTTCATCGCAAGCCGTAACTAAGCTAACATTCTCTATCTCTTTTTCTATAGAGACACCCAAAACCCTAAATTCCACCTCTTTACAATCAGTCCCGTTTTGGGCACCAATTTCATGTGAGAACCATTGCTCCACAAGTTTCAAATCAAACCCATTCGAACCCAATACGTCTTTTCTGCAATTTTCTTGATGAGTTTCTCCTGAAATCTTAGAAATCCCAACTTGGGTTATTTTCAAATCAAAATCAGAACCAAACCCATCAGAGTATGTAATCTCAGTACTAATATCTTGATGGGTTTGTAGAGAAAATCCACATTCAACCCCATTTGGAACAGACCCACTTGGGTATGGATTCTCATTTTGAACAGACCCACCTGGCCATTGAGCAGCACCAGCAACCAAAGGAGAAAATCCATATTCGTCTTTTTTCTTGTTATTTCGCGATATGGTCGATATCGACCATGCAGGGAAAAATGTCTTTCAGTTATATGGTCGATATCGACCATACAGGGAAAAATGCATTTCAGTTATATGGTCGATATCGACCATACCACGAAACGACAAAAAAAAAAAAAAAAAAAAAAAAAAAAAAACGAAAACACACTCAGAGAGCCTTATTCGTGTCCATGGTGAATACAGCACCTCCGAAGTGGTATAGGGTCCTACAGGGCTCTATGCCGTAAATTCCTCTAATATATATAAAGAGAAATGGAAGGGCCGCGCTGCCAAGTTGGGCTGGTAGTGTCCAAGTCCTCAATTCAGAGGACCTGCAAAAACTCATTCCAAGTCCAACCCTTGAGTTTTGAAGAAAATCAAAAGCCCTCACTTTAAGGTCAGGCACGGGTCCCTTGTCTCGTTTGAGGGGCCAAATTGACAGCCCCCACTCCCAACCCAAAATTAAAACCCAATGCCGCCCTTACTTGAGATCAACTATTAGGTAACCACCAACTAGTCAACTAAGCTAACTATATGGTTAGTTTGGTTGAATTGAGTGTGGTCGAACCGGTCCATGCCACACTACCGTGGCAGGCACGGTGAGTGCATATGCCTTGTGGTTGGGGCCAACAACACTAAAGTCACAGCAAACCGTTTTTAGATTTCAATAGCACGATGATATTCTTCCACACTCACAACTGCCAATGAACAGCTGACGGGAGACTTGCCTGCCTTTAGTCCATCCAAACCATTAAATTCCACGGCGGACTCAAGGATTCCTAGAACCAGTCATAAATTGGACTGGATCTAAACTTTTGATTTTTGGGGTTGCTTATGCTTTTCTTTTCCCTTTAATTAGACAAATGATCGTATGCTGCTGATGGCAATTAGAAAGCCAGAACAATTTGGTATGTTCATTCATTTTGCATGGCCTAAGTCAGATTATTGAACGTTAGAAGACTCGAGAGAACCTGTATTAGATTCAATGGTTCTTTAGTACTAAAGCTGTATTTGAGACTCATATAGGAGATCCATGGAAAAAAGAGGCATGCTACTTGCAATGGAAAATGACTTCAAAGTGCAGAAAATAGACCACCATTGTCTCCTTTACAAAAAGTGATAAGGCATGCATCTGCATGTCTAGTTGAATTGTCGACAGTTGCATCTTGAAGAAGTACATTTCTTTAGGTGGAATGGCATTAGACAGTTGGAGGCTGTGGATAAGCATGTAGGCCACATTAAAAAGGAAATGATGTCTGATACCTACAAGTTGCCCATCCACTGGTAGGTCAGTGGTATAAGACAGTTGAAGGCATGGATGTGGAAGGATTAGGGCGCATTAAAAAGGACATACTTTAATGCCTTATAACTACAAGTTGAAAGAATGGAGACATGAGTAGGTTCCATGAGCATATTGATTACCAATTTTAGCATATATATACCATCTCACCTTTTTTTTTTATTTGTTTTAATTTTGGGAAAAATTTCAAATGAGGGCTTAACTTTTCGCCAGATTTCAAATCAGCGCAAAAAAAAAAAAAAAAAAATAATTCTATATTTTAAATCAGGCCTTAAGTTTTTCACTTTTGTTTCAGATCAAGACAAACTGCCAAAATGGGTAGATTCTAGTGACCTTTTCCCCCTTCTTTTCTCAAAAATCCAAAAATGTCGTTAAGGGCTTTATGTGTGCAAAAACGATTTTATATAGTTGGGTTCTGGCATTTACCTTCTCCCCTTCCACAAGCAGTGGTATGTCAGCGGTGGCCTCAACATCATCGATCCTGCCTTGTAAATTATCAACCCCAGTGTCGTGGCTGAGGCGCCTTGCTTAGTGGGTTTGCTCATGGACCGCAACACCACCACATGCACCACCACCGGTATATCCTCCTAATTGCACCGCATCGTGGCCATCTTCATTGGTGGCCTGCACGACCACGAGGTTCTGTCGTATGCTGCATGCATGGCAGGTAACTCTAGAGTGAGGCTGACGGTGGTGTGGCTCGTCCCTAGTGAGATTCATCGGAGGGGGATTTCCTGGGAGAGGCAATTGGATGAGGAGGTGGTGGGGTGGTTCCGAGCGTGGGCGGTAGAGAACAAACGGGTGGTGATGAGGGAGGAGAGAGTGACAGTGGGCGAGGATATTCTGACCGGAATCCGGCATCTGGGGATGGAGGGGCTGTTGGAGGGGCTGTTGACGTGGAGTGACAATCCAAAGCTAGGGGTCATCTTTGAGTTTTTGAGGAAAGGTGAAAAAAGTCACCGAAATTTACCCATTCCGGCAGTTTGTCCTGATTTGAAAGAAAAGTGGAAAACTTAAGGCCTAATTTGAAATGTAGTTTTCTTTTTTGTCCTGACTTGAAATATGGCGAAATGTTAAGCCCTGATTTGAAAATTTCCCTGTAATTTTCATTACTTAAGTGGGTGGGGCTCACTTCTCATAGACTAAGAATCCCATGACCCATAGTTGGGCCTATGTGTCAAATGGTTAATTTTGATCACTGGGTCACGGCTCTAATTATTACAGGAAAAAAATTGGAGTCGCAATTACCAAGTTAAGAAAAAACATACATTTAGGGCATATTTTGATGCAAAAAAAAAAAAAAGAAAAAAAAAAATATTTTAGAGAATACAAATCTTTCATTTTTATAAAAAATTAATCTTGTATATTTGGAAAACAAAAAAAAAAAAAAAAAAAAGAATAAAAGATCAAAAGTTCAATATTCCCAAAACAATAGATAGAGTCTTAGCATTTGCAATTGCATTCCAATTTGAGAAACAATAATAGATAACATTGCAGCCTTTGAGAAAAGTAGTAACAAACTGAACTCACCTGATGAGTCGTCATCATCTTCATCCCTCACTTCACTAGTTATAACACTCCGACGCCGCCTAAGCGAGATTGACGTTTAATTAAACTTGGTTAGGTGTCTAACATTTATTTTGGATGGTTTTGTCATGGATTAGGTAGATTAGTGAGGTTTTGATCGTGTCATGCAGACTTACGACCTTTTTGAATAGTTTTAGGTTGCATGTGTGATTTCGGTTTTGACGAGTTTTCATATGCATAGCATGGGGCATATTGAGTATCTCAATTTTCATGTTTGGGCCCGAACCACCCGGACTCAACTCGACCCATATTCAGACCCATTTCCAGCCAAGACCCTTTCCCCAGGTTATATTAAACCATATGGGTTTGCATGCAAAGGAACTAAAATCTACTCTTTAAAACCCAACTGCCGTTTCTCTCTTTCTCTCTTATTCTCTCTTTTCCTTTTCTATCCAGCTGAGAGAGCTGTCCTTCTTCTCCTTCCAATTCTTTGCTAATCAAGGTAGGTACTGTTGCATGTAAAATATGAGGATCTCCTTTCCATCTTCTTCCTTATTTCATCCACTTCAAGCTTTCTTCCATCTTATTTGAGCTTCACCAATTCCATTGCTAAGAAAGTCTCCAACTTATGCTTCATCTTGCTTATACATGTCTATGAAGATCCAATTGAGTCGTGCATGCATGTTATTTATTTTCGTTATTGCATTTCACCATTGTAGGGATTAGAGTGAACTAGCAATTTGGGGATTTTGCAGAAAATTGAGTCAAAGAGAAGAAATGATTGGAAAGCACCAAATTAAGGTAAGTAATGAGAAATTTGAATATATGCATGTGATTGATTCATTGATTGAATAGTAGTAATCTTTTGAATGTCAAATTCAGCCTTTTTATTGAATTAGGTGGATAATGTAAAGTGGGTCTTCTTACAATTGTTTTCCTTAAAATGGGTTTCTCAATTTTGGTATGTCAAATGAATGGAATGGAATGCATATGAGCAATGGAGGCTCAATTTGTTTTTGAAATAATCTAGGGAATGGTTTGGAAGTGTTTAGATAAAAAATGGGATTTGAAATGATTCGAATAGAGCCATTGAAGGTTCTGCACGCAGGAAGTTCGCTCGACTATCGGTCAACTGACATGGAGTTCGGTTCATATAATAGAAAATAGAAAAAACACATAAAATGGAGTCCGATTAACCGAACTTTGTGAGTTCGGTTAACAGACACTCACTGAACTTGATTGAACTGCTTCGGTTAGAAAAGCTGAATGGCCTTTTGCTTTTAGACTCACTTCTGTCAATTGGCGGTGAACCAAACTCGGTCAACCAATAGGTGACTGAGAGGTAATTGGACCCTATAGGGTTCCTTTTTAACCATAGATGAGATTTTCTTTACTTAGACACATATCTAATTTGTCTTGGTCAACCTTGAGGATGACTGATATATATATACACTAAATCTATAAGGTTTTAAGAAATGGAAAGACCATGTAAGTTCATGGAAACAGAATCCTTAATCATTTATCACAGTCCAAGGGAAATTATAACACATGAGAAACCTTGGGCTGAAGTCATCTCATGTGCTTATCTGTTTCGTTTATCACGTGATACCAATAAAATGTAGCATGTGCATCGAATTACCTAAAACTACATCATAATAATCGGTTAGAGACGGCGGGTAATTAGGGTAGGGTTGGCTAGTAAATATCGTTGATTCCATTAATCCAAATGCATTTGCATATTGATATTGACTTTATTATTGCCCTTAAATATTCAATTAATTGTTCATATGCATTACTCGTATTATTTGCAAATTGTTATTGTTTTTGTCTTATAAATGTTATCGTACATTGATATGGTATTTGAATGGAGCAAGTATATGATTCGATTCGATTGGAAATGATTGAGATTTATAGAATAAAAATAAATGGTTACTATTAGAAATGATTGAGTAGAAAAGTGTTACTCCAGTTTATTGTTATTTGATTCGAAAGGTTCGGCACTATAGTTTTGACCATATGATACACAACGGGGTTGAAGTTCTGTTTAATGTGTGTGAATGTCGTTGCGCAGTAGGTAGTATGGAGCATCGAAATTCCAGAACCGGGTAGCTAGGAGAACCTTTGGTCAGGTCACTGGTGACATCCCAATATGATTCACTCTCCATCGGAGAGGATGAACAAAATGTAATAGCAAACTAGAAAAGTGAGTTTTCGATTTATGATTAGAGAAAGTATGATTTACTCATAATGCACAATGTGTCTAGTTGACAATTATTTGACATCTTTTTAATCTTATGTCAATAATTCTAATTGAATATAACATGTGTTAATTCATAATTACTCATATATTGTTGAATCGTCGTATTCATGGTGCTATACTTGGTGTCACAGGAATCCAGGAAACTAAGGAGGAGAACAAGTAGTCCCTCCGCGATTAGAGTGAAGGAATTTAAGGTTGTCGGCTAACTTTGACTGTCAGAGAATGTACAACAGTTGTAACAATAGGTTTGGGATTAGATGCCGCATCTTGCACTAGTTTATGATTATGCATGTGACTAGTTCTAATTTACATCCAGAATAGGTGCGGATTCACGAGAGTACACGTGTCCCACCTTGGGAACCACTTAATCGGGGAATTCTCGGGCCCGAGATGTGACACTAGTCAATAAAATAATGTATGTATGTATGTATGATAGGGAGAGAAATTGGTACTTGCAAGGGGCACCCACCCATGACCCATCTACCATCAATGCAATGCAATGCAATGCAATGTCAAAAGATGACATCGACATAGAATGCCTACTATATATACACTCTCCTTAACCACCCATGACCTTTTCTCTTCAAACCACCAAGCAGCAAGGCCTCTCCCTCTTCCTCTTTTACTATAATTGCTGTTGTTGTTAATACACAAACCATCGACCTTTGGACTACCACGACCTAAAACCTTATCCACACAATTACTCTCTTAGAGGTTGAATAAACAAACATTTAAAGGTTGATTACTATATGATGCATATGACTAAGACCCTATTAGTGAGTGCAAACAAACGTATGTATGCATCAACGTTACACATGTAAATGGGTGTAAACAATTGATCCCAAAGGTTCTATTTTAGTAATAGGTGAGGAATACTCGAGGAAGCCATGGATTCAAGAATTCTTCGCTAGTGTAGATTTGAGGAGTCCTCATTGAGACTTTATATAGCTGAAGATTTCACATCCATGTCGATGCATGTCGCTGAGAAAAATCGGCGTCGGTGCATAAATCCTCAAAACTAAGAATTTAAAAATCCTATTGGACATATTCGGTTCATATACGAAAATCCTAAAAAATGTGGATTTCTAATGGCCTAAATCCTTGATGATCCATAATTACCAAACTTGGATTTTCCAAATCCTCGAGAAAAATGGTGAGGAGTCCTTAGGATTTGGTTGCTAAGCGTGACCTAAAAACAAGTGACTTCCTCAATGAGAAAGGCTAGTTACAAATAAAGTTACCATTTTTTCCATCTTATAAAAAAGTAAAAAGACTAAGGGCTTGTTTGGCAAATGTAATGTATTTGAAATAGATCTACATGAAACAAAATTTGTTTCAAATGGGCATGCTTGAAATAGATGTTTTAGGAATAGTCATGTTTGTTAACACACAAAAACCGATTGAAATAGACTTTTTTAAATCAATAGTTGAAAGTTTTTGCGAATTTCTTGAGATGCATGAGGAGTCAAGCTTTGGAATTTGACCGCATATCAACTTTTAGCCTTCCAAAAAATGTTTAACAGTTCTGATCTTGTATTTAGGGCCCACAAAGTAAAAAAAAATCAAATTAATCACGTTTTTCTTCAAATTTCTTGATATTAGTGATCATCCAACGGCTGAAATTTGGGCTTATAGCAGTGTTTGGCCTTTTGAACAATTCCAATGGTTTGGATGTGACTTATTGTCTTAGAAGTTAAAAAAAAGAGAGAAAAAATGGATTGCCTATGGACCAATTCAAAACCCTTCATTGAATGCATGGTACATCAATGGTTGACAGTTTTTTACAAATTTCTTGAGATCATGATGAATCAAGCTTCCCATAACAGCTTTTAGCCTTTCAAAGAGATCTAACGGTTTCGATTTTGTGTTCAGGGCCTACAAAGTCCAAAAACTAATATCAAATTAATCACGTTTTTTCTCAAATTTCTTGAGATTGGTAGTCATCCAACGGTTGAAATTTGACCTCATAGCTGTGTTTAGCCTTATAAACGATTCCAACGGTTCATATTGTGACTTACCATCACAGAATAAAAAAAAAAAAAAGGAAAACCGGACTGCTCTTAATGGATGCCCAAAACACTGTTCACCCGCATCTCTTTCCGCTTCAGACCTTAGTGTTTGTTTCAAATCTTCCCCTTTTCATGTAGATTTAAAACAAATGCAATAAGGGTGTAATAGTTCAGTTAACTGTTCATTTTAGAAGAACCGTTAACCGAATCACGAATTACGATTTTCAGTTTTAAAACCGTAATCGTATTAGGAAAAATCGTTAAAAACATAACCACGGTTAACCGTTAAAAACTGTAATCGAACCGTATCCGGAAAAACTGTTAAAAGCCGTTAAAAATCATTTTGTCAAGTCTATACTTAAGTTAAGAACTATATACATATTTCATTGAGGCCCTTTATTTTTTTTTATTAGTATAACGGTATGGTTAACCGTGTGCCGGTTTAACGAACCGTATCTTACGGTTTGGTTCGGTTAATAACTGTGAGTCAATACTAAAAATCATAACTGAACCGTGAATTGCGGTTTTTCGATTTTAATAACTATAACCGTAACCGAACCATGAAACACGGTTATTAACCGCGGTTCGGTTCGGTTAGACGGTTTTCCGATTTTCTTTTACACCCCCAAAAGGAAATATGTCTATATGCCATTTGAAATAGACATGGAGACATGGGTTACCAAACACTCTAAAAACTGCTTTAAGAAATTTTAAGACAATAAGAGGCAACAAATAGATTTTCTAAATGGAACATAAGAGCCATAACTTTCTCTCATAGTTAGCTTTGGTCGTTACTCAAATTAAAAAATGCTACAATATTTATAAAAACAGGCATTACATAAAGGGGAAAAGGAGTTTAAATTCTTTTACTATATTGATGTTTTCCATTTTTTTTTTGTTTTAATAATGGAATATCTTCATAATTACACACCTCATTGTTTAAGAAGGTGGCGGTACAAGATTCTCCCAAGATAGGTTGCAGTACACTTCCCAATACATTTAGTTTCATGTGTTAAATATTCATAATTTTTTAGATATATAAAAAATCTATATATATATATATATAGTTTGAGTCTTCAATGTTTACTCATGTGAAAATGATGTTACAAAACAAATATGAAATTGTGTCTCATATGTGTAAATTTTAATAACTTCCAATTCAAGTATACAAATCTTACATATGTAAACCCCAATTCCATATCCATGCATATATTTTAAATGACCTCTTTTTTTTTTTTTTTTTTTTGCTCAAGTGCAAATGGTATATTAAGAGAGGGAAGGCAAAGCTGAAAAACTGCCCCAAAAAAGACAACAACAAAGAGAACAAAAGAACTCAGCTCAACAGGTTAGAGCAAAAGCCAAAAGAAAAATAATTATAATGGAGTATAAGCTCCCAAAAAATGATGAATATATGTCAGAGTTTGACCGTGGAAAGGCTTAGGGGACCGATGTGAGGCCCCACCCCCTTGTGGACCCTCACTTTTGAATTTGAATACTATTTTATAGCCTATAGTATCTAATCATACTAATTAATAAAAATTAGTAAAGGTAGATAAATATTTTTCCTAATTAGGCCCTCGGTGTATTTTATAGAGATCATAGGGTGTCTTTTATAATTTTGGAGTTAGTAAGTTAGCTAGAGGCCCTATATAGTAATTAAGACTATTAGGAGGGGTTATTCCACTTGAGAAGCTTCTATAAACCCTATCCAAAGACCATACTACCCTTGGCTTTTACCTTAATCCTATTCAAACTAAAAGGGCCCTTTGATCATTAGCCACCCAACACAACCTATATAACTACAACCCCTAACTCATACGTATGTTACTCTCTCTCATTTTCCCTCCAACTCTCTTCTCTCATTTCCTTCCAACACTTTCTCATTTCCCTCCAATTCTCTCTTCCTCTCTCTAAAACCCTAGATCTAGAACTTCAAGAAGAAGAAGAAGGCCATCTACAACCACTTCAGCTGCAACTATTATCAATGATCTCTCTCTTATATTCTACATCTCTTCTCACTCTTTTACTCAAGGTAGGTACGATCTTCTAGTTGAATTCTCTTAGATTTCTCTCTTTCTCTCTCTAGATTTCATTTCCTTATTGCAATTCTCTTGTGGATGTGGGATTAGGATCTACATATATCTTTAGATCTGGTTTTGGGGCTGGTCTATGTGATTGTGTGATTGGAGACCTTAGTTGCTTGGATTTGCATTTTTGGAGCTTGGACTTCTCTTTTCTCTTTCTACGTTCTTGCAATTGGATTGAGGCAAGTGCAATATACCTATTTAGCATAGAATGCATGTTTTCCTTCTCTTAATTTTGTAATCTCAATTCAATTGATGTATGGATACTTAGATCTATCTTTGAGCTTGTTTTCATGGTTTTTGGCCATTGATGGATGAGTTTCATCTCATTTGGAAGATCAAATTGTAGTGCTTTTCATATTTTATGATGATCTTGTGATGTTTGGACGAGATTGGATGTGTTTTGATGGAAATTGGATTGAAGGAGAAGAAAGTCCAGAAATTTGGATTTCTACGGACTGCGTGTACTAGGTCAACCGACCTGCAGTCGGGTCAACCAAGCACACTGAAATTTAGAAAATCCAAGTCCCAGTTAATGAATTGCAGGTTTTGCAGGTCTAGTATAAGGTATGCAGGTTGCTAGTTGGGAGCTAAATTTTTCCTCAGACACAGAAATCTTGTGTTCTCGGTCGATCGAACCTTGTTCTCGATCGACCGACTACACAGGGTTTGCAATGAGATTGCTGAGAACCGAATCTCCATTTATGCAGGTTTTTCAGTGTAGGCGATCGACCGCCCAGGCCAGGAGGTTGACCGGACACACGTAGAACTCCTGATATTAGAACATTGCCTGCCAGGTGTCTGACTCTAATTTTCCAGAGTACTCGGTCGATCAACCAAGTCAAGAGGTCGACCGAGCACACTGCGCAGAGGGTCGACCTGAGAGCCAACATCCTGACAGACCAATGTACTTTGTCGACCGAGGACACTGCATTCAGTGATTTTTCAATTTTCACATCTTGAGGTTGTCATTACTTGTGGGGCCCATTGACCATCCAAATGGACTTCTATCGATGTGCCAAGCCCAAGTCAATGGTGTGGCTCAACCTTGACTCGTGGGGACCACTAAGTAGTGTATAGATTGTGTATTCTATGATGATTTGATCCTTAAATGTTGTTGATGATGCCCGTAACTTCTGGGCACCAAACACAGTATCCATTTGGCATCTGAGACTTCATTTAGATATCAAATTACCTGAGATGAACCTAGACCCGAACGTGAACCAATACTTAGGATTCCGTTATTTCCCATTGATTCTCGTATTTGGAGGTTTATTTCACTTCTTGCATTGCTGTCACTCTTATGTCCTTACTATTGCTTATAACTGTTAATTAAATGAGAAATGGATGACCTGAACCTAGGACTACTTAGAGGTGACCTAGTGATGTGTTTGGGTAAACATTAACCCCATGTCTATGTCTAGGCGGTCCCTTTTATGGCCTAAGTATGGATGTGTGATACCCTAAGTTGGAGAGGTTGATTATTGTGGACTTATAACTCATTATGGATGAGAATGAACTGTTTATCATTGGAAATGGACTTGTTATCTCATTTGGACTGTTTTAAACCAGGCCATGTATTTGATGGGCCTTGGTATGGATCCAATGATTGGACTTGGACCTGGATTGTGATCCATGGACTGAATTGATACTTGGACCTTTTAGGGACTTTGTTAGGACCTTGTTCACGCTAGGCAAAGCCTAGACAAACATAGACCCGTATTGTTTTCTTGAGTTGGCATAGATATTCACTCAGTTGTTTGAAGCTCAGCCTTTGGACTGATCATCATTGGTAGGAGCTATTTGAGTGTTGAGTGATGAATATGCTATCATGATGAGCTATGTTTTAGATGGACGGTGTGCTACCGTGTCAAGTCTCCCCGAGTGATGAGTATGGTAAGACTGATGGGTGTGATTTGCGGGGCTCGTCATTCCCCAACACTTGTGAGATTCCCCGCCGCGACTGTGTTCAGTATGGGAGGGCCGCGGCATAATATCCCGCGGTATCCAACTTGTGTGAATGTGCCATGTTATATTAGATTAGATATTCTATTTATCCTGATACTAAATGTTTATCTTGCTCAACTGTCTAGATTCTATATCTTGATATTCTCTTTAACGATATGATTGTCTATACTCTTTTGATGCATACATCTTATGTTACTTGTATACTGTGACTTGCTAGATCTTTAGATATGACCCATTCTTGGTGCTTAGGTTTCGACTCCAATTACGAAAATAGTGCACTCGCGCTCGTTGAGGCAACCGTAGTAGGAGACTACGGCTGGGGACCAGTCGACCAAGAGGTCGAGTTGGAGGTTAGGGAGCCGGCACCTAGGGTGTGAGAGTTCATTTGTTTTGTTTGGATTTTCGAGTGATTTGTGTAGTGAGTAGGGCAGTTGTTGGAATTTGTAATAACTTTGACACTTTAGGCTGGATTTCAGCCCTACTACATATGACATAGTTATGTGATACCTTACATTGCTTCCGCTATATTTACATGCTTTCGTATTATTAACCGTTGATCTGATATTGTTAAAAAATTGTTTTAAATTGGACCTCACTGCGGACCTACGATCTTGGAAGTTCTCGGATTTTCCGGAAAGTAGCGCACCAACTTCGGATACCTTGACGGTTTTCTCGGTATCCGGAATTGGGGCGTTACAACGGATCCACGGCTGATTTTAACTGAATCCATAGAAGAATTTTGGCCGAGGTTAAGGATAGCCTTTTTCCTTCAAAACAAACCTCATTTCTGAGCTTCCAAAGGGCCTGAATGGTCATAAAGAAAACCATAACAATGCCCTATTTAGTAGCCTTATCGCTGGAGTTTGTTAGCGAATTCCATAGTATGGACGCTGAAGTGAAGCGAAGAGGAGGGTGGTGAGCAGCAGGCAGGGTCCAACCCCAAAGCTCGGCAGCGAAAGGGCAAAAGAAGAAATGATGCAGGTCATTTTCTTCATCCTTGCAACGTAGAGAGCACCTAGAGCAAAGGCTAATGCCAAAGCGTTGAGTGTTACCATCAGTTAGGGTTCTTTTGTGAAGAAGGCGCCAAGAGAAGCCACTACAACAAAATCATTTTTCGCGACGCAAATATTTGTGGTGATGATGGTGCAGTCTGCGCGTGGAGGAAGAAGGGGCGACGATCCGCGGGCGTGAGAGAGATGAAGATCAGAGAGACTGGAGAGGGGGGCTGCCTCTGAGATGGGTCTGGGCAGGGGGTTGCGATATGCAAAGAGAGAGAGGGCCGAGATCGAGAGAGGGAGAGGAGGTGATGGTTTTGGTGTGAGAGAAATGGACGAGTAATGTTATTTCATTTCGTCGCCCAATGGTTCTCAAAAATGAACCGCGAAGCTAGACTGCGCGCCCCAAATTTTATGCATTCTGCAACGAAATAATTTCGTCGTGGATTATTTTTAAGGGATTCTGCGACGACATATTTTTGTCACGAAAGTTCTTTAATAAAATATGGTGTAAATGATTTACCGACGAAAAAATTTTGTCACAAAATAAATAATTTCGTCGGAAAATTTTTACCTCTTCATGGCGCCAACTCCAGTTTTTGGTGCCAGACTTTTTGCAACAAAATTTAGCATTAATTGAAAATTATCGTCGTTAATTAATTTGTGTTTTCGTTTTAGGCGACGAAATGAATTTTTCGTCACGAAAAACAATATTTAGTGACAAAATTTCAAAATATCGCGAAATATTTGCCACGAAAAATGATTTTTGTTGTAGTGAGCAAGATAGTCTCGGGTTCAGCTGTCCAAGTTTTCATGCATGAATGATCGCACTATATTCCAGTCGTCTTTGAAAGAGAACCCGTTGTCAGGGTTAAGAGACCAAATCATAGCATCATGGGAAGAGGGGTTTAGTTAAAATAGATTTAGCTCTAGAGAGGAAGGCAGTGACATGAGGCGGGAGATTAGTTGGGATTCTCCAACTATTTTCAAAGATGATATCAGAGACTTCGGCATTCAAAGGAAACCTAAATTGAGGAGTTTTCCACGCTAAAATAGAATTTTCCAGCCATCTGTCAAACCACAGGTTAATGGAGTTGCCATTCCCAATTTTCCAGTGTTAAGATGAAGGAAATAAGATAACCTTCTGATTTTCTTCCTAATGGATTATACATAATTTGATGTTTGAGGGTGCCAAATAAAGAGGTTGCTGAAGTACCAACTTCTGTACCAGGATGAACAAAGAGAGGTAAAGATTGCTACAAGCTAGCCAAGCTTAAGCATGGAAGCCTCATTCTGCTCTAGCTCAGCCCCCACTTCACACTTAGGAAGGCAAACCACACGCCAACTCACCAGATTCTTCTCTTAGACAAATCGCAGGATCCCGACCAAATGAAATTTCTCAAACGGCCTCATAATGTTGGCCGCTTTAGCAAGTTTTGAAATTTTCTTAAGAAATTTGTCTTTCTTTTTTCACCTCTACATAATAACAAATATACTTGCGTGTATGGACACACATATATATTTTTGATCAAAATTTTGAGTACTTTATTTCTTGAACGATTCATTTAATCATATATTGATTAAACCCACAAGCTTTTACCTATCTTTCCAAAATAAAAAACTCAAGGAGAGATGATTATAATAATGCATCAAAATTCCCTAGAGCAAGAGATTTCTTTGTGGTTTTCACTAAAGGCTGTTTATTTGTATAGAAAAATAAGAATTTATTGTCAAATGAGCTCCACCAAAGATTAAAAATGTGGGCCCCGACTTCCCTAGGATTTGAGTTATGAGGGGTCACGGTGTTCATTTTCCATTTTCCCTTCGCTCAGCTTCCAAGAAAAGATAATAGGTCATTAGATGGTCATTTTTAGATATTTATTTGATGATGATTTTTGGATATTTACCCTTGATTATTCGTTTTTTACCACTTAAGGCCAATTTAGTAATTTTACTAGTAAAATAAAGTGAGGTGAATGATCAAATTAAGAGACTAGAAAAGAAAATGGGTTAAATAAAAAAATGAAGGCTTTTCTTCATATAATAAAATGAAATTAAATTTTTTTTTTTTTAAAAGATGACCTTTTGTCATTAAGTGGCATGGAAAAATAACTTTTAAGTCTTTTTCTAATAAACACTAAAAAATAGAGGTATTTTTTAAAATATAATATTTTTTTATTTAATTATTTTTCTTTTATTGTATCTTAAAATGATAATTCACCCTACTTCATTAGTAAAGTGAGTTTACATACTGTCCTTAAAATCCATATGATAAATACATAATAACAAGCCCGAAAAGCAGCGGCAACAATCATTATTTTTTCTTGTTATTTATGCCTTAAATGCCTGCTACCTCGAGACAAGCCGAATTATTTAAAGCAAAATTACCTAGACACACAGAGATTTCTTGTAGCAATGGAACAAGTAGTATCCGTCGAAACTGCAGGACAACCACTATAAGGTGAACCCAGACTTATTACAACACACTATATTACAATTTGTACAAAATAGACCCTTCAATTTCTATTAATACATCTTACTAATAAGGACACGCTCTACTACACATTTATACCTCACTATACCACTATACTGCATATGCATCTCACCACATATAGTACGCTACAAATCACTCAACATGGCACTTATGTTGCACACTCAGGCACTCATACACACGTCACACATACATGGGCATTTACACCCTAACATGACTCCCAGTCCTATTTATATAGGCCTCACAAAAGGTCTCTGTAGTTAAGGCCGTGAGGCTTACGAGAAAGGTGGGGTGGGGTGGGGTCCACTCATCTTAAAAGACATGGCATATTGGAATTAGATGAAGGGGAGATCTTAGGCTGACAGTCAGTCCTACGGCTTCAGACATATCCAAGTCTTTTCCATTTGCACCATCAGGCAACTTCCAATCAAAGAAATACAAAAGATTGGCAAGAGCAAGTTCCATAGTAAGAATGGCAAATGAAATTCCAGGGCAAATCCTCCTCCCTGCACCAAAAGGAATGTACTGAAAATGGTGACCCTTAAAATCAGTAGGGCTGTTGGCAAATCTCTCAGGGAGAAACTCTTCAGGATTTTCCCATAACAAGGGGTCCCTCGAAATGGCCCATGCGTTGATGATTACTCTTGTCTTTGGAGGAATGTGGTAATCTTGCAGGACAACATCTGTACTGGACTCTCGCGGAATCAATAGTGGACCAACAGGACGTAAACGCAGAGTCTCCTTGATTACACATTTTAGGTAATGCATATGATGAAGGTCTTCTTCTTCCACCTTGGATTTTCTACCCAACACACTTCTTACTTCTTCTTGGGCTTTCTGCAGCACCTCAGGATTCCTTATAAGCTCTGCCATGGTCCATTCCATTGATATGGCTGTGGTTTGCGTTGCAGCAACGAACATGTCCTATGAAGTGAAGAAGACAGCATGAGTTACTTACTATGCATATTAATTACTATTGTAAAAGTTTACATGGGTGTATTTAAGTTAAGAGTATATAATAGTGGTAAGAGGTGCCCTTCCTTAAGGCCTACCTAGGGTTTGAACCCGGGCAAGCATCTTTCTCCTTGTGCTATCTCATTAGAGATCAACTCTCCTCATCAAGGGTTTCCCTACCTCACCCGAGGTTTACCCCTCAGCCCAGGGCTCCCTCCCCAGTGGGCCGTCAGCTGGGATACCAAAAAAATAAATAAACTATCCGGAGGTCAGTGTGGCCTTAAGGCCCCTGTCCAGCTCTCTCTAACAAATTGGGCTAGTGTGAACTACAGAGGCTTGGGCCTCACTCACGAATCTCTAGGTTGTAAGCAAGTCATCAGGTTGGGTCCACCTGATTTGTGCTCTATATAATTGGACCAGACGAGTGTCTAATGTAGAATACCTAGGCCTGTCTTTAATGGAACCGAACCCATTTCCAGCCTTAAGTCAAGGCTGTAGCAAATAATTGTATACATGATATAGAAAATTATACCTATAGTTTATAATATTATTTGACCTAATATATAATCAGTGGAGTATGTATCGTGCTTGTAATCAAATTATTTACGGTACTCATTCAAGTCAATATCTCCCCACCGCCTTTTTTTTTTTTTTTTTTTTTTTTTTTTTTTTTTTTTTTTTTTTTTTTTTTTTTTCGTCGTCGTTTATGAATCAGTAAAATCTCAACCGCTCAAAATAAATATTATAAATTAGAAGAACCTTACTCAAATAGTTGGCCCATCCATAGAAAAAAATTTAGCCCAACACAGTTACTAAGGAGTAAGGAGACCACAACTTTGAGTGACTCACATTTCATCAGATACGATTTTTAGGGCTAGAGACAGATCGAGAGCCATGCCTCACCCTTTAAAAAAATAAAAAAAAATATGATAAAAACTAACCAAGATCATGACTTTGATG
Source organism: Camphora micrantha (assembly GCA_003546025.1). Lineage (NCBI taxonomy): Eukaryota > Viridiplantae > Streptophyta > Magnoliopsida > Laurales > Lauraceae > Camphora > Camphora micrantha. The sequence goes on along the minus strand of QPKB01000012.1, from coordinate 21,222,569 downwards.
CTGTCCCTCTCAAGCTGCACCCCAAGCTCAGAACCCTCCCGCAAATGGAGCAACATATCCACAAAGTCTCTTTGATCATCCCCATCACGACCGTCCATCTCCTGATGTTCCTTAATCACACGTTCAAGAAAAGCATCCATGGCACGAGAAGCCCTCTTCGATCTCCCATCCAACCCTGTCACAACATCAATCCATGCAAGCCTTGGAAAGAAATCTCCCACACAAAAAGCCCCCAACAACGCCACATATTCCCTCACAATATCCAAAAACTCGTCTCCATACTTCTTCCCCAAAGCCACCCTCGATATGACACCGTTGGACAGTTTGATCAGCACGTGGCGCAGATCAACGGCTGAGGAAGTGGGGCATGATCGGGACACCTGTTCGATCATGGACCCCACCTCCTCTTCTCTAACGAGATGGAAAGATTTCACCTTGTTGTTGCTTAGAAGCTCGAGGACGCAGATTTTTCTCAAAAGCCTCCAGTACTCGCCGTATGGGGAGAAGAGGGTGTTCCTCCAGCCGTAGAAGAGGTGTTTGCCTACACGTAAAAGGGGTCGGTTTGCGAAGGCGAGATCGTGGGTTTTCATGATCTGTTGGGCCATTTCAGGGGAGGAGATGATCAGGGTCGGGGTGCGAAAGAGATGGAGAAGCATCAACGGCCCATGTTTGTGGGAGAGAAGGCGGAGAGAACGGTGTGGGAGAGAGCCCAGCTGATGGAAATTTCCGATAATGGGAAGCTTTGGGGGAGATGGGGGTTGGTTGGGCTTCTTGGGTCTTGTTGCATAGAGGAAGAGAAGGAGAGCTGAAGCCAATAAGAGCAGGGAGAGGACTACAGCTGTGGCCATTGGGTTCTTGTTGAGTGAGAATGTGAGGTGACTGCTTCTTATTTGTGAGAAATTTGAGGGAACTGGCGAGTCCGGCTACTGGCCTTGGAATTTCAATCCTGATGGGAGTACTTAGTCTTTCTCTTTCTCTCTCTTTTTCTACGATTGCACCTTTAATTTAATCTACTGATACCCAAATTTTTTTGGGACCACTACTCTTAATAAGAGTTAGGGCTTATTTGGTATCTCTATTCTTTTTTTTATAGATCCATTTAAAATAGATCCATTAAAACAAGAGTCATAAAAAAAAAGAGGCTAGAATAAAAAAAAACGCGTTCGGTAACGCACGAATTTATTTTAAATATACCGCTTCTATATTTTTAGACCTAAAAGCTCTATTTCTCATCTGCCTACTTTTGGAGCATTTGGATTTTAGAGGATTTGGCTCTAAATGTCTAAAGCGAAAAGAGTCTATAATCTTGTGCCAAACGCTCTAATTGTTCAAATCTCTGAACGATTTAGACATATAGAGAAATAGAGGCATGAAATAGAGATACCAAACATGGACTTAGTATATTGATGAGGCTAATTGGAGAAATAAAGTAAAATAAAATGGGAAGTTCTTCCCGCGAGCCGAGCTTCCAAAGGCCCCGTTTCTCTGTGAGAATGTGGAAAATTTTAAATTCTTAAAAAAATATCTCCTTACGTGGAATTAAAAAAAAAAAATTTTATAAAAAATTTAAAATTCCAACAAATAATATCGAGAATGAAACTTCAAGAATTTCAAAAAAAATTTGGAATGGTTAAAATTTAAAACTCTTATAAAAAAGAAATATAATATTTTAAACGCCAAAAATTCATATCATATTTAAAGGACCCAATCTCCTAAATTCTAGTTATAAAATTCAGTAAGTAAACATGCCTAAATATCCTTTTCCTTATATGTTTTCTTTATTAGCAGAACCACTCGTTTGTCTGTTGGTAAACGCTCCATCCAATTTTCCTGACCCACATTAATGGTGAAAGTGACAGTTGATTCAATCGTTTGACCCCGTCCCGGGTAAATGCGTGACGCACAAGATTATCAAACCTACCTAGTATTCTAGACAGACAATTTAGAAGCTGGACCTCATCTAGTTATCTGACAAGTCGTCTGCAACTGCACCGTCGTATAAAAATAAGACTTGGATTATAAACAAGAGTTTTTTACAGAAAGGTGCCTATCTTTTCATAAACCTCAAAAACAACCCCTATACCTTTTCTTTTTACCAGCAGGTTTGGTAATTTTATTAATATAGTCAATTGAAGTGAAGCTAAGTTAAATGTTCCATCAAAAATAATTTTTATCAAAATTCTCTTTATTTTTTTTCAAGAAAAGGTAAAAAAACAACTATATTTACTCACTAAAAGATAAAAAAACTTAATTTTTTCATATAAAGAGTTAAAAATATTCCATTACAAACAACTAAAAACAAAATACCATCATAACTCACCTATATTTTATTCATTCATTTTATTTCACTTCACTCCACTTTATTTTATTTTAAAAGTAAATTACCAAACGGGCCCACAGGTACCTTGACGGAAGACCCAACTAAATGAAAAGCAGTTATGCTACATGTTCCTGGTTTTATCCCGGGACAAGTAGACTTTTCCAATGAAAAGTAACAGGCGTTCCGAGTCTCATTTCCTTTTTCTATATTCCCATATTACCCCTTGCTATAGTGTCTTTTGCATTATAATTTCCATTAATGCGAAAGTGATGTCTTTTTGGACTGGATCCCTATTTAAGTGATAGGGCCCCACCTTATGTTATTTCCTAACCACTAAAAATAATGGGATTTTTTTTTTCTTTTGTAAATGGAGTAATGTTATTGCAAATGAAGTTAGGTTCCGTCAAATTGATCAATGGATAGGGCTTCCATTACATTTATTGTGTAGACATCCAACGAGGGAATTAGCGGGACCCACTTTACCTAACGAGATTTATTATTTACTGCAAAGTATCTCCAAAGTGGTTTCTTGATACATGTTGCCTTACTTGGCCATGTCCTACTACGTTTGACATTTTAATATGATCTTGATTTGGTGCATGTAAGGAATCTGCAAATCGAGTCTTTTTGGCTGAATCAATTACGTAGACCATGTCTTCTATTGAATGGTTCATGATCAAGTTTTGTTGGATGCCTATTGGCTGACTTGATTAAAAACAAAAAAAAAGAAAACAAAAAAGAAAAAAAGGGTCCCAGACCCATTGGATGGTTAAAGAAAAAAATGAATTCCATCCTTTGGATGGTTAAAATAAAGAGAGAGAAAAATGGACCCACCCCCTCTTGGATGGTTAAGAATGGAAAAAACAGCCCCAACCCCCTTAGATGATAAAATAAAAAAAAAAAAAAAGAAAAAGGGTCCTAACCCCCTTGGATGGTTTAAAAAGGGAATCCAGCCCCTTGGATGGTTAAAAGGAAAAAGGAAAAGAAATAAAAAATGGTCCCCAAACCCTTGTATGGTTAATAAAAAACAAGAAAGGAATTAAGAAAGATGGGTCATATCCCCCTTGGATGGTAAAAAAAAGGGGTCCCAGCCCCTTGGATGGTTAAAATGTTAAAAAAAAAAAAAAAAAAAAAAAAAAAAAAGAGGGTTCCCAACCCCCTTGGATGGTTAAAATGTAAAATGAGAAAAAGGGTATCAACCCCATTGATGGTTAAAAGGTTAAAAAAAAGAAAAGAAAAAAAAAGGTCCCAGCCCCCTTGGATTGTTAAAAAAAGGTGAGGAGTGAAAGAATCATTTTCACTTTCCGACAAATGTAAGGGGTAGAATTGGTATGTTGCGACCCAGACCGAGGCCCGGGCCGGCGACGCGGTTGATTTTGAATTTCCCACAGGTTCCCGCGGTGAGGATCCCGAGACACGGGGATTAACTCACACGATCAAGTTTGCAAAAGCGTGTAGCAAATCACATCAAGACAACGCATCAAAAATGTTTCCAAGTGCAAGAGTAATAATATCAAGATCAAGATATCACAAGGAGGAAATAAAACATGGCATTCCCATCATGATTCAAGTTTCAAGGTTAATCCAAAAGTAAGTTAAGTTACATTTCAATAAGAGGCCAACAAAGGCCAATACATTCCAAAAGTTCAACAGGGCATCACAGACAAAATGAAACGAAACTCATGATTCCGCCCGACGACATCAACACGTCTTGTTGACGTCGTCGGGCTACCACTCTTGAGCTGGGGGTGACTCAATAGGTTCCTCCTGACGCTCCTCCTCGAAGGCAATGTCACCTGCACCTGGGCACCAAAATACTAGCATCAAATAGGACGGTTTGACAGGTAATCAGTTTAGGCATGAGCATGCAACAGTTAAAGTTCTTGAAGATACAATGTTAAAGCAGTATATTGCATTTAAAACATATGCTTGACTAAAAATATGTTTCAAAGTTGCACATCGAAACTAGTATGAATATATATAATATCATGAATAGTTAATCCACATTGAGCCCATCCTTTCTCCCTCATACATGATGATAAGAGTAAGCATGCATGACAAGCATGACACGCAAAACACGATTCCCATGCCACACAAGGTAGACAGGGAGGCTGGCCGCGGAACCAGAACACGCACGATGTGTAATATAATACACGACCAATCTGTAGATAGTCCACATGTTTAAGGACCCCCGAACAGTGGATCAGACGGAATGGGCAATCCAAACTCAGTGGTGTTCACTTGGATTTATGAATGCACAAAACACGCGATACACGTTCTAAACAGAATGAGATAAAGGGGAAAATCACTTGTTAACACAAGACAAGACACGGCTAGCAAAAATGCATAATTTATATGCATAATACGCTTAAGAAGTGATCCCCATTTGATTCATGAAACAAATCTTCAAACGAGCTTAAACTTGAAACTCAAAACGAATACACGATGATAGTTATTGTATCAAAATTGAAGTTCAAACACGAAGTTCATCAAACTTACGCTAAGGCCATTCATTGACCTTTGTGTAATTGAAACCCAAATGTCAGAAAATTAAAATGAATTGGTGTTTCTGAAGTTAGAATACATTTCGGATTTCCAATTGCACAATGTCAACTTAAAACCCTCAGCATAGTCTAGTTTTTCTATCCCCAAAAATCCACGAACAAAATCAAAAACTTAGTCCTGGAATTCTGGTCAGGTTCGCTCGAGCGGTCAATCGTCCGCTCGAACGGACTTGACACAGAGGTTTGCCCTTGGGGTCCGCTTGTGCGGACATGTCTTTGGCCCTTCTCGTCCCAAGCGGTGGCTTGTTTGCTAGAGCGGACCCAAGGGTCGCTCGAGCAGACAAGCTTCTGCCTGTGTTCACGCTAGGCAGTGGCCTAGCCGTTCAAGCGGACAAGTCTCTGTCTGTGTCCACTGAGCGCAAAAATGCACTTCTCTTATACAAATTTTCTGAATCTTTCTTTCCCTTCTTCTCATTTTTGAACCACCTGCAATTCCTTGAGCCTCCATGCTCTCCAAGGGATCAATCCAATATTTCCAAACCATTTACATCAATATCTAAACCATATAGTACCACTCAATTCATCAAATCAAATTCTAGAATTTCTAGGCAAGACATATGCTTACAATTCAAAACAGAAATTTAGAAGCTTGGAGAGTGATTAACCTAAATGCATGAAAATAAATGAAACCCATGATGGAGGAGTCTATAGCAATTTAATTAGAAGCTTAGTAACATAGTTAGAAGTACATTTAAAAGAAGAGAAGAAATCCATATCATACGTACAACCACATTCTTATAGAGATTACTTGCCTTTGCCCAAAATGTCACAGAAAACTCTCTCCAAGAATCATACCCAAGAGTTGAGCCAAGACACTACAAAAACCCCATGAAAATCATTCAAAAACTCAACAAATTTAAAAACAAAGATCCCATTTCAACAATGGATTTGCATGTATGTAAAACAAGATCATTAGGAGTTCAAAAGACTCCATGGAAGAGATGGGTTGAAGCTCCTACCTAGAAATGTCCAAACAAGAAGCAAGGAAGGGGATGGAGTAGTTGACCAGCTGGAAACTCCAAGAAAATCATAACAATAAAAGCTTGAGATGAGAGAAGAAGAAGAAGGTAGGCTTAGATTTGCATTTGGAGACTTCTAGCTAGTGCATGCAAGTTGGAGAAATGAAGAAAACCATGCTCTCTTCTCAGTCATGGTTTTTGAAAAGAAAAGTTGCACGAATGGGTTCTGAAACGTGAGTGAGGGAGAAGAGATGACTGAAATGGCCTGAAAGTAGGGCCCAACAGGTCTAAAGTTTGTGTTGACAAAAACAGGGTCTTGCGGGCCCTGGATGGAATCGACGAAAAAGGATAAAACGATCCTTGAAAAATCTAGTTTTCGAAAAGTATAACTTTGACATGGTTTTGAGATTTTGAAATTTGTGTCCAGATTTGGGTGTGAAAAGTCAATTTTACCCTTTTGGGTCAAAACTTGGATTTTTGGGCTTCAAACACAGATGGGCTGAAAATGAAAGTTTTAGAAAATAATAAAGCGCGCCTTTCAAATGAAATCGAAACCACAATTAAGTTGGAAATCAGAATGATCCTCCTATCTTTGTATGTGCGCTCAAGCCTCCCTGAGCGTGTCTGACTAACACTGACCGCTTTCAAAATTCCCAAAGTTATATCTATGACTAAAACCATTTATATTCTAACCCAACGATCAATAAACCCACTTAAGACTAAATACACACTAAGTATATACTAATTCGGCTAATTTGGGTCGGGGTCTAACATGGTAATAAAAATAATGAAAGGAAGAGTGTGAACATTGTTTACTTTTATGTTTATTTGTTGGACCGTCAGTCAAGGTACCAATAAGCAAAAGTAAAATATACAGGGGTGTTTTTCAGGTTTTATAAAAAGATAGGAACCTTTTTTGTAAAAACTTCTATAAATAAAGACCAGCAGCCTGATCTCCTTCATCACTAATGGCGGCAAAGTCAAGTCAATCAAGTAGGATAGAGACATTGGAATTGCGGTGATCATAATGGATGATGGTTTTGTATTTATCATCTCGTGAGTGAGGATGCAAATGAGCGTCCATTTCTATGTTTATTCGGAGGTTCCCAACTAGGTTTGTCAATTTGGCATAAGGGAAGGGGGCCAGGCCAGTCTTTAAAATGAGGGAATTTGTTTGTAACAAATTGTCTAGGGTCGGATTTGGACTTTTTCTTTTTAATTTTTACAAGCCCTTCGATTTGAGGACAGGGCTTGGACACTTGGACAGTACGGGCCGGCTCAGCCTTGGTCCTCCTACATTTATTTTATATATATATATATATATATATATATATCAATACACTAAAATGCCTTTATCATAGTCACTTAGTAGTAATAGGGAGATATAAAGGCAATTTCATACCCACCTACCCATTACAAAATATCCTAAAAATCCATACATACATACTTGGTTCATTTCATCTATATTTAATTATTTAAGTTATGCATTGTACTAAATGCATAATCAGTAAGTGTTGCACGATTGCTTCTAATCCCTTTCCTTTAGTTTTATTGCTTTTATATTATTTATATAAATCCTTGTTAGTGCAAAAGAGGGTGTACTTCTTCCTATCAATAATGATACACATTTTCCTCTACAGAGTTGCTTGGGAAGTCAACCAATTCATATAGGTAGTTTGTACGTGCATGAAACTTTAAGGATATTGGGTGATCCAAATATCCTTTAATTAGATAATTATAATTATCAATTTTTAAAAGTACAATAGTGTATTTTTTTTTTTTTTTTTGTTGTGATTGAAATCCAACAATGCGTAGTAGTTAGATAAGTGTTTAATTAAAAATAATGCCAATTGATAAAAGGTTTGTGAGTGTAAATGGTTTAAGACTAAAAAATAAGACATTGCTGGAATAACTTCATATGTGGAAATCTATATGAAAGGTGTGAAATAGATCATACTCTTTAAACATTTTGCAAAAAAAGGTTTTAGAGACAACTTATATTCTCCCTATGTTTTCTTAATAGTTCCTTTGCAATTTAGGCTAGACAAGATAATGCTTGATCGACACTCATACTCTTGGTAACAATGTAAAAATAATAATATTTTTCTTATTTTGAGGCCCTGGCTCTCGAGGGTAGGGTAAGGGCCTGGATAGTGTAGGCCCTCTAAGGGCTTCGGCCCGATCCTGCATATATTGAGGGTATGGCCAGGACAACCCCATGCCCGACCTTTGACAACCCTATTCCCACCCGTAAAATATCGGATTTAGAACTTATCTTAGGTCCTAATTGACAAATGATTTTGAGTTTGGAACTCAATTTAGGTTCTAATTGATATGTGGGTGTGGATTTGGAACCCAATTTATGTTCCAATTGATAAATGAGTCCAGTTCTTGGTCCATATAGGTTTCGACCCATGGCTCAAGGACCCGACATATGGGTCTTCAATGTTGCAAACTGTAGGTCAAAATCAACTTTGGTTGGGCATTTTTCTGTTTAATGTTGGAGATAGTTGACTTGATGCACTCTTATAAGTTGAATGATATCCTTATTTGAAACCAAAAAACAAAAATATAAAAAGGAATCATAACCGGTTTTGGAACTAGTTACTTGTCCTCTAGGAACCAAATTTGAGTCCTATTGGAACCAGGTTTGGATCCAACAAAATAAGTTTCGAGTCGGAATCAGAACTGGTATTTAGGAATAGGTATGGGACTGGGTCTAATATTGTTCTGACCCGAAACCGTCTCATTTGCATCCCAACTTGTGAGATTGGGATAAAGTTCCTTGTGCTTCTATTATGCCATGTCATATTTTCTTGTTGCCATGGACAGGGGTGGACCCAAGTACATCCATGTGGGGGTGGTCGCACCTATTGGACCTCGGCCCACTTTTAAAACTATAATAAACTTTTTTTCCTTTACTTCTAAAATTCACATAAAAATTTAATCCTGCATCTGCCCCCAAAATCCACATGAAAATCCTGGGTTTGTTCTCAAATTTGAATTACTTATTTGGGGTCCGCACGCCTCAAATGAAAATCCTCGGTCCCCCACTGGACATGGATGATGATATTTTGTTTTCTTTCTTGTGAGACTAGAGTTTGGATCCTCTTAGTTTTTCATTTGTGAGGTTTGTTGGGCCGGTTACTAAGACACTAGGTGGGCTGGTTACTCAGACACCAGGAGAGGGCAGGCAACTTGGACGTTGTTGTTATTCTTGGTAGGTGGCTTGGCAACCACTGGAGGCGGACTTTGGGTATTGGCATGAGCCTTGGACATTGTTGCTATCCTTGGTAAGTGGCTTGGACACCACCGGAGCCAAACTTTGAGTATTGGCAGGCGGCTTGGTCGTCGTTGGTAGGTGGCTTGGACACCTTCATATTCTCCCTTTTGCACTGCATGATGCGTGTAATTGTGGTTGCCCATATTTAGATGCTAGGACTTACTATGCACATGATTCCTTCATTATTATTCATGCTTATGGGCCTAGCTATATGTTCTTGTTGTCACATGATTTATTTACCCATCTTTATTCATATTTGAAATAATATCTTTTATATATTTCTTATTTGCTTGTCAACCATTGTTGACTTTTGTTTACCTTGGTGTGCAAACGATATCACCTATCCCGAGCCGGGGGTTGAGGCGATCTAGGAGGATTCTCAGTTGTAGGACTTCCACGAGTGGTGTGCAAACAACGTAGTCTAGCATCCTCACTCCTAGCACGTGAGCGCTCTATGCGGACATTTGCTAGCTGTTTCATCTTTTGTTCTATTTTGTATATCTTTTGTATGGTGGCCTAGGTTTTTCGGATGGTCATGTTGTTTATAAAAAAATATATCTTTGTATTTAAAAACTTCAATATATTAAATGAGATCCATGCCATGCAGTGATAGTTGTTACGAGTTGTTTATATTATCCATCGAATATAGTCCAATAGGTTATGTTTTTCTTATGAAGTTCAAATATACAATCCTTACAGCGGACTTATATCATTGAGATATAAATGGAGGCCATAAATATGAAAAGTTTTAAATGGCCACTAATCTCACACCCTGAATCAAATCGGGTCTAGAGACGCAACAATTATACAATTTAGGTAGAGCATTTGGTGAAGGTCGTATCCTTCCTGGCTTGCCACTCAATATCTCTCTCCTTACCTCGTTTTGGGCTTTCTTCATCACTCTTCAGAATTTTTTTACAAGTTCAGCCATGACCCACTCCATTGTCTTTGCTGTGGTTTCTGTTGCAGCAGTGAATATGTCCTACGAATAGAATAAGGCAGCATGACTTATTATAGTGTTATTATAAGAAATTTACTTGTCACCACTGTTAAAAAAACCTTCCTTGAGGGGCCATACGTTAAAAAAAGAAAAAAACAATTTCTCATAACTATAGGGGGTTTTCCAATATTTTTGTGTACTTATCATAGGGAATATTTTGTAACCTGCATGTCAATGGGTCCACTATAGAGCCCAACAAGCCTTTTGGTTCATGCTCGTACGGCTATAGTGGCTCGGGCCTTGTTCACGAGCCATGGAGAACCTAGCTTTGGACAAATGTTCTGTGTACTAGACCCGACCTGTGTCTAATGTAAATAGCCTAGGCCCCTCTAAACCATTATCCATATTAATATATTGTTTGTTATAATATATACTAGCAACAAACGCCCCGGCCAAAAATAATAATATATTAAAAATTTAAGAATTATTTTAAAATATTATTAAGATAATATAAGTCTAAAAGAAAGAAATTTATTATTTTTGAATATTAGAATCTTTTAACATGTAATGAAAATAATTATAAAATGAAGTAAACTTATATAATATAATGATCTCTTGAATTTAAAGGCATTGACCATTACAAAAGTATGAATGTGTGTCTGTATAGGGGTAGCTCTCCTAAGCTAAAACTTAGGTTAATGTAAGCTCAAGTTTGTGGTGGGGCCTACCTGGCGACCCACATGGGGGTGGTGATGGGGGGATTTCAAGGACTCCCTGAGACCCTTCTCTTTGCAAAAAATTAGTCCCAACCGTGATTTCTACCATCTCCATCTAGCTCCAAAAGTTTAATGATCAACAATCCATTCGGATCGGTACACAGTCGATCCAACGGTCCAGTAAACCTGGACCTGACCAAAAGCTAGTGAACATGTACAATTTAGGAAGGTCGTGTGTTTGGTCCTTTTGGATGGACCAAGGGTGGGCCCCATAAGCGTAAGCTTACAGAATTAAATGGAGAGGTATGGTGCATGGGCTAAAAAAATATAATGAAATATGTGATTCTTTTCTAAGATATTATTGGAAAAGAACAATTTTGATAGAGATAAATAAGTAGTATATATTTATTATATATATAGAGGCTAGCTCTCTTAAGCTGCAGTTTAACTTATCCTAAGCTGGAATAATGATGGTCCGATGAATCAAAGTCGATTATCGTTGTTTTTTGCATGATGATTGTCTCCAAAATTAAGATAAATCCAATTAGAATGGATTTTCGAGTTCCATCATGTAAAAAATGGATATAATCAACTTTGATTTGTGAGACCAGCACTAATCCAGCTTAGGATAAGCTAAGCTGCAGCTTAGGAGAACCCTGCTCATATATATATATAACTTTTATATATATATATATATATAACTTTTGTAAAAAAAATAAATAACTTGGTGGGGTCACATGATGTAACATCTAATGGTAGGCCTCATATCCTAATTCCTTCAAGGTGTGCCCAATTGGACAGCGAGACCTTGCTAGTGTGTTATTCCGAGGATCCTTAGTTGAGTCACATGATGTAACATCTAAAGATTGTCTCATATCCAACTATCTAAAGGTGTGTCCAATTGAACATTTAAACAGTAGGCCCTTGTTGATGTGGTGTTCCAAGGAGCATTGGTGGGGTCACATGATGTAATATTTAAAAGTGTGCCTCTTATCCTAATTCATTAAGGTGCATCATGAATGTGTTTAAAGGTGGCCTCGTCTACAACAATTATTAAAGGCAGGTCTTATATCAACCCTTATACTATTTTATGTATATATAATTAGAAATGAAAAGTATTCTTAATATGCATTTTAATAACAAATATAATTGATCATCAGAGTCCATTATTTTCTATTCGTTGAACGTTGGATTCCACTTTGTAATTAACGGTCTAGATCATGAACCTAATGGTGTTGATACAACTTCACATTGGTTGGTCCCTTTTGTTGAGTGTTCCATCATCCGTTCCTTTGGTATGATGAGCCAAGCTGGATGGTGGTGTCTTTTAAAGGTAGACGTCTATCAATCGGGAGATCAAAGTGATCCCCACAAATTCATCTGTTGTTTCTACTTTATGTGGATGATTGATCTATTCTCAGATCATGATAATTTAGTCCTGCCCATTCTCTCTAACTACCAACACCATAAAAGTGGGCCCCACAAACCTCTATTAAATGGAGTTGATTCTAATCTTGTAAGGAAAATGAGATAAGGTTTACTTTAAAATGGAAGTGATCGAGATTGTAGGGAGAACAAATTCAAGGAGTTTTGTTGCTAGAAATAATAATGTGATATAGATTTAAGGGATTAGATTTAAGATTATAACTATTCCTAAGATTAAGGGAGGGGATTTGAGGAGATTTGTTTGGGTTGAGATTTTAAGGGAGGAGACTTGTTTGGGAGGAGTGTAGAGGGCCACATTAAACCCAAAGCTTTATGTGATTTTATAAGTATTTTTCTAAAATGAGAAATTATGGGTGCTGACGTGGCACCCCTCACTGCCCTCCCCCCATTTGCTTTAAGATATATAATGTAATAGTTATATAACGGATTTATTCAGGTGAGAAGTTCTCAACTATTATATGAGAACTTTCAGTGGGTTCCAACTGTGGGTCCCATTTAGGGATGTGATCTGGGGGGCAAGGAAAGATTTATGTGAGACCACCCCAAGTATCAAGTTTGACCCCAGCCCCATGCCCCTAACCCTTTCATCTGTGGCCCACAGGTTTAATGACTTCATAATAAAAAAGAGATTAAACCCTTGATCCAACGATTCAGTCCATTTGGATGTATATCAATCCTTGAGAACGGTGACTATTGTGGGGTCCCTATTTATGCATGGTTTGGATGGATTGCTTAGGTGGGCCCCACCAATAGTTTTCATGGAAGCACAGTAAGAACTAGTCTCACGTGAACATTTTCGATTATATAATATGTATAGATAATGTGCAAGTGGTAAAATAATGTTAGCCCTTATTGTTAAGTTCAAATCAGCTCATGTTATACTTAATCCATTTCAGATAAACCTTTCATCCAACTGCCCTTGTTAACTATTTGGTTCCCAGGTTCACTTTGATCATGCCATTTCAGAAAGGTCATTAAAACTCGTGCTTGAATCCTACTGTGCGTGACTGTCTCTTGGGAATCCTCTAGAAGAAGGCGTTGTATCCATGTCCAAACTGTCATCTTTGATTTGATGGTTACCAAGAATTCTCTTCCATTATGAGAAACATCAATTAGTTTAGTTGAAGCATTACTAAGATTTAATCATCTTTGTCCAATTCTATAGTGAAAATATCACACTAATAAAAGTACAACCATGAATGGATCAATTGGGTAACAAACAAAAAGTTTAGAGATAAGAAAAGCGGGTAATTCTGTAATTGACCTAACCAATACGCCAAAGCTTCAGATGGAGTGCATCAAATCAAATCCTATTACAGTATATTGTAGCAAAGTGTTTTTCATTTTATTTTGGATTGTCAGTTACAATTTTGATCGGAAGTTGCATTAATAGTTTTTTTTTTTCTTTTCTTTTCAATTCTTACACGTTGTCTACCACTCCCCAGCCTTATCTTATCTTCTAACCAACCACATCCACATCAATGTCATCTTATCTTTTATCTATTGTAACCATCCACATAACGACTTTACATTTGAAGACTCTATCTTTTAAGAAAAAGATGCAAACTTTGAATGGGCTTAAATTTCTTGTTGTCTTCTTTCCTCACTCTTAAGTTGAACAAGTTGCCATGAAGGTCAGGGTACAATTTTTTCTTTCCTACAAAATTTTTAGTCGCTATCTTCTCAAAAATCATATTGCCCGTGCTAAGCACGGGTATGTTTTTGCTAGTAACTATTTAGGACTATAATTGACCACTATACTTTGACATCTGACATCCTCGGCGGCTTTCACTCTAGCGGCATGTAGTCTCCTTTTTTTTGTATATACCCCCCTAAGGTTTGTAGGATTTGTAAATAGGCCCCTGAGGTTTTGGTATTGCAGATAGGCCCTTGCATTTTTATTTTAATACCTTACGTGTCCCCAAAATCAATAGTCTTCTAACCACCATAGGCTTTTAGAGCAAAATGACACTTTTGTCTATCTCTTTTATTCTTATATGCATATTTTCAAAAGCTTGGACTCAAAATTTTTTTTTTTATAAAGCTTGTAACATTAACAATTGCACTTAATGGGAAAGAATAATCCTACATAGTTTTTTTTTTAATCAATACAGTGCTCATTTCATTAAATCCAAACTGATCATGACGACAATCAACACCAGTACTTATAACCGGTTATGATTTATCCAATCACCCATCGTTGGATTGATGAAAGTCTCAAAAAATACATGATTATGCTCTATGTGTAGAGGATAAAAGAAATATTGGGGGAGCGAGCAAATGTTAAAAAAAAATATTAAGTTTTAGAATTTGTGATGGGGGGGGCGGTGTTTGGCTCTATGTAAAATAAATATTGGGGGAAGGGGCAAATGTAGAACAAAATATATTAATTTTTAGAATTTGCGGGGGGAGGGGGCATTTTAAACTTTCCTCAAATATGGTTGGGGGCTTCAGTTCCCATGCCCTTGTCCAGGGTCTACCCCCAGTAATGTGAATGAGAGAGTTACTGAGAGAAACCATTGAGACTTTAGATAAAATAATGGTATTTTTAAAAATAATAATATACTAGTTTTTATTTAATGAATGTAAGGGCAAAGCTTTCATTTATATAAAAACCCAACTCAAATCTCATGGTGGCTGCCCATTCTTGTTAGGAATATTGATTTTTGTGATATGGAAGGTATTAAAAAGAAAACACGGGGGCCTATTTACAAATACTAAAACCTCAGGGCCTTATTTACAGATCCTACAAACCTTAGGAGGGTATATACAAAAAGCGCTTTTTTTTTTTTTATTCAGATGACTCCCACTGTATGTCAATTCTCGTTGGCAAATATAGTGAGGGTCCTCCCAAGTGGCATCATCAATTGGTAGATTTATTAGTCCATCACACTAATACCACTACGTCAAAATCGGCTATTAACAACACAAACAAGGTAGGCAAAACCACTCGTTTGCGTTGTAGTATTTTTAGACACATGTCTATCTACTCTTATAAAAGAGAGAAAGAGGATGTACTTTTTTCACTACACACATGGCTAATAAAATGCAAGTTGTGGGACCCACCCATGGTTTAAAATTTCGGTCTCGGTCACGGTATAGGCCGGGCCAAAAAACCGATATGATATCGGTATCGGTTGTGGATATCGGTCCGTCGAGGTCGTTGTGGTGTGAATTTTTTTCTAATCCAAAAAAACTTCTCAAAAATATCCAAAAAATCCAGAATATTAGAAAATGCAGGAAAAAAATATTTTTTTTCCCATTAGTAACAACAATAAATCAAAATCTCGGTCACCTTAAGTTATGAGTCATGTTTGTGTTGTAGTTCGCTGTCTTCTCCAGGATTTCATATAATGCAATCATTATTGATGCTCATGATTAATTTATTAGTGTAAAATATAAGAAAATAAAGATAACATAGTAGGTATCATTTAATACTAACTAAATCATCAAATAAGTTGTGAAATCCAAGACCATGAAGATAAAATATTAAAACCTGAAACATGATAATGAGATAAATAAATCAAAAAGCACTTGACATCAAAAGATTTATGGTTTACCTGAAATTAGGGGAGACTACAGAGAGAGAGAGAGAGAGAGAGAGAGAGAGAGAGATTGATGAGCATGACAGCCTAACTCTAAGTGGAGTGTCGCCCAGGCTCGATATCATCATCATCATCATTTATTCGGTATGGATTGTTAAAGAATACATAATAGTTAAAATAAGGGAGTATGTTGATTTTCTTACCAAAATAAAATGATTTCTTCAAGAAATAGTGTTGGAAATATGCAAGAGAATGAGCTAAGGAGGAGGGGTTGCTCTAAGGAGATGAGTGGAGAGGAAGAATGTGGGGGAAGAATGAGGAAAAAAGTGAAAAATTTAGGATTTTCTTACCATTATTCCATCTTAGCTAATATTTTGACCGAGATTGACTGATATATCGGCTAATATATCGGTTAAACCGATATTTTCAAAATATCGGCCGAGATAGATCGATATTTTGGGGATATTTTGGTCTGCGATACCGAGACCGATATCACACAAAAATATCATACCGGTATGGGCCCATACCGGTTCATATCGGTCGATATGAACCGATATCAGCCGATATTTTATACCATGGACCCACCCTTATATATATATATGTATTTTATATATGGATAAAGATAGATGGGGACATAATGAGAATTTTCCAATTTCTACTCTTATAAAATGTCTAAAAAAAAAGAGAAAGTTGATATACTTTTTTCACTACACACATGCCCAATAAAATGCAAGTTCTGGGGCCCACTCTTATATATATTTATTATGTATATGTATTTTATATATGGATAAAGATGGGGACATAATGAGAATTTCCCAATTTGTCTAAAATAGACTTTGGGACAGGCTTGGATTTAGAGGGGTTTTAAAGATCCGGATCAAGATGATTTAGAAGACTAAAGTTTAGGAATTAAAAATATCTACCAAACAGTACCAAAATCTCAAAAACTAAAATTACTAAAAAGCACCCTAAATTCTCTAGAAAATTGCTAACTACCCCCCTACTATAGCCAAATGAACTCAGATACAGACCAAACTTGGCCCACATGTTCCTAATAAATTTTTTAATCTCTTATATTGAGTAGTTGCTGATATTTTAAACGTAATAAAATTTCATTTTAATACATTCCAATAAATCGAGTAATCTTTTTTTCGATTTCTTTGGTTTTTTTTAAGGAGGTGGAGAAAAGAAAAGGAAAATGTGGATAATAGTGGAATCTATCTCAAATCAATATCTCAAATGTTGTTTTTTTTCCTCTTCTTTTTTCAATTTTCTTTTAACATTCTTCTTATTCAGATACTACAAGATTTTCAACGTAGGGAATTTTATGGGTATGAGGTTTTTCCTCTGTGAATAATTGTGTAAGGAAGAACATGATATTTTAACAGATTCTTCATTGACTCTTAGCTTCTTTTGGAATGGAGGGAGTTTTCATACATATAAGTGAGCACTATCTACTGAAATTATTATTATTTGATTGGGTCTTCTTTTTCAATTTTTTTTAATGTTGCAATAAAATCTTCATTCTAAGAAAAATAAGTACAACCAGAGTTAAGAAAATGATGATGAAGAGTTGATTTTTTCTTTCTCATTCCTGTTTGGGCCAAAGTTAGGCTCATTGATAGCATTCTTGCTCTGATAGTTTTAATTATATGTCTATTTTATTTCTTGAATCTTTACTACAGGCTTCCAAATTGTGCGTATTTCGTGTTTCCTTATGGTAGAACTTTGTATTTAGTTCTCACTCTATGTTGGGAATATGAATTTGTGCATAGCATTTAAAATGTAAAACTGATATTGTTTTATTATGTGAGATAGTAAAATGGAAAACTCAAATAGAAAGTGTCCTGGTTGAGAAAAGCAAAGTAGACAATAACTAAAAGGATGATGCTATGAGGCATGGAAAAGCTTTCTATTATCTGTTAGAATCTGTTTTCCTTCTCCATAGAGTCGAAAGGGAATGACTTTTTTTTTTTAAGCAGTACATGTGCTAATATTCAAAAGGCCAAAAACTTAATCCATATTTGTATAAAAAATATGACATTTTATTTTGTTTCTTTTTCCTATTTTAGTTTATGTTAGTTAAATTCTTACGCTCTAGACCAATTCCTCTTCAATCATCACCCTCCAAACCCCTCAAGAGTGGGATAAGACCAATAAGCATTCATTCGTGGTTCTCATTAAACCATTTTGTTCACTAATTTCTAAATTTTTATTCAGTTTTTTTTTTTTTTTTTTTTTTTTTTTTTTTTTTTTTTTTTTTTTGTCTTTTGTAAAATTAATTGTGAGATATGGTGTAATTAAAGAATCATTTCGAAGGAAAAATATTTCACATTTTATCATTCAGAAAGTTTTTTTTAGTCTTTCTTGGCACTATTTTGTCCACCCCGGTTAATAAACAAGCCAAGGTGGGAAAAACAAAAGATTTTAACTATGCACTATTTACTCTATTATGTGGTTCATGGTGTACATACTTCCTTTTAACTCTGAAAACTTAAATGTCACGTGGTTTTTCAATAATAAACCTTGAACTAAGATGGGATGAAAGTAAAATAGAAAATGAATAGTGTATTTTATAATGGATCAAAAGAAAAGGAATCAAGTGTATTTTACTTATTACCTTTTGGTGTTCAATACTTACAATTTTGTGGGCACTTTAAATACTTCCCCATCAGTTTAAAAGTCACGACAAAAGGTATTAGCTAGCTAGCTACTTTTGATATTGTTGCTGGTGGCCAAATTGATGGTTGTGTTATAATTCAAATACCAAATTAACTACACACGAGATACTTAACATTCTCTCCTTTTTTTTTTTTTTTTTTACCTAAAAAAATGCCAATTGTGAAAATGATTTCTATTTATTTATTGATTTTTATTTTTATTTTTTGGTGGAACTAAAAGATACTTGAGTGGTATTTGTATTTGAAATTTGAGAATTAAGAACACAAAAGGGCTCCAGGAGGTTTCCAGAAGATATGAGATTAT
Organism: Camphora micrantha; assembly: GCA_003546025.1. Taxonomy (NCBI): domain Eukaryota; kingdom Viridiplantae; phylum Streptophyta; class Magnoliopsida; order Laurales; family Lauraceae; genus Camphora; species Camphora micrantha. The sequence goes on along the minus strand of QPKB01000012.1, from coordinate 21,203,811 downwards.
TTTCTTTGTACGGATGTAACCCTTCGTTATTATTTTTTAAATATTAACCCTTTAATCTTTTGTACACTAACCTTAAATATTTGTAATTCGATGTTCCTTTAGCTTAAATATTTGTAATTTGATGTTCCTTCAGTTGTATATTATTTATTATGGCCTTTGAAAAAGGTATAGGGACCTTCAAAACTTATAAGCACATCCCATATATATAGGTACTTCGTTTGCATTATTGCTTTGTGTTTAGTTTTTTCTTTTTCTTTTTTAGAAAAAAGTAGCAACTAACAAAATATCATAAATAAGAAAGTGAAATGTACAAACTTAAACTCATTTTATGTCCGCCCTGTTTTTTTTCTCTCTTTTAATGAAAGTTACCATTAAAAAAATTTAAATATTATTTTCCCTTTTGCTTCATGTGTTTGTATTTTATTTAGTTAGAATAATTGAGTTTTCAATTTGACATAATAGTTGTATTGATCTTGATTTATCCTCCTGTTGGAAGAGTAATCACAAGTTGGATAATGTGATAACTACTACGAAATATTTGTTCTCTTCTGATATTAGTGATTGCTAAAGATAATTCCATAAATGCAATTTAGTGGTAGGTCTTATAGATTGCTATCGTAAAATTGTTGTTGTTCAGTACAATTTTTAGTTTCTTAATATACAACTTTTGTGAATTTTTTTTATTATAAAAGGGCATTTCAAGGGCATGACTATATTTATTTATTATTGCTCTTTTAAAAGGGCATTTCAAGGGCATGACTATATTTATTTATTATTGCTCTTACTCATGAGGCTTAAATTGAAAAACTTTGATCGTTTTCTAACACATTTATTTCTTTTATCATTTCAAGCTTCTTCTTCTTTTCATATATTTCAATGAAACTTCATGCCTTTCCTTAAAGGGAAAACAAGAATCTCATAGAAACTGCTTGTTATGCTAGCGTTACTACTAACTTCAGAGTCAATGAATAAAGTGGTCGTTTTAAGTGAAAACAACTAAAATAAGTGTTTGATGCTGAGCTGCAACAAATTCAGTTTGTCTTTGTTCGTTTCGGATTTTTCTTACTTTGATTAGCACTCCCATCTTCTATACAGAATAGAGTAGAAGAGTTGATTTAGAATACCTGTATTACATTCTTATGTATTTCTTAAGAGGAAGGTGCAATTTTTTGGCAGATTTGTATTTGTAGTTTTTTTATTTTTTGTATTTTTTCCCTATGGATATCTCTATTTGTAAGCTTCCATTTAACCAAACTTCTATGATTACTATGTATTATCCTTTTTCTTACAAGGTATAAAATATAGCACTTTGTATTAAGCAAAAGAAGATGCTGACTCATGGAGAGGTATTGCCTTCTTTACCTGATAGTTGTCCGTCTTATAAAATAAAATAAAATAAAACACATGTTAAATACTAATATTGATCAACAGGTGCTCTGTAAATCTTACCCGTCAGAGTTCATATCATAGTTCCACCATTGTTGATCCTTGTCGCTTGAGGACAAGCCGAATTACTTCATTATTCTTGACGGTTGGTGTGAGATGTTATTCTATTGTAACTTAAGACTAAAACCACCATCTCAGTTTTGTTATTCTGATGTCCTTAGGTAAGATATAATTAATTTTTTTCCTTAATAGAATATGATTTTGTAGTGAACATATAATGTTCATGGTAATTGGTTAGAACAGTAAGCTCATCTGGTTCTTAATTTTTATTTTTATTTTTTTATAAAATTGCAGGTTATCAATTTGACTATGTTTTCGACTGGACTCTAACTTTAGTATGTCAAGTCTACTAGGAGACTGATAAGTTGACCTAACATCTTAAATAAGGTAAATTGAAATTTCTTTGCACACATTCATGATAAAATATCTAGAAATATGTGATTTATATCCTCAAAAAGTTATATAAATTTCATATCAATTGTCTTTTAAGATCTCATTTTTCTCACTATATCATTATTTTATTGTTTTCAAATAGATAGAAAAAAAAAGTAGTGTCAGCTGTATTTGGACATTGCACGGGCCTTGCAATTTACAATCACTCATTTTCTATTGAAATTTTATTTTTAAATTTATTGAAGCTTCTATTGAATTTTTTAAAAACTTTATTTTTTAAAGATTTTCTTAGGAAAACTATGTGTTCGGTGCACGTGTAGCTACACTAGTATTTTCATAAATGACAGCTACTCTCTGTGGTTGTTTTCATGTAAAAAAAGACCTAAAATAATACCCGCCCTCTCACATCTTTCCCTCCCGCCCTTTGATCTTTTTTTCTCAAGCACACCTCTATCTTGACTCTATTTCTCATTGGTTAGTTCTCATCTCTCGACTTGCCCATTGTGCTCCGACCGTCCATCTTCACTACAAGTTGTAAGCACTGTTAGGTAATCGAGCACCAAATCCCTAAAGGCCAGATATCCATCGCCGAACTCCATCTCTTTCTTTCTTTCTTTTTCATTTTCCCCAGACCCCATCTCTCCATCAATGAGCCCCATCTCTCATTTCCTTTCTTCTTATTTGGTTTTTCATAAACCCATCTTATTATCAAAATCTTCTTCGTCAATTAGTGCCAAATCCTGCCAAAATATGTTTAAAGGTTTCTCTCGGTTATGAACTTCTGTGCGTGAAGAATTGGGTTGAGGTTTTTCTCCTCTGTCTTGCTCTTTATACTGTTGTTGATGCATGTGATTTCTTCTACTATGAATCATCCTCATCACTGATTCACACCAAGATTCACCCAAAACTCCAAGGGTTTTCTCTTGGTTTGGTGTGTCTGTGCAGGACGAGCAACAGTTAGGTCTTGGGCTTTTGGCCCTCTTTATTTTTCTTTTGACCTATGACTTGGCTCCCCCTTTTATTGCGAAATCATCATTTATCATTTTAGAAAAAATTGGTTTGAGAGTTACAGTTTTTCTTACTATTGATAATCTTTTGTGTGTAAATTGTCAGTCTCGACCTGCCGTGCTTGAAGTTCTCTTCTTCGTTTTCTTTCTCATTCTTTTTTTTTTTTATATATTAAAACTCGATTTTGATAATCTATTTAGCTGCATCTTGATTTAGGATTGCTATGTCTCAGCTTGTTGAGTCTGGGTTTTCTCTAAGCATAATGAGCAGAAGTTTCTTAATTTGGCCTGTTGTGCATTCATCTGAATTCTTTTTAGAAGCAAAGAGGGCTTGATGTATAACAGAAATGGATTTTTCATACTATGCACTGCCTTGGGCACATCAGCTAGTCTCAGCAATCTACCTTGAGGCTTTCCTTGTGTATGATAAATTGAAGCTCGAATTTCCCCCTTTTGAAGTTATGTTAGTTTCCATTTGGTGCAAAATACTCGGCTTTGGCGTGGTTGAAACGAGATTGTAGACTGGTTTTAACATCTCTGTTGGTCTTAACCAATTGAGAGTGTAATTTCCAATCAAGATAAGGTCTAGGATGAGTTTATTTGTGTCCTTGGTTTCCTTCTTCACCTTGGCTATGCACTGCACGCATGTTCTCCTTGAATTTTCTCATGATCCGAAACCAAGAATGTGTGAACCCTTTGCCTTTACTGTTACTATATTGGTTTATTTGGTTTTGGCAAACTAAGTTTGGGAAGTCTCTAAACACACAATAACTTGAGGTCTGAAATTAGCCCCCGCTTTGATCTTTACTCCATGTCTTAACTGTCTGTGAACGTAAAATGACCACCAATAAGATGTCAAGGACTTCTTTTAAATTGGTCCTCACTGGTATCAATTGGTCAAAACCAACTGAATTGAGTTTTCATTCTTGAATTTCTTCAGCTAGCCATTCCTACCAAAACCTTAAGGCGTTAGTAGAGGCGGCAAAAATACATTTCAATATTCTCCCTCGGGTGAAGCCCACACCTCAATACTCCCCCTTAGGTGGAACCCGACCTGCGCACTTTTGGGGACACGCATTTTTTTTGTGTCGAATCGTTCCTCCTGGGATTCGAACTCACGACCGGTTGGCTCTGATACCATCTTGAATTTCTTCAGCTAGCCATTCCTACCAAAGCCTCAAGGCGTTAATAGAGGCAGCGAAAATACTTTTCAATATTCCCCCTCGGGTGGAGCCCACTCCTCAATATTCATTGGGTGTGATGAGTTGAAGCTTGACCTACTGTGATGGTCTACTCGGTCGTGGCGAATTGAGCTAGACTCCTTTGGAGCATTGTAATCTGAGGGCTAGAACTTTCCTTGATTTTGCTCCAAGCCTTGGCTACTTTTGGCATTATCATGTTACAATGATATATAACTTATATTAGTTGATTTTGGTATTACAAGATATAACCTTTTATCTATTTTTATTAATTTTATCTTTCTCCTCTTCAGGTTTGCAGTCTTCTATTTTGCCTTGTCTCTGCAACCCTTTGTCTCCTCCCTGCTTGGACAAACATCTCAGGTATCTCACTGGGGCAACATTCCCTTGCTTTTATTCATGTTCGTTCTGTTATATTGTTCTAGAATTTCTATCTGTTGACTCATTCAAATCAAGGAACTGATTGTTTGAGGATTTCTGTCAAGTAGATATATAAATTGTCCAAATGGTGTACCCTAGGAAGATTCATAGAGCTTCAACTAAAAGATTGCTAAGATTTGTTTAAAGGCCAAAACTGACTATTCTCACAAGTCTAAATATTTAGAGCTTCACTGTTAAAATATGCAACTTCAAATGTTGGGGCATTGTGTTGTTCTGTTTTGGTAAAATTTGATTGTGTTGTTATCCAAGTCCTCTTACTGTTATTATTAATTTATCATTGCTATGTCGGTTGGTAATGATAATTCAACTAGTGTGGTTGCAGCAACCTTACTACTTACTAATGATACTTGGATCTAAACAATATTCACCATGCAATCGGATCATTCGATTTTTAATAGTTTGGGTTTACTGAACGTTGTTAACTTTGATGCAATCAGATCATTCGATTTTTAATAGTTTGGGTTTACTGAACGTTGTTAGCTTTGAAATCAGATTCCCTAAGCTTGTTAGATGAATGTTGCATCTTATTTGGGGTAGAATTTATTTTTCTGTTCTTTAATTAATCTTTCAAATACTAGTCTCATTGCGGACTGGAAATCTTTGTACTATGCATACCCCAGTTCTAATTCACATGTGAATTAATGTATCTCTGTTTTTCTTTAACAAATTATTTTTGCAAGAAATAATAGCTAGTTTCGATGAGGATAACCCTTTAATTGCTAATAAAGATTTAGATCACACGGTAGCTTTGGTATGTGGTACAATTATATTTGTGTTACGTGATTTTATTAACTATCAAATATAGTGACGAATACATAAGATCACGAACAGGGATTGACATTGATTTTTTTTACATGGATTCTTGGTCGTGATAATCGTGGACGTATAAAAGGCATGGGCGACGGAGTTTCAAAGACCTCCATCAAGTATTTAGACCCTTACAAGAAAGCATTACAAAAGGAACAGGAATCGCAAGCTATCCTACAAGCTCAAGTGGATAATTTGGAAAAATGATTAGAAGTGGAGTCTAGGGATCTAGGGTGTGAGATGGACCAAATGTTTGCATCCCTGTCTCAAGAAAATAAACAAATGCGGCCTTCTACCTAACGTGGGAGCTCCTCTTAGGTACAAAGCAAATGATATTAATAGTAGATTCCTTCTTAAACGTAATGAAATGTCTACATTGATAAAATAAAAATTAATGTGTTCCTAATTAATGATGTATGTGTGGGAGCCAAGGTTCTTAGAGTCAATCAGCACACTTGGACCAAACAATCACACACACAAGAGGCCCATCTTCATGTAAGTTGCAACACACGACAAAGGAAAACATAATTGCTCATGGAAGACTAAAGGGTACGGAGTTACCGGAGGCAGGTTTCTACAAGATTGTGTTAGATGAGATTGTTGATGGGAGTGTTGACTTGTTCGACGGGGAACCCAAGTTAGGAGATGTCATACTAGGAGTGCTTGACTGGCCTATAATTAGGACCATACTTTATTAGTTTTCTATTTTTACTTTTAAGTAAATGTTTTGAGGGAGTAAGTTTGAGTTAATGTTGGATGGTGGACTTTTATGACATGGTTTTAGTTGATACTTGGATATTATATGGATGCATGTGCTTTTGATGAATGAAATGATATGGTTATTCGGGTTTTGTATGGATGGCTAATATGTGGATGTTTGAGTTTTAGATGGTTGACGGATATGGTTGTTTGAGTTGTTTAAATGGATTATTATTGATATTAAATAGGTTTAATCTTTGAAAATTTTTTTTTTAGGAAAAATAAAAATACCACAGCCGTTGACCATCATTTTTTAATCTCAAATAGTCAAGTGTGTTTAAAAAAAATGACAGCCTACGAGTATTGGGCTGTCGTTTTTCCAAAATAAAAACCACATAAGAGGACTGTCGTTTTCCAAAAGCTACACTCTAAACTGAGGCACAAACAAGGATAGCTATAACTGTCTTTTTTATTAAAAAGACTACAGTCTATGACTGTTGTCTTTCAGGTGTTTTTGGTGTAGTGTATACTTCATGTATGATTTTATTTCCTCTATTAATCCATTGATGGTCAAGAATTTCCATTGGGATGGGGTCAATTGTTCACACTTCAGAAACTGCCTGAAGATGGATTTTGGTAGGAACACTAGTACCAACAAATTTTTTAAAGAGAGATACATGAAGGACTGAATGTAGGAGTAAGTTAGCTGGAAGGTCCAACTTGTAAGCAAAAGGCCTAATACATTAAAGAACTTTGTACAGCCCAAAAAATCATGCTGCTAGCTCGGGGACAATTCCATGCCTCTAAGCCCTTCATCCATGGCTCAAAAGTGTAATGACTTTATATAAAAAAAATTGACCCTTGATTCAACAGTCCAATCCATTCGAGCCAATGCAAATCCAACAGATATGGTGTAAATGAGGCTAGGGCTTTGATGGTCCATTCAGATTTGTACCCAAGTGGGCCCCATATGTTTCCTCCATGCGAGCTGTATGTACTCGAGTATTTGCCACACACGAGCTTTATGTACTCAAATATTTGCGAAACGCACAAATATATGCTTATATATATATATATAGCTCTTATCCTATGCACGCCTCGCGCATAGGGAATTCGGGTATGCGACGCATCGCTGGCCATAGGATAAGATCGGATCGTGGGCATTAATTTCACATGGGTCTAACGAGTTTCACATGGGTCTGATGAGTTTTTCATTAAGCCATGATATTTCACCCGTTCTTTTTACAAAAGCATGTACAAAACTCATTGAATGTCTTACTGACTTTCTCCATTTCACAAGTAACAAGTTGCAAACCCTAGATCAAAATAGAAGACGAAGAGGGAAAGTCACCCTCGCTTTCACCCCAACTCGATCGACAAGGGATAATCGTGCATAGCACTAATCCTCCATCCTTTTTGAAGTTTTTTTCTGCAACCCTTTTGAAACCTAGCCAAGGACTACCCAACACTTTAAGTTGAGATGGCCAAAGAAACACATGAGGAGAAGATGGAGATGGAGCTCCGATCCTATCAGACAGGAAGATGGAACTCCCTTTCTCATCATCAACCGCTTCCTTTGACCACTCCTTGTCACATTAAACCCCATCAGGATATCTTTCTTTCTTCTTCCTCCAGCCATGACCGTTAGTGTGACGGCCAACTCCAGTCCGATCAGTGAATTTTCCTCAGTACTTGCTTTTATTTTTGGGACAATTACTGTACAAAAGGTCTTAAAGTTGACAATAGCCCCAAAACAGCTGTAAAATATATATATTTACTGGAGAGCTGTTTGATCCGTAGGATATCGCAAGGGGGTGTAGGATATCCCATAATCAGAAGCGGGAAGACTTGAACAATCCGTTTTCTTTATTTTTTCCTTGACTGTGGGACCACCAAACCACCATTTAAAGCGTTGGATAACAGTGTAAGAACTAATATCGCACCAAATTTGAACTGTTGATCTATCACGGTTATCGAGAAATTTGCAAAAAAAAAAACATGGCTTATAATTTGTTCTTATAATTTGCAAAATAATGTAACTTTTTTACAAATTTCTCGATAACCGTGATAGATCAACGGTTCAAATTTGGTGAGATGTCAGTTCTTACACTCATACAGTTATCCAACGGTTTAGATGGTGGTGGTTTGGTGGTCCCATAGTCAAGGAAAAAAATAAAAAAAAAACAAACTGCTTAAGTCTTTTCGCTTCTGATTATGGGATATCCTATCGCAAGCTGCGATATCCTACGGATCGAACATCTTTGTGGTAAATATACACTTTCCGACTGGTCTGGGGATATTGTCAGCTTTAAGAACTTCCGTACGGTTACTGTCCCTTTATTTTTTTCTTTTAGAAGGATCTGTGAGGTTGGACATTTTGGAAGGTCTTTAATCTCGCTGATTTATGTCCGTAAAATGGTTTTTTTAATTTGTATTTTCCTTTGATTAAAAGGGAAAAGGGCTAATTTTCTTTTTTCATGATAATAATTTAAATTTTGTTAATCATTTAGGGTTATTTTTCCATTGTGGCAAATTGTCATTGATTGTGACTGCTAGGACAATGGCAAATCTGGGCAGACGCTTTTATGGTTGTGAAAATTATTTTGTAAGTTTGATTACTCTTATTTTAAACTAGTTATAATTTGTTTATTATTATATTCCAGAGTATGATGCTCATAATGTTTACCTATGTTTTTTTTTTTTTTAATGTTATAGGGGTCCGACAAATCCAACGGGTTTTTTAGTTGGATCGATGAAGAGCTTCCTCCTTATGATAAGGAGTTTCAATGTAAACTGATCAATGAGAATGAGAAATTGATTGATGAAAATAGAAAACTAAAGAATGCCAATATCTGTTATTGTATAGTTTTTCATTTCTTCTTTTTCATGACTCTATTGTACATTGGTTTCATCTATTTTGTATGAATATAAAGACATCTAATGTAGCATTTTGTAAATGAATCAATATAAGATCTTTAGTGTATTAAACCAAATTGTGTGGACCTTAATGTTTTTTCTTTTGTTGGGAGTGTGGACCTTAATTCACTGTTCTCATAGGTCAAGCTACTTTTAAGTTTGAATCTGCAACAGCTGTACATATGAATCACCCTAATGGATCTGCAACAGTTACAGCATCACCAAATTCAAGTTCCATTGTGGATTTCTGAAGGATGAGAAAAAAAAATTAACACTTAGGTTACTGAGTGAGTGGCAGCTTATACCTTTTAATTTTACGAACCCAAACATGAAGTACATTTGATAGTTCAATTGGATACATTCAATGCACTGTATGTTACAGTTGAGGTACATTACATTAAGTGGTTTTGAGTTTTTCGATATTTGGACCTACATCCCATACAACTACAAAAAGTTACACAAGTATAGATGATTCAGCCCAGTGATGATCTTGAATTGCTAATGACCGCAAAGGACTTTGGCAGACAAGGAGGCAATATGAGTTGATGCATAACACAATATGACTATGAGCTGATACATAACACAACCATATCATAAACACATTCAAAAATCACAAAATCCAGTTACAATATGAGCTGATACATAACAGAACTCATTCCGACTGACACAATATGGGCTAATACATATCAGAACCTATTCAAAAAAAAAAAAAATACAAAATCCCCTTGCAAATTCATGCCCACTCCAACTAATACAATTTGAACTTGTTATATAATAATAACCCATTTAGCCCATAAAAAAATGTATTTAGTAAACCCATTCCACTACATTCTGACACTAAATCCTCCAGCAAAAAACCTGTCACAACATTTTTCCTCCAGCAAGTGACATGTAAAAACATTACATGATGTTAAATGTACATAAACCATTATAGCACAAATACAATGTAATTGGACATCAAGTTTTTAATTTTACCTTCCTCATTTATCATCAGAATTATCATTTCCTAAACATATTGAAGGCCCGGCTTCTTCATTTCCTTTTGTTAGATTGTTGCTTACATCACTGTCATAGAAAAGCAATTGAAGACCAAAGTTGGTTAAGATTTTCAAAAATTTAAAGAAATCATATTATTTCATAATTGGAAATAATGGTTTTGATAATAGAATACCTCTTTCTTCTTAATAATGCGGGACAATTTCACCTATCATGATTCACTCATCTCTTGCCACATCCATTGCACTTTCTTGGTCATTCCCTAGTCTTTTCCCTCATCAATATAAGGCGACTGCCTGAGAGTTTAGGGTTTAAGATCTCTAAATTGGTCTACTCAATAAATCAGCCCAAAAGTGTGCAAAAATAATAACTATGCAATTGAAATAAAATCACAAACACACACCACAAGGACACCAGATTTTGCTTGGAAAATCCTAACTGAGTGAAAAATCACGGATCCGAACTGGATCAATAATCAAGCACTATGAATCTCGCAATTATAAGAAACTCAGATTTCATCCCCAGATATCTCCTACCTAAGGAGTGAAGTTACCTTGTGTCACTTCATGCTTTAATGATTTCAAACCGCTGATTGCAATAGACTCAATTTCGTGCTTAACTCCTTAAATCTTCTACGCAAGAAGTTGATCTTCTACAAAGGATGTCGTAGAAACTGACTTTAAAGAACTTGGCATCACAACTTCTTAATAAATCTCTAGATAAGAATTCTCTCAATTAAATCTCTGACTCAGAACTTTGAGAGGTGAGGTGTCTTTGGAATAGCCCTTGAGTCCTTTAAATAGCCCTTTGGGATGTGCTTAAGGTTGTCTAACTTGATTAGGATTAGAACAAGCAGTTTGGGCACAATTAGAAGTCAGTTTCTAATTTTCATAGGACTCTACCACCTTGTCCGCTAGAGCGGATGAGGTTCTGTCTCAGCTCAAAAAGGCTCTGTCAATGTGACTGGCTATTCTGTCTCATGTCTGCTCGAGCGGATGATGTGGTCGCTCGAGCGGACCCCATTCTGGTTGATCCGGAATTTCAGCACGTTTTCTTCCAACTTTCTTCTTCCAATTCTTTCAAACTTTCTTCTTAGAGTCCATTCAATCTTCTATCTTCAGAGTCATTTTCTAAAAATAAAAGTTACAACCCAAAAGACCCAGAGTTTTGTTCAACCCATGAATTAGCCAATAAACAAAAACCTAACACTGCCACTACCCTTTTTTTACTTTCTTGAGGGATACAAATTTCAGGCGGTCCCTTCTTATTACATCTACTTACATTTTTTTTATATCTAAAACAACACCATTTTCCTTCTTATATGCCTAGATTCGTTCAAGGCATTGGTCTAATGATTCATTGATAATGTTGTATGTTTCTTTTAAGAAGACCCCCTCTTCAATTACTTTCTTTGATCTATATTGTAGATCGAAAAGTTGCAGTGCCAAGGATTCATCGCGGTCTCCAGTAATTTTCTTGCCTGCATTGTCAGGTGCAGTTGTAACTCTTGCTTCTCTGGTTAACCTTCTCAAAATATAGATGGTAGGTAGCTCTACGACATTAAGATAAAGCAAAACAGCCACTATATGATGGCATGGTATGCCCTCAAATCCCAACATTTGACATTGACACTTGCACATTTTGGTAGAATTTATGAACTCTACATTCCTCTTATGCTCTGGTTTACCACGCAAATACACTTTGTAAAATTGTTGGTTCTTAGTTTCATCTAAGCAACGAACATTGTAATCTTTGCTCTTCACTATCTCTTCTTAAAATATCATGAAGTTATTCTTTGCATAAATCACCACCATTTGCTTCTCCATTTTAAATGATGTCTTCAATATGAGATGGCTATTTCCCAAATCAAAATCTTCCTTCAATTCTAGCTCCCTTTGATGTTCAAGTGTACTATTAACCTGAAAAAATAAGCTCTAACAAAGTAGTTTTCTTGCTAACATATTTATCTACAACAGCATTCACGCTCTCACTGTGCTAGGATGATGACATGCCCCCAAAGAATATGTGTCTAAGATAAACCGGTACGCAACTATGCTTGACTATTTACAATTTTGAAGCCAGTCATTACCTTCTAGGTTATTTTTCTTAATAAAATTTACCCATTTCTCTTCAAACTCTTCCGGCATCTCAGAATTATAAATACAAGCATTAAATGGTTTTCTAAACTTTTCAGCATAGGCTATGGGTCGCAACCATTTTGTTAACTTAAACATAATGTGCTGTAAGGTTTGTGACCTTACTGGGTCAGTTTGGGCCCAATATCCGACCTGACCCGTTTAAATGCATATTTATTTTAATTAATTGTATTTTAGATATTTAAGTGGGTTTAGATTGTGGGCGAGTTTCTTTTAGTATTAGAATAGTATCTGCGAAGTTTCGTGCGATTCGGAGCTCGTTTGATCATAGTAGGGGGGTAGTTTGCAATTTAGGAAAAATTGAGTGTTTTCCAAAATATTCCAAACGCCGTGATTTTTGGGTTCGTTGGAAAGATCTCGTCGAATAGATCAGTTTTGCCTCTTGACTCGTCGCGATCCGATGATCAGAAGACCTTCAAGTGGCTCATTCTTTACCGGGCCCACTTAAGGGGTAATTAAGTCTTTTTCCCTTTCCCTCTTCTTCTTAATCGATGCCAAACCCTAATCTCTTATTCTATTCTCTGCAACGAAGAACAAAAGGCAGCCAGTTTCTTCTTCTTCCTTCCTCAAGCCAGAACTTCACCCAAGAAAGCTTCTTTCGAAGATCTGATCCGGTAGATCTCAATCTTTTCCTCCCCTCTTTCTTCCGGTACAACTTTGGGTAAGCTTCCTCTCTATTTCATATTTTCTTTAATCTTCCTTTTGGTTAGATTTAGGTTAGATCTGAATTATTTTCATTCCATTGTTATTCCTGTTATGTTAGGTTTCGTTCTGTCGGGTTAGATTTGTGATTTGGGGGTAGAAAGGCTTCTCCTCGAAAGTCACCCAATTCTGATATTTCTCCCGGTTGAGGCAAGTAAATTCACAATTACATATTAAACATGCTTGTTGTTATATTTGACTGTTGTTACACATTCTGTAGATTAACCCTTTTAATTCCAAGCATGTTCCTGTTTAATTTGAGAAATGTATATTAGGTTAGAATCTTGTAATTGAATGGAATTGGTAAAAAAATTGGGGGTAATAGAATGCACTGTGTGGAATGAGGTTGGAATGGATTTTTTGGAGAGAGCAGGAGGCTCTTCTGATGTAGAAATGGCCTCTGGAAAGGCCTAAAAAGGGAAGGAGACAGATTGGACTCGAAACAGTTCAGAAAAACCATCTGAACTTGCGTTTCCCGTGCAGGCCGGTCGACCGCGGCTTTGGCCGGTCGACCGAGCTAACATGGCCGGTCGACCGAGCCCCTTCAGCCGGTCGACCGGGGACACTACCGGTTAGCCGAAAAAGGCTTCGGTTAGAAAACCAGAGAGCTGGTTTTCGCAGGCTTCTGTAGGTCGACCGGGCCCACCTGGCCGGTCGACCGAGCCCTTTGGCCGGTCGACCTCATCTGTGCAGCCGGTCGACCGAGGACACCTTGTAGGTCGACCGAGCTAACAGATTTGGTCAACCGCGGGCTACCCTAGTGGAACTAAACATGCCTTGTTTCTTTTTGATGGAAACTAAAACTCAGATTTGGGCCATAGATGTTGGAAACCATGAACCTAATATCACTTGACCATAAATGGGAATTAAATCGAATCACGTTGCTTGGTGTGAATTCGATGGTTGTCTAGGTATTCGGGTATTACGTGTATTGTAACCGATTGCATATGGAAACTGAAGCGACCAATGCCTTACATTATTGTACACCAAGGGATTTCCCTCGTAGCATTGTCGATCCGAATTCCATATGTACTCTGTTAGGATATGTTGGATACAGGGATGACGACATTTTACTTAGGAATGGATTGTAACTTCTCTTTGATTCATGAATCGTATCCGTTGTAAATTTACCTTGTACACTCTTGACATAAAATACCTAATTAAAGGTGAAACATAGATTCTTATAGAATTAGGACTTGGACCTGACTTAGAATGTATCGTAGGAACCTTGTCTTGTATGATAAACTTGACTGGCTAGAAATGGAAGGGGGTTATCACGTGTTGGAAATCTTGTATTGTTTTGATGAGATAACCCCAGGATCTTGTCTTGTACTTCGAACTAGCCAGACTTGCTTGTCTTGTTTGTCCTCGTGTCAGAACCACTTTAGGATTTGTTTGCATATCATGGCCATCTGCAGTATGGGGTTTAAAACGACGAACCGGTTACTCGGTTGTCGGGGATGGGCAGTCGGCGTAGGACGGCGTCCATGGCGTAGAATAGCTGGGAGCGGGCATTGGACCGTGCTGCTATTCCCAGGACCGGGAGCTAGGATCCTACTGGAGCCGGACTTTGGTATCAGTAGTCTTGTACTTGTACGGACTTGTATGGATTGTTACTGGTACCCCGGGAGGTGGCATAGGACATCCTCGGAGTCTCCCTCTTGTCTTGTTCTTGTTTTGCATTGCATGGATAGTGGTTATTGTTAGATGATTGTTAGGAATTCTTGCTATTGACTCCACTTATACATATTCTCGCTTTATGCCTAGACTTGCTATCATTGTATTCTCATGATGATTACCTGTCATTATTCTGTATTTGATACATGTCATATTTAATATGTTTTGCTTATCTATTGCTCAACATGTTGTTGACTTTGTTTCCTTGGTGTGCAGACACATCAGGTGATGCCTACCTCTACGAGGAGCAGGCAGGTGAGGAGATGCCAGAGGATCTCCAACCAGTCGAGGAGGCACGGGAGTGGCGTGCCGATGACGTAGAGTAGCGTCATCATTGCCCGGCACAGGAGAGAGTCACGGGGAATTAATCTTAGATTCTTTATTCTTTATTTTCCCTCGTTGGAACTTTTTAAACTCATTGATTTGATTCCTTTTATTGGGCTTAGTTATTTGGGATGGCCAATGTAATAATTAACTTGATTCTAGATGTTTTATCTCTTTCTGTCAACTTTAATTATATATTGATGAGATATTATCCCCTGTTCAGATTTCCATGTGTATAGAGTTTTATGAACTCAGTATTTAATGAGTTGAGAAGAGGCAGGAAATGTATAATCCTCACCGCGGACTACGATCCGTGGGCCCAAAGGACAAAATTTTTAATTAGTCCTAAAAATTCACTCTCCGGATCCGGTTATTTCTTTAATCGGGTTCGGGGGACGTGACATGTGCCAAATGCAATACCGATGGTGGATATGTGGAAAGACCTTTTTTTTATTACAGCTTTTATTATGGGTCTTGATCTGTGATAGTTGCATTCAGATGCTTGTGTGATATTGCTTCTAAGAATGCTTCAAACAACCAAACAAACGATGCAGTAGTCCCATTTTCTAGCAACCCACAACCCATCAATATGGAATGTCCATGATGATTAACACCAGTAAATAGGGCAAAAATCAACTTATATTGGTTGGTGTCATATATCGGGTCAAAGACAATAGCATCTCCAAAACATTCATATGAATCCGCAGATATTTTATCCATCCAAAAATAATGTGTTAACTTTATTTCACTATCAACTTTGTACACATAACTAAAATCAGAATTTCTCATTTTTTATTCTTCAAAATTTCCTATAATCATTTCTCCATCATACTCTTTATTTTCATGCCTAATGTCACGCTCGAAATTTCTAATATCAGTAGCTGTGCAACCAATATCTTTGAAACTTCCTGCTTGATTTTTTCATTAAAGCTATTGCCAACGCGGTTGGGACATTGGCTTCTTTCTACTCTATCACCAAATTTTTTTTGAACAGTTGTCACTTATCGATGAGAGGGTAAAAAGTGTCTCTTTCGCGGAGTAGCCAAAATATGATTGCATTCTTCTACAAACTTAACCACCGTCCACTTTCCACCATTCAAATTGAATCGAATCATTGCATTATACCCAACGCTAGTAATTCGGCGAGGTTTTTTGGGACCTTCAGAACAAACAATATTTTTTTGTCCTTTTGAACTCTACTTCCTTGTTTGCGACAAGTAAAAGCGTTTGATATCAGTAATTTCTCCTTATATTTTATTGTGTGATTTCTCACACTAAAACCAACGATCTTAGCATAGTCATTGTACAACTTTTGGCCTTCATCAATTGTGTCGAAAGCCATTCCAACCACGGGTTTCTGGTTATCATCTACATGTGCTTTATGCTATGAAGTTGTTAAGGGTGAAAGGCCCTCATCAATTAACATTTCTTCAGCACACTCCACTTTTTAATACGAAGTTCCAAGCAACCTAAAAACCGCAATAGCACATCTAGAAAAATACATTTCAGAATTTAAATTTTTGAATAGCAATGGCCACAATACACCACTCCAAAGAAAATAGTAAAAATGAATGATGAAAAATAAAAGTGTTACAAAAGGCAAAAAAAAAAATAAATGTCAGGAACATCAAAACTGCATTTGAAAAAAGAATCACATACATTTTCAAAAAACAAAAAGTATTAATCGATTCCACAAGAAAATGATTTTTACCAAAATGCACTTGTCAGTATATAAAAAAACTTAGGGCCAAACACAACGATAGACCTAAGCACCAGATTCTTTGAAAACCGTACACCAAACAGCCCTGCTTATCTCAGCTGTCCTTTCAAAATTCCCTTATCCAACAAAAATCGATTTTAAAGCACAACTTGAACTACAAAAATCCTATAACGAATGGATTTCAAAATCCTAGAACTAACTCACAAGGAAGAAAGAAAGAAAAAGGTAAGTTAGAGAGAGCTTTTATATATTATAATACGTGATTTAAGAACTTCCAAGGATTTGAGAAAAAACATTATAATACATGATTAAATGGGAAAGTACATAGGATTTTAGAGGAAGAGGTACCTGAAACCGATTCCGGCGACCTGGTTTTCGCCTGATGTGAGCTTTTGCACCCCTTTCTTCTCCTATTTGTAGAAACTCCAACCTAGGCTCGAGGTGCATTCTTGTTCGGCGATTGTGTCACGCTGCAAAGCTTTGATCCTCTGTTCTCTGATTCAGAGATCTTCTTCTTCCTTTGTTTTCTGTAACAAATGCTGCTCAGTAGTCTGACTGGCCCTTCTCTTCTCTGAAAACTTAGGTCTTGGCAGCAATTGAGTGGCTGGATGGCGTTCGAAATCTCTGCAGCAGTCTCTATTTACTCTGGTGCCTGCGACTTAGGATGGAAACCTTTGAGATCGAGATTGTCTGCATTAATAGATTGTTGCGACTCTTGCAACCGACCAAGATGATCGGGCTTTCAGAAAATCGAAGAACCTTGTCTTCTCTCCAATCTGGAAGAGTATGGAGTTGGAGTGAAAGCAAGGATGGGTTTCCCTCTTCATCATCTTTTTAAATCTAAGGTTTGCAGTTTGTTACTTGTGAAACAAAGAAAGTTAGGAAGACATTCAATAAGCTTTGTACATGCTTTTGTAAAAAAAAAAAAAAGGTGAAAATATCATGGCTTAGCGAAAAACATGTCAGACCCATGTGAAATTAGTGCCTACGGTCCGATCTTATCTAATGGCCAGCGATGCGTCGCATACCCAGATTCCTTATGCGCGAGGCGTGCATAGGATAAGCTCTCTCTCTCTCTCTCTATATATATATATACGTGTGTGTGCGCGTGTGTGTTTATATATGGGAGCTGCTCTGGTGAGAGACACTCTCACCGTATATATGAGAGAGCCACATCCCAGCCCTCCATCTTCTGAGCAGATCCAACGGTGGATGCAAAAAGTCAAAAAGCAGAACTTGACATAGAGAGAGAAAAAGTAGCCTCGTTGCCTCTTCGTTTTTTAAAGAGATCCCGCCCAATTGTTTTGATGAAACTCCACCCGCTTCTCCGTTTTTGAGAAACCCTCTTCGGAGAAGCCCGACGATAACGCTGCAGTGCCCGATCAAGAAACGGTGTCTCCAATTCTCTATTTGCGGCGAAGCTAGAAAGAGATCAAAATCTTTCCTGTGCAACGATCCTTATCCGTAGAAGGAGATGATTCGTTATTGAGAAATCCTTTAGGGAGGAGCCCAACTATGACGCTGCTGTGCCCAATCAAGAGGAGGTGTCTCCAGTTCTCCATTCGCTGCAATGCCAGAAAGAGATCGCAATCTTTCTTGTGCGACGACCCTCATCCATAGCTCTTCTTTGCAAAGCTCAACGACGTATAAAATGATGGACTTTTCAACGCTGACGACGGATTCTTCCATTCAAGTTTATCAGGTGAGTTTTATGCTGGTCACTGGTTTGATGTGGGTTTTCAACAAATTTTTTTTCCTTTTTTTTTTCCTGGTTTTCTGCAAGCTTATATGAAAGCTTCTTGCTTTCTTGGAATCTTCTGTTTTTACAACATGAAATTGGAGTTTTTTTTATAACTCTGTCATAATCTAGACTATAAATGTAGGTTCTGTTTATCTGAGTTAATCTTTTTTATTTGCAAGGGATTTTTAGCACTTAAGATTAATTGTGAGAATTAAATGAGAAAAAAGAATTTGTTAGTCCGAGGTATGAATTTGTTAGATCAGAAAATATGGATTCATTTGTTAGACCAAAAAACATGGATTCATTGACGTTTTCATTCTTTGTTTCATGTATTGGGACTTCTTGTTTAGTATCTTCGACTGGGGTTCTTGTAATTTGCTCAAAAGTCTAATCTTTTGAGTGGTTTCAATTGATATTGTAAGTGTATTTCGTTAATTGATAGATTCTCGGTTGTTTTTGTTACTTTCTTGTATTTGGTTTTCTTGTTTTTAAGTTTTTTTTACTGTCCATAGGTCACTAAGCAATGGGAGTTTGTTGATAATCCTGACCATCTATTGTCAAATTAGGTTTCCAGGTTACTTATAGATCTAAATAATCACTTCTATTTAACAATCCCGAAGCTCAAATATGCAGCTTAGGATGATGGTTAACTATTAAAGTGAGATAAGCAGTCCACAAAATAAACTTAAGAGCGGACATTGATTGTATGGTTTCCAATTTTCAATTGTCAGGGCTAAGATGCTTGATGTCACACAATGACCCAATCGTAATTCATAAACTAGGCAATCAACTAAGAACTTGCCCTGTCCTTTACTTGGTTGTGATTTTGGGTAAACCAAGGCATCCACTTTGATCGGATATCTTAACCTTTATCATGACTCAATTCAACGGTGGATAATGGTTGGGAATGATGTCCTTTTTTTATTGCATTTTAAAAATATTGTGCATCTAAATTGAAGGCAATATTTCACATGTTTTATTATTGTTTAACTTTGTTCTTAATTGATAACATCATTTAGAAGGAATCGGCTAACATCGCTGTAACGGAGTCCTTGCTTCAATCAGTTCAAATGCTTGTGATGTATTTCTCACAACATATGCCCATCATGCATCCATCACATCAGTCGCAACAAATGCCTATGATGTATTTCTCTCAGCAAATGCCGATCATGCATTCATCGCAATACCTGCAACATCCAACCACACAACAGATGCCCTTCGTTGCTGTCACAGATTCCTCGTCTCATTCAGTTGAGATGCCTGTCCATTCATCGCAACATGTGTACCATTCATCTACTAGTACAAGTCAAGTAAGTTTAGTTTCTTATATTTTCATCTACTCTTTAACATATGCTTCTAAAAATAAACTTCTGTCATCTCTTTCAATAATTTGCGTCTGTGATTATGTAAGAAATAAACATCATTTGATGTATTTCTTTTCCATTTTGGTGTGCATTTGGAACATTGTTTAGAAAGAATCAGGCGCATCTTCAACAGTTAGATCATTTATTCTAGATGTATAAGAGGGAAATATACCAAGAGTAGTGATGTTGGTGGATAGCATAGACGAGGCTTGCAACCTCTACAATACTTATGCTAAAGTTGCGGGATTTAGTGGTAGAAAAAGCTCCGATGCAAGACGTAAAAACGAAGTGGTTTGGAAAAGATTTGTGTGTTCCAAAGAAGGTGAAAAGTATAGAAGATATGTGTTGCAAATGTTGGACAGAGGCGTGTTACAGACATTCGAGAGAATTGTGGGGCTGAGTTACAAGTAAGAAGAAATGAAATGGGGTAGTGGGTTGTAAGCAAATTTGTCGTGGAACATTATCATAATTTAAGTTCTCCTCGAAAGGCTCATATATTATGATCACACTGTAATGTGCCTGCACCAAAGAGAAACTTGATAGATTCATTCAGTGCCACAAATATACGCACTTGTACTTAAATGGATATATTTGAAGCTCAAGCAGGTGGTCATCCTGATTTGGTTGGTTTCATAGAAAAAGATGTCTGGAATTATGAGAGAGAAAAAAAACGAATAACATGGGCAAAGATGGTTAGAGGTTATATGAATATTTCAAGCGTCTAAAAGAAACAAGTCGATCACTGCTTTTTTTTCAATAGAATCAGATTCTGAGGGTCATGTGAAATACGTGTTTTGGACCGAGCATATCTTTCGAGCATCATATAGGGGGTTTGGGGACGTTGTTGGATTTGACACGACGTACAAAACTAATAAATTTGACCTGGTCTTTGGTGTATTCATAGGAGTGAATCACCATGGGAAAACAACAGTATTTGGTTGTGAACTGCTTTCAGATGAAACATTTGAGACTTTTGTGTAGTTATTTAAGACTTGGCTTGAAGCAATGTATAGAGACCCACCTAAATCGATCTTAACTGATCAGGACCCTATGATGAAAAAAGCAATTAAGTTTGTACTTCCCACCACATGCCATCGGTTTTGTGTCTGGCTCATAATGCAAAAGCTAAATGTTAAGCTAGGTGGTGTTGCAATCCACAATGGAGAGCTTCTTTGGAAAATAAAAGCTGTTGTATATAACTATGAAACAAAGGAACAATTTGTGTCTAATTGGGAGAAGTGTTTGGTAAAATATAAAGTTCTTGACAATTAGTGGCTTAATGAAAAGCACAGTATTTTCTTTGCGGGGATGATCTCGACTCAAAGAAATGAAAGTACAAATGCCTTCATCAAGCAGTTAGGGATAGAAAAGGATGGTTTGTGTGATTTTGTTTTGCGGTTAAAAGGAGCCATTGCCCGATTAGGAAGAAAAGAGCTAAAAGCTGATCATGACACTCTAAATAGGAAGTCAATTTTGAAGATTGATTGGCCAATGGAGAAACAAATGTCAGAAATAGATACAAGAAATTTTTTTTACAAGTTTCAGGTACAATTCATGTTAATGGCAACTTGCATTATACAACTTCAAAAAGATGAAGAAAATGAAAGGATTTATGATGTTTCCACATTTAAAGGTGAAAAGGAAATTGCCTGTAGGGTCATTTTTATAAAAGATATGAAGCATGCAAATTGTTCTTGTCAAATGTTTGACTTTGAAGGAATCCCATGTAATCATATTCTTTGCATCCTTAAACAAGAAAGGATATTTGTTTTGCCGAACCAATATATTTTAAGAAGATGGACTATTCAAACGAGAAAAGGGTCCGAAGTATACATGAGTCTCTTCGAGCGAACAATATCGTTTGATAACTTGTAAGGATTTTAGGTTAGCTAATTCATTGGGTAATGGACAAAACCGAGATTATTTAAACTTGTATTTTGTTTAGGAAAGGACTGCTTAAGGAAATAGAAAGAAATTCCGGACTCTATCAATTGACAGAGGTCGCTCGAGCGAACCTCCATTCACTCGAGCGAACCCTTCACATGGTTCCTCTGCTCGACCCATCGTCCAGATCGCTCAAGTCATCAAGGTTCTGGAATGAAAATTTGAAGAAAGAAAGTAGTTTGCTCGAGCAAACCATATGACGGCTCGAGCGAACCCCTCACAAAACGATGATCACTCGATCGCCTATTTACTTCGCTCGACCCAAGAAGTGTCCGCACTGAACGTCTGCAAATAGAGAGCAGTTCGCTCGAGCGAACCTGGGCGTAAAAGTGGAAACTTGCCCGGAACTGTCTTCTGATTGTTTCAAACTTACTTCTTTGAGTCCTACTTGTTCTACAAGTATTATGGCACGAATTAAAGCTTATTTATTGCCTTCCTCTCTCAACTCTAAAACAACACTCTCCCATCCTAAAGCCTAGAGATCTATTGAGAGATTAGTTTCCTCTCCAAAGCTTCAAGTTGCTATGCTGAAGTTCAAGCCTTTGGAGGTTCTTTCTGCTACTTTGCAGTAGTGGATTCATCTTGAATAGGCATTCAAGGTGGTTAGTTCAAGCCCAGTAAAGGTGTACGGCGAGCAGTCCACAAGATCAAAGCAGTCCTTAGGTTGAGTCAACAATTAGGAAATTGTTGTAAGTGTCTTTGTAACTTTCAATTCATATAGTGCTTGGTTGTCTGTTGGCCTAGACGATAAGGCCCGTGGTTTTTCCCGAGCTGGGTTTTTTACGTAAAAATCCTGCATCCTTCTCTCTTTGTGGTTTGATTGCTTTTAATTTGGATTAGGATTAATTATTAGTTTAATCACTTGTGGATTGATATTCAATAAAGATCAGGTTATTGGGACCTCTGCTCGTGTTAAGGTAGAAATAAAAATTTTCAAAAAATTAAATCAGTTCTATGAGCAGTTTGAATCTAGAAATATTGAATCGGAGCGAAAAGTAGCTGAAGAGCTTCATACTAAGCGGGTGTGCAGAAGCTTAGTAAATAGGAATTGGTTTCCCCTCATGAAGTTCAATACCGAAATGATTCACGTTGACTGGGTTCGAGAGTTTTATTGTAACTTGGAGGTCTTGGAATCTGGCTCTGTCAAGACCTATGTAAGAGGAAAGTGGCTGACAATCTCTGTGGCTGATATTGCTGAGTTCATTGCGATTCCGGTTGTGGAAAACCTAGATTACCCTATTCCTGATGAACTCTCGGAACCAATAAATTGCGATATTGCGACCGCCATAATCTGTGGTGTCAATATTTAGTGGCCAGGAGGTCTTCTCCCTCATGGAAATTTAACTGATGAATACCAGTTTCTCAACCGGTTTGTTTGCCACAATTTCGAACCAAAGGGGTCATACATTAGATGTTGCTCAAGGCAATGGCTATCTTCTGTATTGTATCGGAACTGGAAAAAGAGTGAACATTCCTCAAATCATTATGAATGTTCTTGTTAAGACTCTGACAGCTAAAAGGAATTCTCTTCTACCATTTGGAGTTCTGATCACATATTATCTTGCTTTCAAAGGGATTCCAAAAAGGAACAATGAGCCAAGTCAAAAGATTAAGAATCCCATCAATTCTCGAACATTGGCTCAATCTTCATTTCATATTGCACCTCCTGTTAAAGGTGTAGTTGTGCTTGCAGATGAAGACATGCCTGCTGGTCAGGGGGAGGATCAGAGGCAAGCGGACAGAATAGACCTGCTTGCTGCATAGATTTAAGAGTTGTCTGCCAGAGTCAACATAGGATTCAATCAAGTCAATACTACTCTTGCTGCAATACTTGATATACTTGGCCAAGGACACCATTGACCATCTTCGACGTTGTCTTGCTTTTCATACATTTTCAGACTTTTCTACTGACTTTTGAATACATAATTTTTGGTTGTTGATATTTTTTGGTTTGTTAGACTTCTTTACGTTTTAGATGCTTTGTTGATTTCATATTCAGTTTATATGTTCTGACTTTCTCTCTATTGCTTACTTATTGCTGTTCATTTTTTTTTATATTGCCTATCTTTGTCAATTTATGTCCAAAAAGGGGGAGTAATTAATTAGGTTTGTTGATTGCTTCATGTTAATGCTGTGAGATAGGTTTGTTGATTGCTTCATGTTAATGCTGTGAGATTGCTTCATTTACTATTGTTAATGCTACTTTTCTATGATTCTTCACTTGATCTTCAGTGAAAGATGTTGCAGGTGTTCAAAGGATTCAATCTCTTTTGTTTGAGCAGAATTTTAGTTCTGCTGAGTCTTTTGTGTTGAATGGGTAGAATTTTGTGTTATAGGTGTTTTGTCCATGAATTGTCAAAGGGGGAGATTGTAAGGATTTTAGGTTGGCTAATTCATTGGGTAATGGACAAAATCGAGATTATTTAAACTTGTATTTTGTTTAGGAAAGGACTGCTCAAGGAAATAGAAAGAAATTCCGGACTCTATCAATTGACAGAGGTTAGCGAACCTCCATTCGCTCGAGCGAACCCTTCACATGGTTCCTCCGCTCGACCCATCGTCCAGATCGCTCGAGCTATCAAGGTTCTGGAATGAAAATTTGAAGACAAAAAGTAGTTCGCTTGAGCGGACCATATGACCGCTCGAGCGAACCCCTCACAAAACGATGATCATTCAACCGCATGTTTACTCCGCTCAACCCAAGAAGTGTCTGCGTTGAACGTCTGCAAACAGAGAGCAATTCACTCGAGCGAACTCCCTGTTCGCTCGAGCGAACCTGGGCGCAAAAGTGGAAACTTTCCCGGAACTGTCTTCTAATTATTTCAAACTTACTTCTTTGAGTCCTACTTGCTCTACAAGTATTATGGCACGAATTAAAGCCTACTTATTGCCTTCTTATCTCAACTCTAGAACACCACTCTCCCATCATAAAGCCTAGAGATCTATTGAGAGATTATTTTCCTCTCCAAAGCTTCAAGTTGCTATGCTAAAGTTCAAGCCTTTGGAGGTTCTTTCTGCTACTTTTCTGTAGTGGATTCATCTTGAACAAACATTCAAGGTGGTTAGTTCAAGCACAGTGAAGGTGTACGGCGAGCAGTCGGCAAGATCAAAATAGTCTTTAGGTTGAGTCAACAACTGGGAAATGGTTGTAAGTGTCTTTGTAACTTTCAATTTATATAGTGCTTGGTTGTCTGTTAGCCTAGACAATAAGGCCCGTGGTTTTTCCCGAGCATGGTTTTCCACATAAAAATCCTGCGTCCTTCCTTCTTTGTGATTTGATTGCTTTTAATTTGGATTAGGATTAATTATTAGTTTAATCACTTGTGGATTGATATTCAATAAAGATCGGATTATTGGGACCTCTGCCTGTGTTAAGGTATAAATAGAAATTTTCATAACTCCTTGGTTGCACGTCACGGGGATTTATTATATTATGCGACAATGGCCGTTGATGAATCATCTATGTCTATGAAGGCATATGAAAATGCTAAACACATCTTATTGGACCTTATACGAACATCCCGTGCAATAAATGAAACTGTGGAGACAGGAGATGAGAAGGGGGGTAATTCTTGTGAAAAAGAAGGGGATAAGTATGTTGATGAAAA
This sequence comes from Camphora micrantha, assembly GCA_003546025.1. Lineage (NCBI taxonomy): Eukaryota > Viridiplantae > Streptophyta > Magnoliopsida > Laurales > Lauraceae > Camphora > Camphora micrantha. Next base: position 21,178,671 of record QPKB01000012.1, on the reverse strand, counting down.
GCAGTATCTTGAGCCAAAGCATATTAGCACAAAAGGACATGCCAAGAGACTTAAATCCTCCAAAGAAAAAGCACTTAAAAAGGCCCAGCTATGTCGAGGTTGCAACAGGCGTGGTGTTTCACATGACAGGCGCAATTGTCATGCATTGTTAAATAGGTAATCTCTTACATGGAATTCACTATTTTAATATTGCCATACTAAACTATCAGCTCCTATTCATTATTTTTTAATTGCATTTTTACATCTTAGGGCCATTGTTCAAGAGTCTGCGAATTCTCAAGGTACAGCATGAGACAATTCATGCTCCTTTGATCAAGACGACGCTTCTATCAATACAAGTTCGAATGATGAATCTGAGACTTAATTTTAGGTGAAAGCTTAAGTTTGATTTCTATGTATCTTTTTAACAATACTGCTTTACATTTGACAAATATATATGGTTTCCTTACTTTCTCCGCTACTCTTTTGTCTTTGCAGCTGGTGTGAAGGAAAAAGAACAAATGTAATTCAGGCTGATGCTAATGACTGAAGCCAACGATCTACAAATGATGATTCAGCTTTGTTATGACACCTTATGCAGAGTCCTTTTTGTTTGTTTTGTTTCTAGTGTATTGGATAAGGCTATGTGTGGCCTTGTAACTCATACACAGTCACTATGTTTGCAAATTGGAATTGAAGTTATTATTGTTTAAACAATCTCAGTGAATGGAATTGTTTTGTTTCAAGAATTGGAGGAATGAATGAATCATTTATTTTTTGATGTAGTGGGGTGGTGGACCATTTGAAATTTTTTGATGTAGTGGCAAGTTTTCCACTGCCAAGTCCATAGCAAATCCATGACCAATGGAGGAGTGCCCCAGGAGTTGATGATTTTCATTCTCTTTACTTTCTATTGTATAAGCTTGTAAGCTTATGAACTAGCTCAAAATGCATAGTGAGCCTAGTCAGTGATCCCCTTGATTTTGCTATAAAGGGTTCTGTGAGCTGTTGTTTGAACCTTGAACATGGAAGAGATCTAGAACCTATCCCAACTATGAACAATTTTGATGCTGGTTTTAGGTAGGCAATTTCTATGACACGAAACAATCAGCAGTTTAGGCAAAGTAATATCTTTTCCTTTCTTAAAAGGAAAGACTGATATAATCAGGTGCATAATACATTACTGAAATTTGTGTGCGTGCGTGCGGGGGAGAGGGATGGGGGTTGGGGGAGGAGTACAGGTTATGCATTGAAAAATGCTACTCTATCTTCAGTGCGCAAGAATGCATAGGTTTGGGACGCGAATTTTCACATTGAAAAATGCTACTCTATCTTCGGTGCACAAATTCCTCCATTAGTGATGCTTCTGTTATTGATGGTTTTCGATTTCATTTCTTTTTCATTGTTTCTTCTACTATCCAGGATAGTTGATATCTTGTTTACTTTGATTCAAGAGAGGGAAAAAGGCATTAAATTTTATGCTATGGAAATGGAATAATCACAACCATCTGAAGCTTTTACGTTTTTATAAGCTGGACCGTACTTGCAATTCAATCTTCAACCGAAACCAAATTCAGAGGACAGTCTGGGTCATTTGATCATACAAACAAGTGCATGCGCAATTCCACATTTAGGAAATGATTAAGACACAAATTCATTCACCCATTTAAGTTGCATATGACATTGGATGGTGTCAGCTATGCCCATTTAAACATAGATTAATTCACAAATTCATTTACACCCGGAATGATATGTAAACTAAAATACAACACATGATAATCAATACACGAGATATAAGCACGAAACTGTGATGTATTTTGCATAAACACATATTCCTTAAATCTTCACTCTCAATATGTGCATGCATGAGTCCGTTTTGTGCCTCTAATGCATCTTTAATTCCTTTAATTGTTGATGTCAAGTTTCCATTGACGTTTTAAAGGCTTGAGTTAGGTGGATGTTCGCTTGAGACTTGATCTTTCCAGAAGAAAGCATCACATCCATTGTCATCCTAGGATCAAATAAGATATTTTTTTTTAGCAACATGAAAATTTTTTTAATCACAAACTGAATTTTTCAGTAATCACAACAAATATGAAAGTTTATTTTTTAGCTCACTTACATTCCAATATCGACATCTCCAAAACTTTCTGTTTGGATTGGTCTCCGTGTGACTTGTAAATAACTTCATATCTCCACTCCCACACGGGCATTTTGGAGCCCATTTAGTGTTCCTTGAATTGGATGATGACATCTTGTCTAGCCCCTTTTAACCTACATATCAATAGAGTTTATCTTCTCAGAATAAGATAGCTTACACAGATTTGAAAGAGAGAAGCAATCAATTAGATGCACATAAACTTCGCATGGACCTTATATGAGAGATAGTGGTGGGGCCCCTCACATTTAAGTTGTTGGCATTGGATATTCCTCATTTAAGGTGAGAGATAGTGGTGGGGACCCTCCGATGAGAATATCTCTCACCTTATATGAGAGATATCTCACCTTAAATGAGAGGGCCCCCACCTAATCTCAGTATCTCTCACATTACTATGAGAGATTGGGTGGGGGCCCTCACATCTATATCCAATGCCAACAACTTAAATGTGAAGGTCCTACGCCTATCTCTCATATAAGGTGAGAGATATCTCTCATAGGAGCATCTCTCTCTCTCTCTCTCTCTCTCTCTCTCTCTCTTTATATATATATATATATAGCAAAGCTCTCCTAAGCTTAAGCTTAGAATGAAATTTCATAAGCTCATGCTTGTGGGGCTTACCCTTGGTCCATCTAAATGGACCAAACACATGACCCTCCTAAATTGCACATGTCCATCAACTTTCGGTCAGATCCGAATTTACTGGACCATTAGATTGACTATGTATCGACCCGAATGGATTATTGACCATTAAACTTTTGGGCTTATATAGAGATGGTAGAAATTTTGGATCCAATTTTTTGCAGAGAGGAGGATCGTAAGGAGTTCTTGAAATTCCTCTCATCCACATTCCCATGAGGGTCCCCAAGTGTGCCCTACCACGTACATACTTGAACTTACCTTATTCTCAGCTTGAACTTAGGAGAGCGAGCCTCATATATATATATATATATATATATAAATAACCCCACTATTTTTTAACTTACAAAGGCAAGAAATTGAGAGAAGATAATTTTTAGAAAGCAACAATTTAACCATAATATCAACAGATTTCATTGCGATTCAAACTAATAAAGCCAATGGCAACAATCGTTTTATTTATTGGTGTTTACTTGCTGAACACATTGTAAACAGATGCGCTGAACACATTGTAAACAGATGCATATTTATTCACCGTGAAACGTAAACACTATATAAGATTTGTTGTACCATTGAGATAATTAAGTAGGTACCACCGATATGTTTTAAACATGGATTTTATCATCTCAAAAGACTCGGGCCACCGGAATTAGAAGAAGTGGGGATCTCAGGCAGACAATGACGCCTCCAGCTTCAGACATGTCCAAGTCCTCTTGTCTCATACCATTGGGCATCTTCCAATCAAACAAATACAGAAGATTGGCTAGAGCAAGTTCCATAGTAGGGATGGCAAATGATATTCCAGGGCACGCCCTTCTTCCAGCTCCAAAAGGAATGTACTGAAAATCTTGACCCTTAAAATCGATAGTATTGTTGGCAAATCTCTCTGGCAGAAACTCTTCCGGCCTTTCCCATGACTTGGGATCCCTCCCAATAGCCCATGCATTGACAATGACTCTTGTCTTTGGAGGAATAAAGTAGCCTTGTAACATGACAGCTGCATTAGACTCCTTGGGAGTTAATAATGGCGCAACTGGATGTAACCGTAAAGTCTCCTTGATTACACATTTTAGGTAGTGCGTTTGGTAAAGGTCGTTTTCTTCCACCTTGCCTTTTCCACCCATCAGTCTCCTTACCTCTTCTTGAGCTTTCTTCATCACTTCAGGATTTTTTATAAGTTCTGCCATCGCCCACTCTATCGTTGTAGCAGTGGTTTCTGTTCCAGCATTGAACATGTCCTATAAAGAGAATAAGGCAACATGAGTCACCATGCATGTTATTATAAGAAATTTACCATACAGTTAACAAGGGCAGTTGCATATAATGTTTGAAATCCAATTACATTGTCCAAATCCCAACCTACTTACAATAATGTTTGAAACATTCCAGTCTTAATGAAACTTTTGAATCGTTCGTTGGAAGTTGTCTTATCCATGTCCAAAATGTCATATTATGATTTGATAGATATCCAAAGCTTTGCTCAATTGTGAGAAATAATAATTATTTTATTTGAAGCACTAAAGATCAGATCTACTCCCGATTGTCCAATAATTGGAAAATATCACCCAAATCAAAGCCAAGACAGTGATGGATGGACCACTGCAACAAGTGGAAGTTTCAGAAAGGGAAAGTATAGCCTGTAGAATACATTGTAAAAAGTCACTCAATAACGTTTTTTGTTTTTTTGTTTTTTTTGTTTTTGTTTTTCAGCCTATAAGATGGACTTTCATTCAAAACAACCAAGAAAACCAGAAACAACAGGAGGGACAGACGTGAGACAATAGTGCAGTATTGTCGGTCCTTCGTAAAGACTTTTAGATAAATCAATGCATTTTATAAAATTCATCATAACATGAGGAGAGGAAGTCCTCTCAATTTATATAAGGCAGTAATAAGAGTAATTCGAATTCAAACTTAATCCTAAAATCTCTAACAACTCTCTTTTATCTCTCATAATCAAAACCAACATTCGTTCAGCCGAAAGGATCTATTATTGGTAACAGGAAAATAAACTAATCTCTAAAATAAAAAAAAATGGTAAATATATTGCAAAATCGATCATGTCTTTTAGTGATCACCGTCTGCCCGTGAATCTATCACTGTCGCAACCCGCTTTTGTTTGAGTATGTCGGCGCCGGTGGCCCACTAGATCACATCTATTGCGATTTCTTTCAAATGACGAAATGGATAAAAGAGGATATTTAATTTTATTGAAAAATAGAGAAAGTGACGGTGACTGTTGCAAAAAGAAAGGATCATCCTGGCTTGATGCTAAGATCATCGCGGGCCATCTCTAATACTATAAAGACTTGTAGATAAATCAATGCATTCCATAAAATCCTTCATAAGCATGAGGAGAGGAAGTCCTCTTAATTTATACAAAAAACTAACAAGAGTTATTCAAATTCAAAATCAATCCTAAAATCTCAAATAACAAGTCTCTTTCATCTCTCTTCGTCAAAATCAACCTAATTCCATCTTATCCTTAGATAATAATATCTAACACTTATTGTTTGTTTGAACTTGATGTCGGAGTCGTTGACATTGGAGTAGTGCGGTACAGAAAGTCTTAGAAAGTATCATAGAAAAAGTCTATCATCCTGGACAAACAGCCAGGCCCGGGTTGTAGCATTTTCCAATTGATTGGAGAGTATCTGGTAGCCAAGTACAGAAAGTCATAAAAAGTAACTTATCGTCCAAGTCACTGGAAGTACTCTCCCGCGACATGTTGCGTGAAAGAGCTAGGCGACTAGACGGCTGGAGAGCTGAAGACAAGATTGAACCTTGAAGAAATAAACCAGCCAAGGTGATCATGATATAACCGTAAATTAATGTATGGTGAGGGAAGCATTAATTTAAAAGTAAATAAAACTATAAGAGATTATGATGATATTTTATTTTTAGTTATTAAATATATAAAATTTTTTTACTTTTTAGATAGAATAGTTGAGTTTATTTGTCTTTTAGTGGAGAAATGATGGTTTTTTTTTAAACTTTTTTTGAAAAATTCGGACGGAATTTTGAAATTGTATACTTTTGATATGACCACTGTCATTTCTTGTCTGGATTTACTATATTTCAATTTAACTAGTTAATTGCCAAACATGAGGCTTTGGACCCGTGGTGATGAAGACAAGTCCGCATCTCCAGCTACTACATTGTCACCAAAACTCCATCGACAGACCATATAATGATAAACCAACCGTTTAAAATAAATATCATCCCTTCCTCTACTGATAAATCCTAAATTTCGTTTTAAATAGAATCGAGTCCCACGCTCAATTAAGCATGATGAAAATGTGATTAACTCTATAGCAAAACCGTGCCACAACTGCTATTATAAGGGAATCAAGAAACACATTGTCGGGAATCCATTATGGGGCCCGCTTAAAGAGAATCTAGACTGTTCAAGATGAATCTCATATCCTTCAAGGATATATACTTAGATTTTAGATTAATAGGAGTGGGGGCCCATCGTCTAATTGAGCACATAATTCCAAACATGATTAGGCAGTGATGTGGTGTCATCGTGTTAATGTGGCTACAAATTACATTTTAAAAAATGAGGATTGATTTCTTTTAAAAACAATAAGAAAGTAGTTGAGTTTATCCAACTCCAGCATTGTACGTATGATATAGTGCAAAAAAAAAAAAAAAAAATCTGGCTGAGTTTATACAATATCGCAAAAAAATACAGTTTTGTAAATTTTAATAATAATAGATAAATAAATTTTACGACCACCGAGTGATGAAAAAAACTTTTGTACGTTGATCATAACCCTAGATATTAGAATCAAAGTCCCGGGTTTACACACCTCCCACCACATCCTACTGTCCGTAGGAGAATATTTTTCTAAAAAACATGTTTTAATTATATGAAAGTCATCCTTTGTTGACACTAATAATCATTTTTTCTTTAATATAGTTTACTCGATCTAAATGCTTCATTTTTTTTGAAAGATGACCTGACTAGCATATATTTAATTTGAATCACTATACATCCAAACCATCCCAGAGATAGGATCCACCTCTGAATTTCACACAATATAGATATGGAAGTGTGCAGGTGAATATTTTTCGGTGAATACACTAACCATTAAAAAAAAAAAAAAAAAAAAAAAACTTGGCCGAGAGTGGAAACATCGGTTGGTTCGTTCCCAAGCACGAACACAGTACACTAATTTGAACCATCCAAATAATGTACGGCCTTGGCACCTTGCCTCATAGAATAATTTGGGACCATTGCGTTAAGTCCATCACTGGGCCTGCCTAATATAATTTACATGGCTTGCTAATTACAATCTCCCCTTTTGTGTTAGCAAGAGGGGATTTAAGTTTAATTATAGTTGAGCTCACTATAAGATTGATCGCGTATAAAGGGTTGACTGAATTTTTTTTTGAAAGGCAAATCATCTGAGATGATATTATCAACTTACCACGATGATGGCTCTGACGCAATCGCTGTCCATCTGTGACTCAGTTTCAGAACCCTGCTGCAAATTAAGCAACACATCCAAAAAGTCTATTTGATCATCCCCATCTCGACCGTCCATCACCTTCCTCTCCTGATACTCCTTAATCACACGATCAAGAAAAGCATCCATGGTACGAGCAGCCCTCTTCAATCTCCTATCCAACCCAGTCAAAATATCAACCCATGCAAGCGAAGGAAAGTAATCTCTCATGCAAAAAGCCATCGAGAGCATCTGATATTCCCTCATAATATCAAAAAATTCCTCTTTCCTTTCCTTTCCAAACTTTTCCCCCAAAGTGGCCATTGATATGATACCATTAGCAAGTTCGGTTAGCATGTGGCGCAGATCAACGGCTGAGGAAGTGAGGGATGATTGGGACACTTGTTTGATCATGAGCCCCACCTCCTCTTCTCTAACAGCCTGGAAGGATTTCACCTTCTTGTTGCTTAGAAGCTCAAGGGCGCATATCTTTCTTATTTCTCTCCAGTACTCGCCGTATTGGGAGAAGAGGATGTCTTTGCAGCCATAAAAGAGTTGTTTGCCTGCGTATAACTGAGGTCGGCCTACAAAGGAGAGATCATGGGTTTTCAGGATCTGGTGGGCCATTTCTGGGGAGGAAATGATCAAGGCCGGGGTGCGAAACAGATGGAAAAGCATCAACGGTCCATATTTGTCGGAGAGAAGGCAGAGAGATCGGTGTGGGAGGGATCCCAAGTGATGGAGATTTCCGATGATGGGAAGCTTTGGTGGAGATGGAGGTTGGTGGGGTTTCTTCCATCTTGTCACAGAGAGGAAGAGTAGGAGAGCAGAAGCTAGGAAGAGGATGGGGAGGACTAGAGTTGTGGCCATTGCGTGCTTCTTGAGTATATGATTATGTGAGGTGATACCAAATTACCTATAAGTTATTTATAAAGAGAACCGGATCCCTGTTCAGATTGTTTTGTGTTTTTACTTAAAACACGGAACTGTCTTTCAGAAAAAAAAACATCGGATTTTGAACTCAACAAACTCAAAAATCGCCCACTGATGGACCAAAAAGGGGATCCAGTTCAGGTTCCTTTGTAAAGTGGTTCCTTGACTTTCAATTGGTCCACTTATAATAAACTCATAACTCTTCCAAACTATTATACTTGTGGGGCCTACATAAAGTTAATTCTTACCACTCAAGGCGAGTAGGTGTCATCCCTTCCAGTGAAACATCTTAAAGTTTCAATTCAAATAGAATCAGTAACACCGTATAATTGATCATATCCTGGAATTGTGATTAAAAAACCACATTAGCAGCAATGCTATGTCATTGTTGAGTCACATTTACGTCATGTGCTCAATCTGACCGTTGAAACTGAAACTCTTAAGGATTTATTATGATAGGTAGCCGACATGCATTATGAACTGTTTGCCACTGGAGGATGGAGTTTGAAGAATTGGTGAAGGTTTGGTTTTCGTGAAATCGTCTAATAGATGAGACAGCTGAACTCCTCTTCAAAATGATTACGTTGCCCCAATAAAAGTAGCTTTTGTGGCCCTTGGTTCTCCACACGAAGGAAAGCAGGTCTTTGACTTTTAGAGAAATCCCATGTTAAAAGGAGCACGACTCGACGGTGGGGGCTGCATGTTAAAAGGGACTTTCTCATGTTAAAAGGGACTTTCTGAGCGTGGTTGAAAATCTCGGCAGAAACGAAATAGGGATAGGCAAAATCTAAAGGCAGATGCATTTGTGATGGATGTAGATGCATATTTTCCATCGAAAGGACAACCGGCCTCTCATCCCCTTAAGCCATCCGTTTCTTGGGACCAACCAAGGCTGAAGTGTCAGCCACTTGAAAAGATGCCAATGGTTCATTTGACAGTCCCTTTCTCAATTATCAATATGGATGTGACATAACCCAAGAATCACCCTGCTGTATGATCCCAACCACTGAATTAACCAACTTTCCCGTGCTCCCATCTTCGGCCATCGATCCGCCCACAACAAATCATGCAAACCGCCCCCACAGTCCCAGAGACGTTTTCTCCATATAATGCATGTCGTGCGAACGATGAGCCCTTGTATCTCCCGCCAACCTCTTAGTCCTTTTCCCTTTCCCATTCTCTCTCACTGTCCTTGCTCGCTCTAGCTCTTAATCTCTCCACTCAAACTAATGTGGATTTGTTTTGACGATTGCAAGTTCGAATCAAGGTGAATTTGGTAAGAAGCCTTACTTGCTTATGCAATGTGAGCGAAGTGGACATTACCGGTCGATAAAGATTTCGTCGAAGAAGACTGGTACTAGAAAATACAATTGTCCATTTCGTTTGAAAGGCATTAAATTGGAAGTCAGGAATGATTGGGTATCAAAGGTCGTCTGTGGGATCCATAATCACCCTGTTGCGTATTAAATGGAAGGTCATCCATACGCTGGCAGATTATCAGAGGATGAAACATGCATTATGATTGATTTGTCCAAAAATTTAGTGAAGCCGCGTGACATACTGTCCACATTGAAGGCGAGAGATCCTCTCAATGTGTTAACCATAAAAACCATTTACAATGCTCGTCAAAAACATCGAGTGGCATAAACTATAGGGAGGTCTCAGATGTAACAATTAATGTTTAATCTCAATAAGCATGATTACATTTCGTGGCATAGAAGTCATGGTGAGTCAAACGAGCTTCAAGGTATAAGACTAACAGGTTCAATATGCCACTTTTTGAAATAGTCGGTGTTACATCAACATAGTTGACCTTTTTTTATTGCATTTGCATTCATCTAGTTCGAGAAAGAGCACAATTTTTCATGGGCATTAAGTTGTTCGCGTTCTATTATGGACGGGTGTTCATTACCGCGAGTGGTGTTGACTGACAGAGATTTAGCATTAATGAATGTTGTGGATCGCGTTTTCCCCGAGTCAACCGCTTTGCTGTACAAATGGCATATTGGGAGGATTGTATTAACAAATTGTAAGAAGCTATTCGAAGAAAAGCATGTATGGAGAGTTTCTACTCCAAGTGGTTTTATCTAGTGGACTCTGAGACCACCGAAGAGTATTCCAAGAGGTTGCTGACTATTGAGCAATTATTTCGCAGATATCATAAAACACTTAATTACTTCAAAACGATATGGCTGAATAAATATAAGGAGAAATTTGTGAAAGCCTGGACCAACAGATCAATGCATTGCGGTAACAGGACGACGAATCGAGTTGAAAGTCAATATGCAAGGTTGAAAATGTATTTATGTAATTCAATGGGCAATTTTGAGTCCATATGGTCACATGTTCATAATCTATTGGAGGCGCAATCCACATCCATTAAAGCATCGTTGGAACGAAGTGTCAATTTTGTGCGGCATGATTTCAGGCACTCATTGTACGACGAACTGCAAGGTTTTACTTCTTGTTCTGCAATATATCACATTTTAGAAGAAACAAAACGTTCTTATATTGTTAGGGATGATCTTGAAACTTGTGGTTGTCAAATCCGATTAAGTCACGGTTTGTCATGTGCACATGAAATCTATACATATATCTCGAAGGGTTATCCAATTCCACTATCTTCTATTGATTTGTTCTGGAGGAAGTTGGACTTCATGCCTACCACTATAGTAGAGGATGATGATTTAAACTACAATGTTGAGTTAGAATTGTTAGCCGACCAATTAAAAAAAAAAGCCTTGGTCTGGTAAACTTCGGAGGTTACAAAAATTACGTGAAATTATTAATCCCTCAACCACTTTACTTGCAGAGCCAAAGGTGAAGAAGCAAGGTCGTGGACGACCTACTTCAAAGAAAAAGGATATTACATCGACTCGAAGAGATCCATCAGGATTTGAATATGCTGAGGCTAATGATTCGATTTTTGTACCAGGCAGGCATAGTTTTGCATCATCTTATGTTCCCCCAGCGCCACAACCTCGAAGATTTTCTACTGATACGCAGCTGGAGTTTGGTCAACATAAGAGCAGTGACCAATATCCTACTATTGTACATCCTAACTTTGGCCAGCATAGTTACATGGACCAGTTGCATACGGATTTGCATACAGAGTTTGGCTCATGTAGTTACGTTGACCAATTTCCTGTTGAATTGTACCCAAATTTTGGCTCACATAGTTACGTTGACCAATTTTCTACTGATTTCTATTCAGAGTATGGCTCACATAGTTACGTCCACCAGTTTCCACCTCATTTGCTTCCGTATATTACATCTGTGACCGATGTCATTGCTGATGGAAATTGCGGGTTTTGTAGTGTCGCTATTGCTTTACATATGGATGAAGGTCAAAATGCATGGGCTAGTGTAAGGTATGGTATGCTAACTGAGCTGAACAACAATGTTGATGAGTATGCTTCCTTGTATAGAAGTTACAAAAGGCTTTCGCACATAAGAGAAGCGCTGACATTTTTTGAGTCAGATAAGCCTGCACCATTGCTTCATTGGATGAATTTGCCGGACATGGGTTACTTGATTGCGTCATGGTATAATGTGGTTTTCATTTTAATTAGTGAATCACAGAGCATGACGTTTCTTCCTCTACGGTCTGCACCACCACCACCACATGAAAACATGTAATTTGCATTGGATTTGTCAATCAGAACCACTTTGTGGAGGTATCCTTGGTTCCCAATCCTCCAATGCCCCTTATCATGATCCAATGGGGTGCATACAGACACCAATGTGCAGCACAATGGGCTTTAATTTATGAACAAAACTTTGAAGACTACAAGCGGATATGGAATCCATCTACTGTATCCCAACCTACTGTACATTTGGATTCTGATTAGTATTGTTTGAATATTATTTTGTTGTTGATTCTAATTAATATTGTTCGAAACCAATCTAGACCATCCATTCTATGTTTTTCAATTTCCTTTTTTTTTTTTTTCACTTAGTAATTTTGACTGTATTTGATTTAGTAATTTTTCATTTTTCGTTATAATTTATTGTTATCTTAACATTATCTAGCTATTTAATAAATTTTTAAATCATTCTTAATCAAAAGATAACCACAAATTATAAGACATAATCCTAAAACAAGTAATAATAACAAAAACAAAAAAAGAAAAAATACGATTTAGGTCATGTGAGCTCCGATGGAAGATCCGTTTGCACCTGCGGACTCCTGACAACAAGATCTATACAGAGGCAATGAGAGATTGACGATCCTAACGGTTAGAAAAGTTTTTGGTCAGCGATCACTGTCAGTAATATCTTGACTTTTCTTTTATTTATACGTTGGATATGTCTTATAAAATATGTACTGTATTACCTCACCAAGAGCGATATCTTCGACGAAAAGAACCCAAATATCATACGACAAATTTCAAGTGTCAAAATGACTGCATCTAGTCCAAAAAAATTCTGATCGTTGAATCTCAAATTTGTTAGTGCTACTTGGTAGGGCTCGTCACCACGACTCCACAGAACCAAAATGCTTGTTGATCGGAGTCCGGATGAACGAGTTATGGACGGTCAAAGTTCAAAGCTGACCGTTGACCGGGCTCGCCGTGCGTCAGCAGTATAGAAGCCTGCCTAGTTTCGATGACGTCACAATGATGTCATCCGTGGCGAGTCTTAGCTGCTGGGATCTGGCGCGGTCATGGGTCGGGTCCACTTGGCTTATATGAGTTCTGTCTTCTTGGCGCGACTCCCGAGGCGAAAAAATACAGCAACAGATGCTACGACCAGAACCTCACACTCTCTCTTTCTTGGTGCTAATCCCAAGGCAGAAAATGGCAAACCCATCCACCAAATGGTCAGGTCACGTCATAGCCTAGGGTGGGTTTAAACCGTCAATAGGGTGGCTGTATTTATCATTTTCCCAAAATTATTTCCACATATCATTTCCCTGCCACACGTACAACAACTTTTCATACGGCCTATCAGTCCAAAAAGATACCATTGATCAGGGTTTAAAATCCGTACATCTACATGTAGTAATAATCCATCTGTATTTAGATGCACCCATACCGGTATAATATTTTGAAGAAAAACCTGATATCATTATCATCCATCAAAATATTGCCAATATATCGAAATATATCAGCCGATATTTTGAATATATCAATCGAAGCGATATATCGGCCGATATATTCAAAATATCGGTTGAGGAATGTATCATCTCGTCTTCTTCTCTTCCTAGAGACGTTACAACTTGCAAGCTTCCATGGAAAAAAAAAAAAAAAAAACCCTCCAGTTGCCGTAAGCAGGAAGAGAGATCAGAGAGGAGGATGATGAGAAACAAACCTGGGCTCCGCCACGGGTACGGGCCGGCCGCACCGCCACCGCACCGCTGCCGCATGCCCACCTTTTTCTTCTATTCTTCCCCAACTCCTCTTCCTCTTCTGCTCCTCCTCCCCTCTCTTTCCTCTCCTTTTATTTTCCTCCCTCTTCTTTTTTCCCTTTTCCCTTTGTTTTCCCCTCTTCTATTTCTGATTCTCTGTGTTGAGGCTTGGGGGCTGGGGAGCAACTGTGCAGTGAAAGATGGGAAGGGGCCAAAGTAAAACGATGAAAATGCCCTTTTTGGGGTTGTGGCCCTTTTCAAGAGTTACATACATTCATTTATGTAAATTTGACAGATTGCCACATTATGAATCCCACAATGGCACCCACCTACATAAAAATTTAAACCGTTTAAAATGATTCTCCCTCCAATTATGTCCTGAAAAAGTTTCACTCTAATTGGTAATTATCCTTCCATCAGATTAATCAATCAATCATTTAAAGAAAAAATCAACCTAATAACAAGACATTTCCTAATAATATAAAATTCGGATGAGGGCCCATGTAAGAGGGGGGCAACTATTTTGAGCGGATTTGATTTTTATAGGGGGGTTCACCATAAAGCCTACAAGACTTCCAAATTATCTCACTATTTTTTTTAATTACACCTTATTAAAAGGGCTCAATGATTTTAAATCTAAACCACTCAAAGATAAATGCCCCATTTTGTGTGCGCCTGTAAGATTTTTAACTCAAATAGGAGTTGAGCTCACTGAATTAGTCACTTATAAAACATCTAGAGTAATGATTTAAATCATGTAGCATGACCAATTCAATATTTGAGGCCCAACTATGATTCAAGTAAAATTTTAACAAAGCTATTACAAGAGGTGAGTTATTTTTAATAGTTGGAATTTTTAATTTTAGATATGGCTACATTAATGGATTTATAAATTATAAAAATGGACACATAGACTATTCATTAAAATTTGACATGTAATAAATAATTAATGATTAGACAACGACACATGATGCCATAACTTAAGGTGACCGAGATTTTGATTTATTGTTGTTACCAATGGAAAAAAAAATATTGTTTTCTAGCATTTTCTAATATTCTGGATTTTTTGGATATTTTTGCTATTTTTTTTATTAAAAAAAAATTCACACCGCGATGACCACGACGGACCGATATCTGCGACCGATACCGATATCATATCGGTTTTTCGGCCCGTCCGATACCGCGACCAAAATCGAGATTTTAAACCATGTTTCTAAGTACGCCCATCGTATTTAACGGTTACACCCACCCTATAGAGCAATGATACCTACATGGAGATATGTAGGGATGTCAAACAGGCTGGAGCGGGTCGGGCCGGTACGGCCCGCCAGGGAAAAACCCTGGCACCGGCCCATGGCGGGCTTGTTCATATATATATATATATATTTTTCATCTTATGGTCTATTGTGAGCCAAAGTATTGTCCACCTAATTATTCTTAGCCATATTTCTACCTCACAGTTTAAAATAAAAGTAAGCAATACTTCTCAGTTCTCACCCACATGTCAGGGGACCCCAAGTAGTGTACTTAGGTAGACGACAAGATGGAGGTGTGTGCTTGGGAAGTGTGTACCTTAAAATTGATGCGAAGACCCTCAATTTGCCTCTAAAATCAAGCACAAAGATTATGGATCAATCACTGCCGAACTGACCCTAGATTAATAGATTAAGCTAGGTTAGGGCTAGAATAATTTATCATAATTTTTAAGTCAAGGAGGAAATATGAAGCGAATGGGGATTAATTTGATTGATCCAATATAAGCCATACATAATACATACTAGCCCAATAATCCGTGTTCAGCTCGGTATCTTCCTACACTGCACTGTATTGCAAAATAAATAATCACATATTAAAAAAATTTACCTCTTTCCATGAAATAAGTTGGATAAAATAGAAATAGAGAAATAGGAGCTGAAAAGGATATAATTACTAGAAACAATTGTAACATAAGTGGTTTGATGGAAAAATGAGCGGTTAGTTGCATGAGGAGTTACACAACCGTCGGTCAGAATTATAATAAACCAAAAAGATACAGTCAGATAGGAACACTAGGTCAAAATTATAATCGATGGTCAAAATCAAAACCAAAACCTCCTAGCTAAGGTCTAATAATATATCTTATGGTCTAATAATAGAACTCTTAAAGCCGATCTCAGTTAATCAGTTAAGCCTACATGATGATGATGTTGATGACAGGTTCATAAAAGAAAGTATCTGAGGAGGAGGTGGTGAAGAAAGTTCATGAGTTAAATGCTGATCCAGTTGTCCACGATTGTAGCCTTGCTTCTCATACTTTTTATTTAATTAACAGAAATGCATTGGTTTTAAAAGAAGCTATTTGCATATTATTACCTTGTTTACAATTTTTTCCATAAAGTTTCTCATTGCTATTATCATTTCCACATTTCTGTGTGGAAATGGGCTATATTAATACACGATGGGCAAATAGTGATGTTTGGTAGGTGCTAAAATAAAAAAAGCACAGAAGAAGATTGTGTTCTATTTGTGCCCAATTTCCACAGTGATTTTGTCACAATGGGCCCACCTGTTATATAATGATTGACATCCTTTGTATTTTTATTTTTTTTTGTAAATAAAACTTTGATTAAAAGAAAAAGAATGGGAGGGTTAGAGTATTTATAGACTTTGTAAAATTGAAAAACGACACAAAATACCCCTTATATGACCGTTTTATGGCTGTTAGGGGTTAAAATGAAGATTTTTTTAAAAAAATATCCATTTTTGGGCGGGCCAGGCCTATCGTGCCTAGCAGGCCTAGTGGGCCCAGATGGCCAGCCCACGTGCCAGGCAGGCTTGGCGGGCCCGGGCTAACGGGCCCAGCCTCCTTGGCACGGGCTGTGTCGTTGACTGAGGGGCTGGAGCGGGACATCCCTAGAGATATGATCTATGTCCAATGCTGTCTACCTCAATCATGTGAAGTAGACGACAAGGGAAGGCAATAAAATGGACAAGTGCCATTTGCATTTGCAAATAGTGAGAATTGTACGAAAGCTTGCACAGAGTACCATCTGCTTTTCCACGAGTGTAACGCCTTCCAGAATTTTAATTCACCACATCAATTGCTTAACCATGATTGGATCTTGCATCCACCTTTTCCAGTTTTAAAAAAAAGTCAAGACTCCAAATACTGTAAAAGTCTTTAACCTGTACAAACTGACGTTAAGGAGTATAACCCACAGTGGAGAGCAACCGTTAACATCTAAATCGTTCAAAATAAATACCTTTCTATTATATAGAGCAGCCTCAAAATTTATGTCAATAGGATATTTTACCATTGATTGAAAAGCGTAATAATGAATATGCATGGTATTGTGTCAATCATGTTTTTATCAAGTAGTTAGTCTAATGGTGATTTATAACTCCTATTGAAGTAAATTTTGATATACCCTGAGGAACTTTATTTTGAACAATTCGGGTTTTAGCAAGTGGGCCTCATTGTAGAGTTTCACTCCTTTATCTCAAGGATATCTCTAGGGTTTTGCATAATTTTATTTGAAAATATAGAACTAGCAATCTACCAATCAGTGTGGTAGATTAAAACAATTCGGGTTTTAGCAAGTGGGCCTCATTGTAGAGTTCCACTCCTCTTATACATACCTTCCATGCATGTATAAGAAAGTAAAATATTCCATGTAATGACCCGTTTAGCAACTCAAATTGGTTCATGTAGGCACATGGCATGGCCCATCAGCTGAAATGGTGAAACCAGGAATCCATTCATTTCTGGCTTGAGATTCAACTGTTATGGATTTTAAATCATCGGCAGAGCCACATTTTGCTTCGTGGTTATTAAAGGCTTTGCCACCCTCACTATTAAATTCAAATCACTGTTTTGTAGAGTCTCCTTTTGCTCTTCAACTTTTACTGGTTTGGGTCCCTTATCTTCCATAAGCACATCTTCTGATATCCCATCATTGCTTGACTACCAATGAATAACACCATTTATCTGTGTAGCAGAGCATATACTAGAGCTTTGAACCTTTTCCTCTGCTACTTCTGAAGCATAGTTTGCAAGACCCAGTACATCTTCAGGAGGGCTTTCTTTAATCCGGTGATTCTCTAGGTGTTCCAGTATCTTGGTTAGCAACTTCCCATGGCATTTAAAGGTAATCACACCTCCATCTGAAATCCTCGTGTTCCTTCTGCCGTCCCACGTCAACCTCGTGCTATGGTCCTAAAAAGCTTAAGCATTGCCGAAAAGGAAGAAGAAGAAATGTAAATGATTTCAAAAAGGGAGATCACACCTAACATAAATGTTGGTAGATAATTCAAGATAATAATTATGTAGGGGCATTTCCACAAATATTGAGATGAGCCTGATCTCGGTAAAAGTACCAATTAAGCTTATCTTGATCTCGGTCTCCTGTAGCTCGGTAGTGGTACCGACCTTGCGCAGTTCGGCAACAGTGCCAAGATGCATCTACAATAAGGCTGTACTTGACTTTGGTATATCCATCAGCTCGGTTGGTCGAGTTGAGTAGTAGATGTCAATTAGCATTAATAAAGTACGGCTACGTTACAGAGTGTGCTGACAGATAAGATGAGCGTCAGATATAGATAAGGGGTTGTCCATATCCGACAGTCACATCAACAATCATGCAGAAGGTCAAGGTATGGTCCAATGGGACATTAGCATTGGATCATACCTCCACCTACCTCCACTGAGGAAACGAGATATGGTTCGATGGGACAGTACCTCTACCTACTTCCACTAAGGAGGGATTTAAAGAGACCATCGCCTATATATATGCATGAGGTAAAACCACCAAAGGTATGCAGACACAATACACTCATAGCTCTCCCTTCTTCTACACTCATTCACCCTTTGTTGAGTTGTTGAACTAACTTAGGCGTCGGAGTGCCTTCGGCTGACTGCAGTCAAGGCCTCTAACCTTCTTCTTTCCCTTTCAGACTTCAGGAGCTATTGTCTTTCCCAAGAGCTTTACAGGAAATCCTACTTAACTAAGTCCGTAATTTTTAGGTACTTACAATTGGCGCCGTCTGTGGGAAAGATTAATTTCAAAAAACACCATGCCTCCGAAAGCTAAGAAAGTCGGTGAATCATAAAAAACCTTACCACTACCATCGGCATTGCCAACATAGTCGTTGCCGGTGTTGCGAGAGATAATGTCAACACTGGCGCGGCCGGTGTAACAAGAAGCAATGCCAAAGAAGTTGCCACTGGTGTTGCAAGAACAACTGTCACCAGCCTCTCACCAAAGGTCTGGGGGAAGATCTCGTTCGGCGGGCACAGGAGGGCCTGTCACTCGAATCGTCTTCAAAGGGGGTGACGGCACCTCCCCAGCCAGATAATCAATTGATCAAACACCCTCAGCAAAGCACATTTCAGCAAGTGCCTCCCCAGCAGAATGCTCCTCCGGCAGGAGCTTCCCGGCGAAACAGGTCTCTTACACCTGTTAGATCTCGTCAGTCACATTATCAGACTGAGGACGATGACGATGACAACAATAACCCTTTTTACAAGGAGATCAGAGCTCAGAATCTCATCATCCAAGAGAAAGATAAGTTGATCCGAAGGCTTCAGCACCCACTGCAAGAGAAGGTGATGACCTCAATCCCGCTCTTTAGACCTCTTTCAGTTGAGCAGGATATAAGGCAAGTTTTGGACGACAAGAGGCGCCATCAAGCTTATGATGAGGGCTCAAGCAGCAGCCACCCAGACGACATCCAAGGGAGGTTAAAGCGAAGACCAGAAGAAAATAATGATCTGACAGAGTGGCTTGACCAACAGGTCAAGCAAACCATTCAACAAAATATGGAAGTGGCCGGTTTCACCCGAGGGGGGCTAAATGCTTATGATTCAGAAGATCTCGGCACATCTCCCTTCTCTCAGGAGATGAGAGATTTTCCGCTCCCCGAGAAGTTTAGTGTTCCAAGGTTCGTCCTTTACGACGGAACCTCGGATTCTGCAGCACATCTCCGACACTTCACCCAGAGGATGTCGATTTGGGGAGATGTCGGGCACCTGAACTGCAGAGTATTCTCTTCTAGTTTAGGGGACCTCCCCCTCAGATGGTTTTGTGCACTTCGGAGGGGTCAGTTTCGAACTGGCGGCAGCTTATAAACTCCTTCGTGGAAAAGTTCCAGGCTCACAGAGTCATCCCGAGAACGGGCAATGACTTGATGGTGATCAGGATGAAGCGGACTGAAAACGTTACTTAATTCGCCAAGAGATTCTAGACCGTCTATAGCCAAATCGAGAACGTCAATGACGAAGTGGCTATCATGTGCTTTAAACAGGCCCTGCTGCTAGGTAACGAGCTCTGGAAGGAACTTGTCGATACCCCGTGGCCACAATGAAAGCATTAATGATCTGGGTAAACCAGTTCATTGAGCAAGAGGAGGACGAAATCCGAGCTTGGGAGAGCTTTGGTTTCGGACACGAAGTCAGACCCTCTAAGAAGGACAAGAAACTATTTCGGAGAGAGGAGGCAAGCAAAGGAAAAGCTTCTTCGAGCTCGGTGATGGTCTCAGGCCCCACCTCGGGGGGCAAGAAGAAATCCAAGCCGTCCACAAACTCCTACAAGGCTATGAATACAATCTTCAAGGTGCCGATCTACAAGGTTCTCAGCAAAATCAAATCGCAACCAATCTTTAAATGGCCACAACCAATGAGGGGTGATCCTTTCACCCGTGATCAGAATAAGTTTTACGCCTACCACAAGTAGAATGGGTACAAAACAGAGGATTGCATGTCCCTCAAGTCTCATCTTTAGAAGCTCGTCAAGGACGGGCATCTGAAGGACTACGTCAAAGAAAAAAACAACAATAATGTCCGAGCTCATCAGCACCGAAATGATGAAGACAGCGATGAGTCGGAGGGCATAATAAACGTCATCCACCTGGCTCCCACGCCAAGGGGGAGCAACCAGGCTCGTGCCAAGGCCAGGAGGGCCTCATACAATAAGCATGTGATGACGATCGAGCTGGAGCTAGCAGCAAAGAAGGCTCGGACTAAAAAGCCCAAGATCAGGTTCTTGGATAAGGACCTAGAAGGGGTCAAACTCCCCCATAACGACCCATTGGTCCTGACCCTGAAGTTGAAGAACTTCGTGGTAAAAAGGGTGCTTGTGGACCCCGTGAGTTCCTCGAAATCCTATACTATGATTGCTTCAAGAAGCTGGGACTCAAAGAGGAGGACCTGCAGGAATAACGCACTCCCTTAGTAGGTTTCAGCTCGAAGTCGGTATATCCCAGGGGAAGGATCTCTTTGAAGGTCCAAATAGGAGGAGCCAATATGCAAGCCGACTTCTTGGTGGTAGATGTACCTGTAGACACCTCATTTGGCCCCCTACGATAACATTAAACACCTGTCATATATAATGGTGCCCCCATTTCACCCATAATTGAATGGTTAATGGCATAATTCAAATTAATTAATGACGATGAAGATGCTTGTTGATAATTTTAGACTTAGTTCGACGATCTCTAGAAATTTGTGAGAGAAAAAGCCGAATCACGTCAAGATCACGAGACCAACCCATTGTTAAAACAAAGAAATGAGCTATAGCACTATCCAAACCCTTTCCAGACTACATAGAACACACTCATGTTTTTCCCAAAGGGATTACACTTAGTTTGCCTAAGTACGATGCGATTAGCATGAGTTAAGAAGTTAGGATCATTGATCCAAATATCCCTACTCTATCCTAATCTCTAATCATTATAACATATGGACCAAAAGATTCTACATTCCGAGAGCTTTCCGACGATATGTGGAACGTCCAATTCAGACAAATGGATTAAAAGATGTGGCCCGCGGAAGATTCCCCCACCAAAATCCACTTGGGCGCACACACAGGTGCGCCCATGTACAAAAAATCCCTTGGGCGCACACACACACAGGTGCGCCCATGTCCCAGAAAAGCACATGTGTGTGCGCCCAAGTCTTGGGTTGCCCTTATAAGGCACTTGAGTGCATACTTAGGTGAGTTCCGCTTTATTTTTCATTGTTCCGGCCTGACCTTAACCCGAAAATGGAACGAAACCAAACCTTAAGCCCATTTGACCCAAAGGCTGACATGGGCGCACCTGTGTGTGAGCCCAAGTCCTAAAATCCACTTGGGCGCCACCCTAGGTGCGCCCAAGTCCCTAGTCCTTTTGAAATTGCAAATAGGCGCACCCACGGTTGCTCCCAAGTCTCCATTGTTTTAGTCCGAATTCGATCCGAAAACAATCTGAACCGAACCATAAACCCATTTAACCCAGAGGGTGACATGGGCGCACACATGGGTGCGCCCAAGTCCAAAAGTCCACTTGGGCGCCACCCTAGGTGCGCCTAAGTCCCTATTCATTTTGAAATTGCACATGGGCTTCCCCACTGATTTGCCTAAGCCCAGTCTCTATCATTTAGTCCGAATTAGATTTAAAAGTAGACCGAACCAAACCCTAAGCACACTCAACCCCGAAAACCAGACATGGGCGCACCTGTGTGCGCGCCCAAGTCCCCAAACCCACTTGGGCGCACCTGTGTGTGCGCCCAAGTAGAAAAAACCCTAAAATCACCTAGGTTTGCGTGAAGTCTCTAGAAACTCGTACCCACAGCAACCCTAATCCCTCTTCCACGCCAAAAACCCTATAAAAACCTTCTTATACCATTTTTGCAAGGGAGGCTAGGAAAAAGAAGAAAAAGAGAAGTAAAAAAAGAGAAAAAAAAAGAGAGAGTTTATAAAAGAGATCCTTAGATCTAGGAGAAAGGAGAAGGAAAAGCGCTTTGGTTCTCCAAGATCAGCAACGGAGAAGGCCTCCCAAAGCCATGGATGTTCACAAAAGGCTTCAATCTAGGACTTAAAAACGCAAACCGGTATTTTTAGATCCATTTCCTTTTTATTAGTATTATTATTAGTAGAAACATGCTTAGGATCATCCATTCATCATAGATCTGCATTTATAGTAGTATTTTACAGTAGATCTGATATTTTGCATTCATCATATTTAGTAGAGGAATTTACGGCATAGGACCCTATAGGACCCTATACCACTTCAGAGGTGCCGTATTTACCATGGACATGAATAAGGTTCCCTGAGTGCGTTTTCGTATTTTTTTTTTGTCGTTTAGTGGTATGGTCGATATCGACCATCTAACTGAAATGCATTTTTCCCTGTATGGTCGATATCGACCATATAACTGAAATGCAATTTTCCCTGTATGGTCGATATCGACCATATAACTGAAAGGCATTTTTCCCTGCATGGTCGATATCGACCATATAACTGAAAGGCATTTTTCCTTGCATGGTCGATATCGACCATATCGCGAAATAACAAGAAAAAAAGACGAAATGGGTTTTCTTCTTTGGTTGCTGTTGTGTTGTTCCATGGCCAGGTGGATCTGTTCAAAATGAGAATCCATACCTAGGTGGGTCTGTTCCAAATGGGGTTGAATGTGGATTTTCTCAACAAACTCATCAAGAAATTAGTACTGAGATTACATACTCTGATGGGTTTGGTTCTGATTTTAATTTGAAAATAGCCCAAGTTGGGATTTTTAGGATTTCAGGAGAAACTCATCAAGAAAGTTGCAGAAAAAACATGTTGGGTTCGAATATGTTTGATTTGAAACTTGTGAAGCAAGGGTTCTCACATGAAATTGGTGCCCAAAACGGAACTGATTGTAAAGAGGAATCTTGAAAAATATGATATAGCCCTCGGCAGTGGCGATGAGGAATATGAATTTTCTCCTTTGGTTGCTGGTGCTGCTCCATGGCCAGGTGGGTCTGTTCAAAATGAGAATCCATACCCAGGTGGGTCTGTTTCAAATAGGGTTGAATGTGGATTTTCTCAACAAACTCATCAAGATACTTGTACTGAGATTACATATTCTGATGGGTTTGGTTCTGATTTTGATTTGAAAATAGCCCAAGTTGGGATTTCTAGGATTTCAAAAGAAACTCATCAAGAAAGTTGCAGAAAAGATGTGTTGGGTTCGAATAGGTTTGATTTAAAACTTGTGGAGCAAGGGTTCTCACATGAAATTGGTGCCCAAAGCGGAACTGATTGTAAAGAAGAATCTTGAAAAATATAATATAGCCCTTAGCAATGGCGATGAGGAAGAAGGGGTCGTGAAAGGTTCCATCCCCTCCTCCTCCTCCTTCTCCTCCCTTCTCCCTTCTCCTTCCTGAAAAACCCAACTTCTATTTGAGTTCCCGCATAATGGTCGATATCGACCATTTTTATGGTCGATATCGACCATTCACTAAACGACAAAAAAAAATACAAAATCGTAATTTGAGGACCTTATCTATAAATACTGTGTTTCTAGGATTTCAAAAGTGGTATAGAGTCCTTAGGGGTCCTACACCGTAAATTCCTCTATTTAGTAATATGCTTAGGATCATGTATAGGCTGTAGATCTGCATCGTTCTCATCATCCCGAATTTGTGATTAGAATAGATCTTGCATTCATATCATTTTCGTTGGAAAGATTTCAAATTTGAGAAAGAAAAGTGCAACAGAGCACGTGGGCGCAACTGTGGGTGCGCCCAAGTCCCCGCATAGGGTTTTAACCCCGATTCTCATATCGCGTGCATTTCATTTCTTAGATCTGAATTCATCCTCATACACATTAATATCAGGACCTCAGATCCGCAACTTTGTGTTCAAAATCACGCAAAAAGTGTTGGAAAGAAGAAGCAAAAAAAAAAAAAAAAAAGAAAAAAAGAAGAAGAAGAAAACACAGAAAAAAACACTTGGGCGCCACTGTGTGTGCGCTCAAGTCCAGAGTCACAAATTAAACTCCGACTTTCCATTTCGTGTGCATTTTGCTTCACAGATCCGAGTCTATCATCGTATAATTTGATATCAAAGCCTTCGGATTTATAAAAACCATTGAAAGAATCGAGAGAGGACAAAATATTATTGCTTGAAAAGAAGGAAAAGGGAAGAAAGAAAAAACAGAGGTACTTGGGCGCCACTGTGAGTGCGCCCAAGTCCCTGCAAAGGGAACCACCCTTCGAAACTTAGTCCTCGTATTATTATCTTCAAATCCGGAAGATTTGATATTAATATTTAATATTAGGATCGTATAGTTAATTGCAAATTGTAGGAAAATCGCGTCGGAATATCACCGGAGATCATAGATACATCACAACCAGCAGAAAGTAATTTGGGCGCCACTGTGTGTGCGCTCAAGTATTGCAGACACACTTGGGCGCCCCTATAGTGCGCCCAAGTCCCTGGTTTGCTTTCCGACCCGTATTTCCTACACTTTTTATTTCGTTTAGCTTGCTGTTCCATATTTGTGATAATTTCGATTGATTATTGAATTTTAGATTTCGAATCATCAACGCTTTAGGTTAGGTTATATTGCATAAAATACTAAAAAAATTATTATAAAATCCTAAAACTCTTCCCTTCTCATCTTGCTCTTTAGTAATTAGAGAAAAGAACAAAAAAAATTGAAAGAAATAGAAATGCCCATAAAAATAGAAATAGAGTAGACATTAAGTAGAGGACCTTAGGTTATTTCTTAATTTAGGTTGCATTGTTTCTGTATAAAAAACCAAAAAAAATAGAAAAGGGAAAAATCACAAAATTCTAAAACACTTCTCCTCTCATCTTACTCCCTAGTAATAAGAAAAAAAAAAGAAGAAAAATTAATTAAAACAAGTAATAGAATTATCCAAGGTTTTTCCATTCACGCCTAAGTAAATTAATAAACTTGATTAATTCCAATTTAAAACACTTAATTAATTTGAAGCACCTAATTAAAATAGCTAATTAAAATCGATAGACTTAATTAATTGATTAAATCCTTAAAACTGATTAACAACTTCTAATAAAACCCCTAATTGAATAAAACCTTAATCAACAAGTTCCAATTAAAGTCCTAATTAATAAACTTAATTAATAAGCTTTAATTTATTAAGACCATAATCAACGAGATCCAATTAACAATACTAAATTCAGACCTTAACCAAGCTTTAATTAAATCTTGATCACCAATTCCCAGTTTAAGTCCTCATCAAGACGATATACCAATCAAATCCCAAAAAAATAAAAGCATCTCCCAACAGAAACTAAAGTCGAATACCCGAAACTGACTTAAAACACCCTAGAGACAACAAGCTAGTAGACTGACACTTGGGCGCCACCACAGGTGCGCCCGAGTCACAGAACACACATAGGCGCCCCCACAAGTGTGCCCAAGTCCCTAGTCCAATCTTGAGACGCATTTTAGTTACGTTTGAACTCACGAATTCAAACCATTACCATACTTAAGATTTAGAAACTTGAAACCAACTTAGGATCCAAGATTTATTGACATAGGTCACCTAAAAATGCAACTTTAGGTGAACGAATCTAAGAAAGAACCGAAACTCACAGACTGACCACTTGGGTGCCACTATAGGTGCGCCCAAGTCACCCAGAAGGACTAAGGCGCCACCACAGGTGCGCCCAAGTCCATTTCTAGCTCCGGGATCACCGAGTCCTAATTCTTTTCAAATCTCGACCCAAATCAACATCTCAAAACCTTTACCGAACCAACTACAGCCTTGAAATTTAAAATTTCATTAATATAAACCCATTCGGAGTCTCAAACCAAAGTCAAAAGATCAAAAAGTATCAAATTGAGACTTGGGCGCCACTGCTGGTGCGCCCAAGTGCCCAGAAACACTTAAGCGCATACATATATGCTCCCAAGTCCTCTGTCAAATCTAAGTGGTGAATTCTGATTGTGTTTCGAGTTCCGGACTTAAAATTATTAAAATAAATCAATCCAAAACGTAAAACAACATTAGAACAGAAGCTTACACTTAGCAAAACTCCTTGAATTCCGAAATTAACATCAATACCTTCATCACTAGCCAAGTTACACATAACCTGGTACTTGGGCGCCACTGCCTGTGCGCCCAAGTCATCCAGAGGACCTAGGCGCCACCACAGATGCGCCCAAGTCCTCCGTTAACCCTGTTTCGCCAATTTTGACATCTTTTTCATTATTTGACTTAAAACCCGAAACTTCAGAACCTTCCACAATTAAAACAGAACCTTAAGATAGCCTTAATCTACCCCCTAAATCATTCTTAATCAAAACCATAACTTAAAATAAACCAAGCCAATTAAGATCATAATTAGCAAGCTGCTTAGGCGTAGGAACTATTGAGCTTAGCTATTTGCACCCCAGGATTTGATCAGTTTCCCTCATTAGGTAGATTAGAGCATTAGGCTTCGTCCCATCACTTTTTCTGTTCCTTTAGGGGACCGGGAAAGCTGATGTGAGCGGTCTAGGACCTTAGGTTTGGGTTAATCCGATGATCAGTAATAAAGCATTAATCTCGTAAATCCAAGTAAAAATTCCCTAGTTAGGCCCTTCTAGCCCCAATTTCGAAAATTCATAAAAACTACAAAACCAACGAAATAAACCCAAAAAGATTTTTCCTTTATTCCTTCCTCCACCTTAGGTGCCAAATATTTAATCGAACTTAATGATAAAAAGGGAATGAAGAGCTGATTTCTAAAATTGAATAAATGAGAATGACGAGATGAGATGAGTGATTTCACACATATTTTTAAACAATCACGGCCCATCGGCCACCCTAAAACAAGCACCGGCCCATTGGCCACCTCTAATCAATTACGACCCATCGGCCACCTCCAATCAATTACGGCCCATCGGCCTTTCAGTTTTTTTATCACTCGTGTATCGCACACGACAAACACAGAAATCACAAGTCAAAGTCTCATTTGCATCATAATTTTTGGTTTAAAAAGTCAGCCTTTAAACCCTGTTTTGCCAATGGATTAGAAGGGGGTACCCGGGAACGGGGCCGATCCTCTTCTTAAATATTTGGCACCTCCCCCTTTTATTTTCTTTACTTTAATTATTTTATTTTACTTGGATACACTATGATTTTGCTATGTGACGATTAACCTTTATTTGGACATTAACTCATAACCCTGAATTGACCCTACATTAAAGAGACCCAAAGAGACCCAAATCAATGTGACAAGACAACCGTCGTGTGTTGCTGGCAGCACATTAGACGAGAAGAAGAATCCACCCATTTATTTTCTCCCATTCATTCTTCTTCGGCTTTCGTTGAAGAACGGTGTTACGGCCGTTACCGTAGCTGGCGTTCGTGATCCGTCGATTTTGAGGGTAGTCGGAATCCTCATTTTCGATGTAAAAATTTAAATAGCATATATAGTCGAATGGTGATTTCCCTCCCTGGGGGGATCAAAATTCACATCCGACAGTACCATCGCCATACAATGCAATAATGGGAAGGACTTGGCTACACAGCATGGAAGTCGTGTCTTCCACTCATTACCAGAAGCTCAAGTTCCCATTAGAGAATAGGAACGACAGAGTCGAAGTGGTCACTATCAGAGGTGACCAAGAGATGGCCAAACAATGCTTGATGGCCGTAGTGCCCGGTGAAGCAGAGCCGACCCAGGTATACATGGCTGAATTAGAAGCAAAACTGGAGGACGTTGGCCGAGCTCTAGAACAAAAGAGCATTGAAGACATGGTCAAAGTAAGGATCGATCCAGACGATCCAGAGAGGTTTTTTCTGCTCAGAAGCTAACTAATCGATGTAGAAAGGTCCGAGTTGTTAGACTTCTTGTTATAGAATAAGGAAGTTTTCACTTGGACCCCTTACGAAATGCCCGGCATCGATCTAGAAATCATGTGCCACAAGCTAAACGTGGACCCCAAGCACAAACCTATCATTCAGAAAGCTCGTAGAACAGGGATCTAGCAAACTGAGGCTGTGATTGAGGAGGTCGAGAAACTACTGAAAGCTGAAGCAATCAGAGAAGTCCATTACCCCGAGTGGCTGGCAAACAAAGTAGTTGTCAAGAAGAAGAATGGGAAGTGGAGAGTTTGTGTCGACTTCACCTACCTTAATAAGGCATGTCCCAAGGACAACTTTCCACTCCCGAAGATCGACTAATTGATCGATGTAACTGCCAAGCATGACAGGATGAGTTTCCTCGATGCTTATAGAGGTTACCATCAGATCCAATGAGCAAGCCTGACGAAGAGAAGACTGCATTTATAACACCTAGAGGCATCTACTATTACAAAATTGATGCCTTTTGGGTTAAAGAATACATGAACGACTTACCAGAGGCTGGTAACGAAGATGTTTCAGGCTCAGCTCAGAAAAACCATGGAGGTCTACATTGACGACATGGTCGTCAAGTCTAAAAGGTCACAGGACCACTTGGTCGACCTGCGTCAAACGTGTAACGTCCTCAAGAAGTTCCAACTCAAGTTGAACGCTTCCAAGTGTGCGTTTGGCGTCAACTCCGGCATTCCTGGGAAGCCTAGTTACCAGAAGGGGGATCGAAGCCAACTCAGACTAGATCTCGGCAATCCAGGCGATTCAAAGTCCAACCACGGCGAAACAAGTACAAAGGCTCACAAGGATGGCTACTGCGCTCAACCGCTTCATTAGCTGAGCTTCGGACAAGTGTCGCCCATTCTTCCAGCTCTTGAAGAAAAGTTTGAAATTCCAATGGACTCCGGAGTGCGATCGAGCCTTGCAAGAACTCAAAAGCTATTTATCTTCACCTCCCCCATTGTCTACGCCAAAATAGGGTGAGGTGCTCTATCTATACCTGGTTGTCTCGAATCATATAGTGAGCTCAGTACTCATCAGAGAAGAGGACAGGCAACAAAAGTCTATCTATTACAAGAGCAAGATCCTCATTGATGCCGAGACCAGGTATTTGCCATTGGAGAAACTTGCATTAGCACTCGTCAGTGCTTCTCGTAAACTCTCCCACTACTTCCAGACATACACCATAGTGGTTGTTACAAAACATCCACTTGAGTCCCTTTTTAGAAAGGCCGACTTCTTTGGAAGAATCTCAAAATGGGCCGTCAAACTAGGGAAATTCGATATCCAGTATCAACCCAGAACGGCGATCAAGGCCCAAGTTTTGGCAGACTTCATCGTGGAGTTTGTTTCTCCTAGTTCGGCACCGAGATAGCTCGACACCGAACTGGGGGGCAATGAGGAAGAGGTTACCAAGGCGAAACAAGAAGAGACCTGAAAGCAGTTCCTTGATTCGGCATGAAAGGTCTTCATCAACGGATCCTCAACCTCTAAGAGGGCTGGAGCTGGCATAGTCCTCCAGTCTCCGAATGGCCTTGTCACCGAGCAAGCCTTAATTCTTGACTTCAAGGCGTCAAACAACGAAGCTGAGTATGAAGCTCTAATCGCCGGGCTCAGCAGCGCCAAAATCCTGGGGGCACAGTAGCTGGTGGTCTTCTGTGACTCACAGTTGGAAACGAGCCAGTTGAACGGAGACTATCAAGCTCGGGACAATAGGATGGCGGCCTACCTCGTTCATGTGAAGAAGCTACTTTCTCAGTTCAACGGAGTCGAAGACAGACAGATTGGCAGAGATTCCAACTCTCATGCCGACGCTCTCGCCAACCTGGCCTTTGCTGTCAAGGCTGGGAGAAAAAGAACGGTCGAGGTGGAGACAATCTATAAACCAAGTATAGAACCCCAGCCACCTTGGCAAATTTTGTGTGCTGACCTCGGTCCAAGTTGGATGGACCCGATCATCACCTACCTGAAGGACGATCACCTTCCTGAAGATAATAATGAGGCTCACAAAATCAGGCTGAAAGTAGCTTGATTTTGGTTGTCTCCGGATGGTAAGCTCTACAGGAAATCCTTCACCGGCCCTTACCTCCAGTGCGTTCACCCAAGTAAAGTCGAAGACTTCATTTACAAAATCCATGAGGGGATCTGCGGAAGCCACATCGGAGGTCAGTCGTTAGCCTATAGAGCTATAAGCCAAGGCTACTGGTGGCCCTATATGCAGAAGGATGCGCAGCTCTATGCCAAAAAGTGCGAAAAATGCCAGAAGTTCTCGCACTTCCTCCATTAGCCAGCATAGGACATGAGCCCACTTTCTAGCCCATGGCCTTTCGCTTAATGGGGGTTGGACATCATGGGACCACTCTACCGAACTCTAGGGAATAAGAGGTGGCTAATAGTAGTCACCGATTATTTCACCAAATGGATAGAAACGGAGCCACTATCCTCCATTACCGAGCATGATACAAGGAACTTCGTCTGGAAGAAAGTCATCATAAGATTTGGAGTACCGTGAGCGCTGGTTTCGGACAGCAGGACTTAGTTCGACTCCAATTACTTTAAGAACTTCTGCCAGGAGCTTGGTATCAGAAACTAGAACTTGACTCCAGCTTATCCACAAAGCAACGGTCAGGCCGAAATTTCAAACAAGGTGGTGCTCGATGGACTCAAAAAGAGTCTCAATCGAGCTAAGGGAAGATGGGTGGAAGAACATCCAAGTGTCCTTTGGGCGTATAGAACTACTCCAAGGCGATCTACTTGGGCAACGCCCTTCTCCCTGGCCTATGAAATGGAAGTCGTGATCCCTCTTGAGATTGGTCTTCCAACCCTAAGGTCTGAACTCTTCGATCGAGGTGAAAATGAAATGAATCTGGCACGAGAACTTGACCTGGTTGAGGAGTGAAGGGATGCTGCGTCTGTCTGTCTAGCATCCTACCAGCAACAATTGACCAGAAGCTACAATTAAAGGGTCAAGGAAAGGAGGTTTTCAGTTGGAGAACTGGTCTTGAAAAATGATGCTTCCTGCTGATAAAAATCCTAATGAAAGCAAGCTGGCACCGAATTGGCACAGGTCATTCAGGGTGATCTTGGCAGCGAGACAATCCGCATACAAACTTGAGGACATGGATGGTAAAGAATTACCACGCCCATGGAATGCTACACACCTCAAGAAGTATTACTTCTGAATTGTACTCAAATTCTTGAAATCAATAAAAGAAATTCTTGTGGAAGGATTGTACTTTGTTCTCACCAAGTTAAAGAACTCGGCAGTTATCTCAGCTCGGTTATGGAACCAGCTACGCCAAGTTACAGAACTCGGCGGTTTTCTCAGCTCGGTTATGGAATTGGCTACCCAAGTCGCCAAGTTATGAAACTCGGTGGTCATCTCGAGTCGGTTACAGAACCAGCCATGCAAAACATCGGGTTACGGAGCTCGGTAACTTCAGCTCGGTTGTGGAACCAGCTATGCAACTCGCCTAAGTTAAAGAACTTAGCGGTTGCTTCGGCTCGGTTATAGAACTAGCCATACAAGATACCTTGTTACAGAACCGGGTGACTCCAGCTCCATGGCTTCAGCTCGGTTATGGAATCAGCTACGTAAAGCACCAAGTTACGAAGCAAGGCAACAATACCAGTTTAGTTGCGGAACCAACTGTGCGAAACACCCAGTTAAAATAACTCAGTGGTTATCTTAGAAGATTAAGTTCAGTTAAAGAACCAACTATAAAAGTCTTCGGTTTGTTTCCGTCAGGATCGGTTAGCGAACTAAACTTGAAAAGAACTTAAGAGTTTTTACTTGAACTCAACTATTCGCTAGTTTCGGTTACTGAACCAAACTCAGTCACTTAATGTTTCTGGTTAATAAACCAAACAATCAGAAAGGCATGGTTGTGGAACCGAGGTCTAACACACAGATTTCAAAGAAGAACAATTGCAAGCATTTGAAAAGAAAAAATTGGTATTCATTGATCAAAAAGTGTACAAGAGTTCATCATTACATTTCCAAAAGAAAAAAAGAAGAAAAAAGAAGATACATCAAAAAAGAAACTCAAACAGTGTCGGTCCTAGCGACAGCATCACCAGTCTCAATAGCTGGAGGGACCTCGGCAGGAGGGGCTTCGACAGAAGGAGTTTCGGCAGGAGGAGTTGGGGCAATCTCAGGAGGAGGGGTAGAATTCAGCTCGATTTCTGATCTCCGAGCTTTGGCAGATCCTGGTATACACGATTGTCCTCGAGAGTCCTTGCCTTCTTCAGTGCAGCTCGGCACCCAAGCTCAAACAGTCGTGGGCCTAACTATTCGACCTGAGCGTCATAGTCCTTCGTTGCCTCCACCCCGTCGGGGAAGGCGGCATCGACTTCAGCTTGAGATGAGGCTTCAAGGTCAGCCTTTGCCTTCAGTGCAGCCATAAGCTCGGTTTCAAGTTGAGCCGCCCTCTTCGCCTTAACTTCAGCCGCCCCTTTCAGCTCATGAGACTCGGCCTCCAGCCTGTAAATTTCGGCCATCGCCAACTCAAGTTCTTTCCCAAGGCTGATGGCCTTCTCCTCCGCCTCCTGCTGCTTCCGACAACTACCCTCCAAGGCCGTCGCGAGCTTATTCTTTTCTGCCTCAAGCTTCTTGACCTTGGAGTCTCTTTGCTGGACCCTATCCAAAGCCACCTTCACCTTCTGTACAATCTGAAAAAAGGGGGACCAAATGTTAAATAGAAAGGACCAAGCTCAGATAATGCTAAAAATTTGTGATGAAAGGAACTTACCGAGAAGGCAGACTGCAACGAGGTTACCAGCAACGTCGCGTAATCCACTCACTTTAGCCTCTGCATGTCAAGAGGCAGGGCGTAGGCGTTGGCGAAAGCTGCGGCAGCGAGAGGATTGCCATTAAGACAGTCCTCCATCGTCACTGGCCTCCCAGGCCCGAGTTGGAGGGTTGGCCTCCATAAAGCTGGCACCGTAGGCTGAAGTTCCGGGACTTGGCCAGAACCCTAGTCTGTCGAGCCCTCAGCCCTAGGTCTCTTCTCAAGAGCCTTATTCCTCACTTCCTCGGCAGGACGTTGCTGATCTGTCGAACCAGGTCCCTCGGACCTGGGCCTTTTTTCTGACCGAGCCCCTTCCCTTCAGGTCTCGGCAGGGTGCTGCCGAATTGAACCAGAGGCCCCAACAGCACCCAAGGCCACGGAGGCGGGATTTGGATCGGCAGAAGGGGGGTTGGAAGCAGAAGGAGCTTCCTTTCCGAAGAATTTGTCCACCAGTTTTTTTGTCTGCAGGGTAGGTCGGCTTCACGACATCCTCACTTCTTCTTTTTCCGAGCCCGAAGAGGTGTAGGCTTCAACGACCTGTTGTAAGTCTGCGGCTCCCGGCTCGACACCCGATGTAAAGGCCTCAGCACCTGAAGCTCTTAGGCGCTCAAGGTCGGTGCAGGCGACCATGGGCTCGTTGGGCTTCCTCTTTATATAGGTATGATACTTCGGTTCATACCCAAGAAGGTCCCAAGCAGCTCGGCAATGGTGACCCTTGTAGTTGCGCACAACGTTTAGCCAAGCGCCGTTTTGCCGCCAACCAGATAAGCGGGCCTCACGCTTTCTCTGCTCGATCTCTGCACGACAAATGAAGAGGAACGTCAGCTCGACGAAGCAAGAAAAAGCGAAATATGAAGACTTAGAGGAGGTTGGTATTTACTTGGACAAATCCCTAAGTGTCGGGGGATCCTGTATGACCTCTCCACCGCGGTCTCGTTCTCCCCGATCTCCCAATTACCGGAGTCGAACAGACGATCATCCCCGGCATGTTGGCGTGAGTCCTCCAGGTCGGTAACGAACTGCTCCCGCCTCAGCCTCCCCTGGAGGTAGTAGCAGTGACCGTCCCCTACTGATTTGCATACATCGTATGCATCCTCGATGTCATGGACACCATGGTTAATCCCCAAAATCCTATTAAGATCTACAGCACCCATTATTATTTTGTAGCCATTAAGCATCAGTTGCAATGGGCTGAGGTGCCATGTCGCCAAGCAGGCTCTGAGAAGGGGGTGAACTGGAAACCTAACCCCACCTTCAACTATGAAAACCAGAGGAAAGGGCATCTGACCATGGTGGAAGGAGTAACCCTCAAAGGAGTCCTCTGGGTTGTCTAATCTAATTCGGACATCATCTGGGATATTGTACATCTCTCTGAACCCAGCCATGGCCTCAGGGGTGTCCAGCCAGTGCCTATAGGCTCTCATTTTTCTAAAAGACAAAGGAAAAAAAACCCTAAAACAGAAGCGGGAGTACATAGAAAGAAAAGATGAGGAAGGAGGAAGGCTTACGAAAGCTAAAGGTGCCGGAGACGAACGACGGCGATGAGACTTCTCTTCTCTACTCTCTCCTCTACAAAAACTCTTTTCTCTAGGAAGCAAAAGTAAAAGGAAGAGAGGGGCAACGCCCCTATATATAGATAAAAGGGCGCCTTTTCGAATTTCGAGGGCGCACATGCGAGGCGTCACCTCGAGCACTCCACACACCTCTTCGAAGATACTAGAAGGCCCATCAAACAGTGACACGTGGTACCGTCGGTTCGCTTCTCGCATGGATAAAGATGCCTCATTTATTACTTCATTAATTGACTAGGGCAAATGAAACGACGGCAGCGTACTAGTTGATCACCTCGGGCAGACGAAGCGACAGCAACATGCTAATTAATCACCTCCGAGAGGTGAAGAGACATCGACATCTCATTAATTACCTCAGGCAGATGAAGCGGCATCATGATGAGGATCAGGCGTCAATAACCGTCAGCAGCCCGCACCAAGATGAAGAAGCTCTCCCATTTTGGCACTTAACTCCCGACCTCAAAGAGTTGGAGAACTCTGAGATCAAGAGCTAGGGGGCAATTGTGTGGGGGCATTTCCGCAAGTGCCAAGATGAGCCTGATCTCGGTAAAAGTACCAATTAGGCTTATCTTGATCTCGGTCTCCTGGAGCTCGGTAGTGGTACCGACTTTGCACAGTTCGGGAATAGTGCCAAGATGCATCTACAATAATGCTGTACTTGACTTCGGTACATCTATCAGCTCGGTTGGCTGAGCTGAGTACTAGATGTCAATCAGCATTAATAAACGTACGACTACGTTACAGAACGTGCTGACAGATAAGATGGGCGCCGGATATAGATAAGGGGTTGTCCATATCCGACAGTCACATCACTAATCATGCAGAAGGTCAAGGTATGGTCCGATGGGACAATACCTCCACCTACCTCCACTGAGGAAACGAGGTATGGTCCGATGGGATAGTACCTCTACCTACTTTCACTAAGGAGGGATCTAAAGAGACCATCGCCTATACATATGCATGAGGGAAAACCACCAAAGGTATGCAAACACAATACAGTCATAGCTCTCCCTTCTTCTCCACTCATTCACCCTTTGTTGAGTTGTTGAACTAACTTAGGTGTCGGAGTGCCTTCGGCTGACTGCAGCCCGGGCCTCTAACCTTCTTCTTTCCCTTTCAGACTTGAAGAACTATTGTCTTTCCTAAGAGCTTTACAGCAAATCCTACTTAACTAAGTCCGTACTTTTTAGAAACTTACAATAATTTTTATTCAAAGGTTGGTTGATAAATGCAGGACTCTCATAGACTTTTACATCAGTTAGATAACTCGTAAGAACTATCTCCACTTGGAAGTAGTTCCAACTGTAAGTCCATGGATCCGAACCCTAGAGGGGGGGTGAATAGGGCGAGCTTCTAATAAGTGACCAATTATGCCAAATTCTAACTTCTTTAAAATCAATTAGTCACAAGTGATGATATAGAACTAAAGTGCGGAAGATAACAAAAACAATCATCACAAAGCATTCACCATAACACAAGGATTTATAGTGGTTCGGCCTCAATGCCTACATCCACTACCGGCTTATGATCTAACACTCCACCGGATTTCCACTATTTATGCTTTTCAATAGGCTAAGCAATAACCTTTACAATATGCTTTCCAATGCTAAGTAATAACCTCTTACACTATGCTTTTCTTAGGCTAAGCAATAACCTCTACAACCAAAAGGTTGGTTATCTCTCTAACTAGTGTCTAAATACACTGGATGGAGATACAATTTAAGCTCAATACAATTGCTTCTTAAATAGGCAGATATGAAAGTGAAAATCTAATTCACACACACACACACACACTATGAATGCAAAGATGAATGCACAATGTATATATATGATGTCCTCAATCAATTTGAGAATTAAAGCTCATAAATGTATGCCAAAGACTTTTAAAAGTTTTAGCTAATAAAAACATTTATGATTGAGGAAAGAATGCTAATCATATGTTAAAAATAACTTGTAAAAGATTTACCTATCTAGTTCAAGCAAGTTGTGAAAGTTTAAGAACAAAACATGTGATGCATAAGGATTTCAATCAAATTAATAATGAAACTTAATATATGTCTGCTTAAAGCATTTGAAAGTGTAAAACACAAAAATAGATTTGATTGAAATCAAGAGACAAATTACATGTACTTAAAATACAACTTGAAAATGATATACCTATCAAAGTTAAGCAAGTTGTGAAACTTTAAAACAAAAGTACATATGATTTGTAAAGTTGTTGAATCCAAAACATAAGATATATTTGAAAGTGATTTTCTTATGATGAAAAACAACAACCAAAGATTCAACCAAGTATAGGAATCATGTTTACATATAATTTCAAAGATGTTTACAAAAACATGATTTACTTAGATATACCAATTTAAGTACTACTTGGTTTGAATCAAGGTGTTGTATCCAAAACAATAAATCAATTCAAAACATATACACGTTAAGGATACAACAAATCATAGTTTATCATGCTAGAAAAGATTTACCAATAATTAAAACAAAGCATCATAAAAACATATGATTAGGAAAAGTAAAGCTTACTTAGTGATTTAACTCAATGAAACCAAGCTTTAACTTTCCAAATATCCCTTATCCATCCTTAACTCATTCCCCTTTGATTAGCCTCAAAACATCTCAAGAAGGGCCTCTTTGTTCCTCAAAATTTCTTTAGGAATGAGCTTCTATTTATACCCAAAAAGTGGGTTCTGGCGTGTCCCCGGTCGACCTGGTACCTTGCCCGGTCGACGCGGCCTTAACGGTCAAAAATCTGACCGTTTGAAAAGAAGCCTAACGGCTCTTTGCCCGGTCGACCCGCAGTGTGCGCGGTCGACCGGGTCCATGGGCTCGGTTGACCGACCACACTGTGGGTCGACTGGGTCCTTGGACCATTTTCCCCCAAAAATTGTATATTTAAAGAGATTTCTTGTGGGGACTTTTGGGCCATTAAATCAAGCTTGGAATCATGATTTTAAATCATTCTAAGTGCTTTTAAAATCATGAAACATAAAAGCCTAAAATGATTTGAAAGATTTAAAACATAGGCTAGCTTGATTCATAAAACTTCTTTTCAAATTAAAATGCATCCAATCAAAACATGCATGAAACATATGATTTACAAGATTTAAAACAATGCATGAGTAAATCAAGATATCAAGATTTTCTAAATCAATGCAAGTGTGAAAATTCGAATGATGCTAAAATGATAATGCATCCATCAAATTGCAATACACAATTCCTAACACCAACGACTACCCGATGTGGGCAAACATTTTCTTGGGGGGCAACTAATTCAAACTGACAACAGGAAATAAAGAAATCACATCTTATCCTAATAAAGACCCACTTTAAGATAAGACCCGTAAGACCCTGACCCCTAATTCTCGTGTTTAGTGTTGTCTTAGTTGTGGATTAGCTCTTTAAGTGAGATTAGAGGTTGTTTGGGCTAATTTTGTAAGTTTAATTAAGATTTTCATAGCTTTGGGGAATTTCGAAAGCCTTTGAACTTAGTCTAACACACTCTAGGACCCTTTTTTGTTTTTGTTCGAGTAGGTGTGGGGGGTTATCAATGATTTCAAAATTTTTATATTTTTACCCCTTTTGATGGATCAAATTAGCCCCTACAACTTTCGTGTTCATTCCGTCCATGTTCGGAGCCTAAAAACCTAATTTTTCAGTCAAAAGGGCAAAATAGACTTTTCACATCAAAATCTCTACATGATTTTCAATATTTTCAAACCATGCCGAAAATATACTTTTTGGAAACTAGATTTTATGATGATCGTTTCTCTTTTCTTCGCCAATCACACTTGGGGCTGACAAATGAGGTTTCTAAGCCCTTGAAGTTATAGAGTTGTGGGGCCCATAACCCACTTAAGTTTAAAACAAACCTACTTACCTTCTTCTTCATTTTTGTTTCAGCTCAAACCCGAGAAGAGCTTTCTCTTCTTCTTCCTTTTCCAGCTCGTTCTTGCCTTTGCATCTTCCACCAATCCAACCCAAATTGGAAATCTGATCTCAGCTTCATCTTCTCTATCTTCCTAGCTCTCCATCAAGACAAATTTCTTTGCGTTTCCAACTGGACAACCATCTCTCCTCACCACTTCTTCCTTGCTAGAACCTTTCCAGGTAAGGGATGCCTTTTAGCTTTTAAATATGGGTTTAGAAGGTTCTTTAGAACCCTGATTTGATGCATGCTATCCTGTTTGAAAAAATATCTTTTTCTGTTCTATTTTGGAGGATTTTTGTGTAGGATTTTGTGGTTTCTGTGGATGAGTTTTTCTAACAGCTTGGTGGTTCTTAGGAGAGTGTTTTGGGAGCTTTTGGAGATCAAACAGGTGAATAATCTGATAATGAAATGCATGTAAGTGATTGACTTGGATTTATATTGTGCATGCCAACTATCTTAAGTTTATTACTTCTTATCTCATGTTTCTCTATAATCATTGGATTGTAATTAGTTTTACAAACTTGATTTATATACATCATGCATGCCTTGTTCTTTAATTTGTCTCATCGTTCCTATTTTAATACTCTTGTTTTGGTCTCAATACATGGCCTTTTCATATAATTGAGTTTTGAGTAGCAAGGGATTTTTTTTAATGGATTAATGGATTGATGGAAATGAGGGTTTTGGTGTGACTAGGAGAGGCTAAACTAGTGTAGGAAGTAGTTTTGTAGGGTGAAAATGTAAGGAAGGAATGGACCTAACTGACGTAGGAAAATCCTACTTCATCCTGAGTAGCAGCTAGCAGCTCTGCTCGCTACAGTAAGCTTTACCCTTGCTATAGCGAGCATAGCTGCTGCCCCAGGCGGCAAGCCAGTTAACTATAGTGGGCGGCCGCTGGACACAACTTTGCTTCTTTTTAAACGACCATAATTTTTTATTCAACCGTCGAATTTCGGAGATCTATATACCGTTGGAAAGCTCTCAAAGTGTAGAATTCAATGGCCTGTACAATCAAATGATTAGAGGTTGGGAAAGAGAGAGGATACTTGTACCAATAAGTCTAGCCCTGTAACGCATGTTGCCTACATTGTACCTAGGTGAACCTAGTGTAGTCTTGGGTAGGACCCATGGAATCTAAAATTGCCTTTTGAACCTAGATTGATGAAAGAGAGGGACTCATGTGGGGACCTACCTCGGGAAAAGACAAGACCCAATAACTTGATGAGGTGCACTTGGTGATTTGGAATGTCGTCTAACTTCGGGGGCACCAATCGATATGGAAACAAGACATTTGGGCCCTAAGTGCATCGTCCACGGGTGCATTTTTTGGAAAATATTCCAATTGATTCTTAAATCGTCCGACATGTAACTATTTTTGTTCCAAATACTTGGTTTTACGTGTTTTACTACAAAAACCACTTGGGATCATGATTTATTGTAATTCTCAACCAATAAATATGATTGTAGAAATCTTTAAAAGGTTTTGCTTCGTAAAAGGTATTGGTTTACAAAGGTTGGGTTTGTTAAGGTTTTGATTCATAAAGGTTTTGTTTTGCAAAGGTTTGAATTTGTAAAGGCTTTGATTTGTAAGGGTATTGGTTTGTAAAGGTTTTGGTTTTAAAAGGTTTTGTTGAGTGTCAAGTATGAATTTTGTGTGGTTCACCACATTATGTGCGTCTTGAAAGGGCTACTTGTTCCATTTGCTTCCGTATGTACAGTTCGTTCAGTTTGCAGAGTAGTTCCTCATCAAGTCAAAATCATGGTTTGTTAGTTTGTACGCGTTTGCATGGATTTTTGGTAGGCACCACTCAGCTTGGGTGACCAGGTCGGTTTGATCATTCGGCTAGGGTTCCTTAAATAATTATGCCAACTGCAGCTTTTGAAATTTTGTTTGTTTGCCATCCGTTTCGCGGCGGATTCTGTTTGATGCGCAACTATATTGGGTTATATATGTATTATATGTTTGTTCCCTGCTATTTCGTATGGCGACGGTTATACTTTGTTTGCTCTCATTTCTTCGGTATCGGAGAATATAGCTTAGGGTGGTTGCCGTCTGTTTTATCCGATTTGTCCGCTTTATCAGTTTGATTTAGCATGTTTTCTATTTCACACAAGCGATCTCGATATTTAACTATTGATACTTCATTATTATTTCTATATAAATTTCAAATGTGCATTACTATTGAAAAGTGATTCTTATATAAATTTACCATGTTCTTATCTGTATTATTCATCTGCCAGACCGTCGTGTCTGATTCATCACTTTTGGTGCTCTAGGTAGCAGGCCCTTCGTTCAGAGTTGGAGTGTGTGCAGTGGCTTTGGAGCCTTGCATTTTGATAGGTTAGTTATGCTGACGATGTCATTTAGGCGTTGTGTTTGGCATTGGAGTTCGTCGCATAATTTGGTGGTAGTATTTTGTTTAGTTAGTTATATTGGATAGCTTTTATTAGCCTTTTTCTTTGGGACTTTCATAAATATGCTTTTATAATTTGTAGATTGAACATATGTGGGAAATAAATTGTCGTGTTACTGTCAGCTCAAGATTTTATGGTTTTGATTTGTTCCAGTTTGATCATGAACCTTGATTTGATGGCTTTATGCTAGCGGTTGAGTGCGACATGGAATCCGATGGCCACGAGCTCTGAGTCGCAACGCCACGTAAGCTTCTGCAAAATATTCAAGTTATGTTGGAATATTGATATCTTTATACACGCGTATTCTGGGAGAAAAATAATTATTACTCAATCCCAAATCACGATCCCGGAGATTGGACCGCTGCAAGAGTCCGGTTTTGCATGAACGTGTAATGTGGCCATGACAACCACTACAAAATGGGAAGAGGAAATCACATATCAGACCTCTGGCCTACCCCGATGATTGGACCATGGATATGATTGTGGACCCATAGTCGACCAATGAGGACCTGAACCCATGTGGTGCAGGTGGGAGTGGGGGCCATTAGGCCTACCATCCAAATACCCCCAAGACAGGAGGCGTGAATGGAAGTGGAAGAAGGCTGTTTAGTCGACAACCTTTGCGGGACCAGAGGGCCCACCTGATCAATGATCAGGACCCCACATCTGGAAGGAGACCCAGAGGTGACGTTAGTGGTTGTGGACCCCGTTTGACCACCATCCCCAGTCATCAAATCTGGGAGGCGTGAAACCATATGCATGTATCGACTGTGTCTCTGTCAGGTTGTGGGGCCCATGGGGCCTCCTGATGCCAAATCTGAACCGTAGATCCTGTGGTGGGACCCTTGTAGACTATAGACATTAGGTTCATCATGGATTTGTGTTCGTGGAAACCATCATCCTTTGTTCCAAAGGAAGAGGCGTGATGAAGCCCCTAATAATGTCGAGCTTGATGTATAGGCACTGTTTTGTCTACCATAAGTTTGCCTACTGCCCCCACCAAAGTTCATTGAATACCTGCGTTTCTTGTTGATACATGCACATTTATGCTCAGTTAGCTTCCTTAAGACTGGTTTCAAGATATGTTGTTTAAGTTAATCACGACATAAATTGAATGGAGATGTTGATTATGAAATTATCATTTTGACATGATTAAATATATGATATTTTCTTATGGGGCATTCGGCGATGAGTCTCTGAACATTTCACTTTATTGCCTTAGATCCACATTCTTTTTTTATAGAGTGATAGGTCATTTTTTCAAATTTGAAGACCTAAAATGTCTAATTTACCCTTTATTCAAAATCATCATATCCTACGATTAATGAGATATGCCATTAATAATGGTCAACTACTATTTAATTAACCAAATAAATTTCAAAAGATCCAAATAAATATAAAAAAATGTAAATAAATTTCAAAAAATGTAAATAAAATTAAAAAAAAAAGCAATGAAATTCTAAAAAAACCAATTTTAAAAAATAAAAATAAATTCGAAAGAACGCAAATTAATTTTAAAAAAAATGCAATAATTTCAAAAAATGCAATAAATTTCAAAAGAACGCATAGAAATTTAAAAAGATACAATTAAATTTCAAAAGCACCAAATAAATTTTAAAAAATATAAATAAATTTCAAAAGATGAAAATCAATTTAAAAAGACGTAAATAAATTTCAAAAGATCCAAATAAATTTTAAAAATATAAATAAATTTCAAAAGATCGAAATAAAATTCAAAATAGGTGAATAAATGTCAAAAGTCGCAATATAAATTTCAAAAGACTAAATAAAAAGACATAAATAAATTTCAAAAGACGCAAATAAAATTCAAAAGATCCGAATAAAATTCAAAAAATGTAATTAGATTTCAAAAGATGCAAATAAATTTCAAAAGATGTAAATTAAATTCTTATTTACAAAGAAACTTTAAAAAATGCACATACATTTGCCAAAACTAAGATAAATCAATTTTTCATATTTCAGAAAAATTTGCAAAAATCCAAGTATTTTTTTCCAAAACTCAGTTAAATTTATTTTAAAAAAAATAAATTTGAAAAGACGAGAATAAATTTGCAAAAAAAAAAAAAAAAGATAAATTTGCAAAAAACAATGAAAGATCTATTCAAAAAGTTAGTTAAATTTTCCAAAATGGAGATAAATTTGTTAAAAACTTAGATATCTTTGCCAAAAACTCAGATAGATTTGTTCAAAACTCAGATAAATTTATTACAGAACTCAGATAAATTTTTCAAAACTCAGCTGGATTTGTTCGATACTTAGATAAATTTATTTCAGAGCTCATTTAAATTTGTGCAAAACTCAGCTAAATTTGACAAAAATAAAAAAACTCAGATAAATTTGACAAATCAATGGAGGGCGGAGAAGATCATATCAATGGAGCACGGAGGAGATTAGATCAGATCTTGAAAAGGGTTCTTGGCTGCAACACAGATCTACAATTATGAGTCTAACAAAAAAAAAATGGAATGCAATTATGACCCAAGTCTGGACCTGACCCGAACTGACCCAAGTCTGGAACTGACTTGGCCCAGGACTTCTTCTCCGTCCCTCGACAGGCTCTGCAACAGAACGACGGACACTACAGCGCCTTGCTACTTCTTATCCGGCGACAGAAGAACTCTGACGGCCATGGCCTGTGTCTCTCTTTCTTTTCCTTCCTTTTCTTTTTCTCTCCTCCTCCCTGCCACAGCCCCTGCACGCTGCCAACTTCTTCTTCCTCTACTATACACCCACCAGCACGCCTCATCTTCCTTTTTTTTTTCTTTTCTTTCTCTTCTTCATCCTACCTGTAGAACCTCCCCTCCATAACAGGCACCAGCGCAGTAGCTACCCACTCAGCAGCCATCTCTCCATCATCCCCTCAAACGATCAACTCCAGCCCTCTCATCTCCATCCCAGGACGCCTGGCAGCAGAACCCATATCATCTCCATCTCCCCCACGCCCATTATCTTCTTCATCCCTCTCATCTCCACTATCCCTCCATCCCTCTCCTTCAGCCCGAGCCAAAACCCTTCTTAGCCAGCCCACCTATTCAGTCCATCTTACTAGCTTAAAACAACTCTGCTCAAGTGCAATCCCCACCTGCTACCTTACCTAATCAAGCCCACCTGCCAGCCCATTTGCAACCCACGAGCCAGTCTAGATAGACAAGTTCATAACTCGATCCAAAACTGAACCTACTCCACAACTGTTTCAACTCAAGTAAAGCCCGAACCCATATTCACTTGTAGCACACTACACTCATATCAACACCCTCGTAAAACATTACTTTACAAACTTCTCAACCCTCCAATCCCAGTCATCACCAGTGGCTGGCCCATCTCATCATCGTCATCAAGTCAAGGGACCCACTTCAAAAGGCTTCTCACTATCCAAAAAAAAGAAGGGGGTTTTCAACAGTTGGATTCGGGAATTTTATCATCATGCAGGTGAGATCTGTCCACTCTTTCGGCTTCAATTTTTTTTTTAATTTAATATAATCAGTGCATCTTAGATTATTATTGTCATTATCA
Organism: Camphora micrantha; assembly: GCA_003546025.1. NCBI lineage: Eukaryota > Viridiplantae > Streptophyta > Magnoliopsida > Laurales > Lauraceae > Camphora > Camphora micrantha. Next base: position 21,134,299 of record QPKB01000012.1, on the reverse strand, counting down.
TTTTCGCATTTATTTATTTTCATCATATTCATTTTAACATGTTCACATTGGTGTCATAACTCGCTTAATTGTGTGCGTCCTAGATTTCGTATTACCACTATTATCGCATTCATTTTCATTCATCATTAGGTATTAATTCATAGACTTGTCATCATTTTCATAATTAGATCCCATTCTCCCTTTTCGATAACTTAGTCTTTTAGGGACTAGGAGAGCGGTGGTAGGCGGGCTGGCCCTTTCATGGGGTCAGCCCATCTATGCGCGCTCCATTGTAAAAAGAGATGAATCGTTAGATTAGGTTCCATGCACACCCCTAGTTAGGCCATTCTAGCCCCATATTTATAAAAATCCAAAAAAAATCAAAGAATCCCAAAAATCAAGAAAAAGATTTTACTTTTCTTTTCTTCATGCAACCTCTGCCAATTTTCACCGTTGAGCTTCATGATATTAGGGTAGGCTATACCTGATTCATGAATTAATTGATATTTGAAAAGGAATTTTTAGCACATGCTATATTTTCAAAACTATCTTTCACCCATGCTTTCATTATCATTTCAATGCACTAAGTAACACTCACTTTTAGGTGTTAGTGACCGCGACATCGTCCACCCTTTTACGCGACTCCCTAAGTCTTACGGCGATAGCCTCCTAGCGAACTCCCCATGATTAACAGTGGCACACAGGTCCCTCACTCTCTCCTAGATTAGGTTAGCTAAGTGTGTATCCATCATCAACGTGCCCTAAGCTATTATTGGTTTTAAGATGGGCCTGACGAACGATAGTTCACTTCTCTAGGATGATCTTTCCCTAGATCGACCGGGCGCCTTAGTCCTCCCATCTTTAGACCAACGTTGTAGTGGGTACCTAGGCTTTCATTTTGCGCATCATGTCACATGTGCTTTTGACCCTAGCCTTTTTCAAGCATCCTTACATGCATGTTTTTCAAATAAAGCCTACCCTTTCCCCACCAAGGGATTCGAGGAGGGTATCCGATGAACGGAGTTGATCCCCCTCAATGAATATTGGCACCCAACCCCTTTTTCTATCTTATTTTATTTTATTTTATTTTGTGTTTTAGCTGGATGAAAGAAGGTAAACCGTGCTTGACTTTCCTTTGGGACTATATTTGGATGATAGGAATGCCTTTATTGCATATAATGATTAATTATAACCTTAGTCATCATTTCTATCGGATTTGAAGCGATTTTATGGTATGATTCATATTGAAATCTTGTGTGTTTGGGCTATGATAAGGAACTATTGAAACCAAGTTTTTGTATTGGAGAAGCTTTTCCAAAATGACAGAAATTCTGCATTATGCAAATTTCATAATTTGTTCCTATTTTTGCGGTTTGTTTTCGATGTGTTTCAATCCGAATCATGCATGCCATGCTGATTTTTCTGTTTATGCATCTCTGAATTATTTTTCCCGTCAGTCCAGAATTATGCAATTTCAATATAAAATGAATTTTCTAAAATCTCTGAGTTGAACCAGTCAAAATATGTAAATCAGACTGCAGCAGTTTTTGAAAACATGTACCCTCTTTTCGAATCCCTGATTCAATGACTTCTAATTTGAATAAAGACTTAACTGATTTTTATTTTAAAATACTCCCATACCAGTTGTCTTTTAGTGATATATGGTTTCAACTGATTTCAATTTTCATGAAATTATTAAAAATTGGACAGCGGGTCTGAGTCATGGACTCTGCACTGCAGAAAACTCAGCATGTTAACTGGGATTTATGCACATAATCAAAAGGAATCCTTTTCATTTAAAATTCATGAAAAAAATCATATGAGCTTCCCCTTTGGGTCTATTAAATATCATACAAATTTCAGATTAATTGGAGCTTTATAGAATTTACCAAAATTCAGAGAATGGACCCCGGTCATGGACCAAATTCTGCAGTTCAGAAAATCCAGCAGGTTAACTTCGATTTGTGTGCCTAATCATGAAGGGTTATGTTAATTCAAAATTCATGAAAATTTTACAGGAGCCTACTCTTCAGGTCTTTTAAGTCTCATAAAAGTTTTAGGGTAATTGGAGGTCTGTAGAAATTATAAAAATTCAGAGCGTGGACCTATGTCATGGGCCAGATTCTGCAGTGCAGAAATTTCAGCATTTTTTTATTCGGATTTGTGTCCACTATTTCATAAGGTTCCAATACTCAGAAAAATCCAGAATTTAATATGGGACTTTATAATCACATAAACTGACTCCATATAAAATTTGAGACCGATCCAAGTTACAGAAAAATTATTAAAAATTGGGAAACAAGCATGTAGCAACCCATAGAACTCAGGATTATGTTACCTATTTCATATTTCGGCTATTTTTCTTTCTTTCCTTCCAAATGCATGGAACTTAGTCTTCTCACTCATCGCGGATCTTAAAGATGGATTGAAACCCCATAACAATGACCCAAAATAATATTGATGAGACCATCATGCGTCGCCGGTGGCATTGTGATGAGTGGGACCCTTAATTTCCTGCATGGAGGCGATCAAACGGAGTCATGGCCGTTTACCATGACTGGCGATCACAGTTTTTTACCATTTCTAGGATTAGTCGGAAATCCTCGGAATTGGTTGGTACTATTGAGTATCGCTCTGTATAACACTGTGTTTCCACCCACATCGGGTCCGGAAATCACATCCGACAAAAGGGAAAAGAGCTCTCTTTATATAAAGTGAAGGTGGGTCCCACAACTGAAAAGACTTGTTGGGCTTAAAACATAGGTTTCCGAGCCTCGGATGGGGTTTGACAAAGAAGGGAATAACTCTTGACGAAAAATCTAGTTTCTGAAAAGTACATATTTCGCGGGGTTTGGAAATATCGAAAATTGTGTTTAGATTTTGTGTAAAAAGACTGTTTTGCCCTTGAAGTTGGGAAAAGCTGGGTCTTGGGGTCTCGAACAGGGACAGAGTGAACACGAAAGTTGTAGAGGCAAACAAGATCAATCAATTAGAGTTAAAACATGAATTTTTCAAAATCATGGATGTTGACACCAAAATTGTCACTTTGTCTCTTCACACATTCTCAATATCAAAAAGCTACATGAAGCCATATCCTACTACAAATAGGCAATGCCACTTCAAGCATCAAATCTTGTCAGAATCAAACAAAAACTATAAGATCCTTCAAAACAGTCAAAAGCGGGATACACATGAAGTTTCAGGCCATTTCAGCATCATTTGGTTTAACTTCACTCCTTCGGCAGCTGAACAGGCGCTCCTGGCGGCGACAGTGTCAAAGACATCAAAACTTTGATTAAAGCCTATGGATGATCCCAAAATACCTCCAAAAGGCTCCGTGTCAAATTTCAAGTCAAACCGACAACGTTTAACCCTCCATCAACCCTCAAGCAGTAAAATCAAGCCTCTCGGCAGCGAGAACCACCGAGGCCATTATTCATAAAACAGAGCATATGGGTGGCTTCAACATGCTTTCAAAGGGCTGCACGTCAAATTTCAGCTCATTCCGACAACGTTTGACCCGATTTTGACGCTCAGAAACAAAATCAAGCCCCCGGTGGCGGACCTTCCCGGGACCATGACATCCAAATCGGAGCTAATGGATCGTCTCAAAATGACTTCAATAGGCTCCCCATTAAATTTCAGGTCAATCGGACATCGGTTGACCACACATCAAAGCGTGGCATCTCCCTCGCAACAAAATCAAGTCCGCTGGCGACGGGACCCCACATGGCTCCAAAACTCTAACAAAAGCCTATGGTTGGTCTTATCTACTGCTCAGGAGGCTCCACCTCAAATTTTAGGTCATTCCGATATTGTTTGACCTAGTTAGGCTTCTGACGGCAAATCGGCAGCTCTGCGCGACAAAATCTACGGCTTTCCCAGAAAATCGAAAACTTTGCTCTCCGATATGCAAGGCTTCTCTTCAAGTCTTCTACAAGGAAATCAGGCCAAAACTTGTGCAAAAAAGTCAGAAAAAAATATCAAATAAAAAAAGAATCAAAAAATCGGAGAAGCGGCCGAAAGACGGCGACCAAAGGGAAAAAATCCCTCATGTTCGTCGGTGACCCTGGAAATCCGGGCCGTCTGGTTTTCGCCGGATGGCTATTTTTCCCACCTTTTTCATGTTTCAAGATTTCCAACCCTTGTGATTTTCCAAAATTCTGACTTTTGAGGCTCATAATCCATCGATCTTCATCAACATCACGGATCCACCGTCAAGAGCTTCATGTCATCATTGATCACTTTGAAATCACCAAACGACCAACAAAGAAAGTACACTTTCCGTTCGACCATTCAAGAAATCGACAGGACAAATGTTATCAGCCCACCGGTATCAATCAGTGTCTGAAGTTGTGTCGCCATTAGACATCAAACAACATGTGGATCCATCGGCGATCGTCACAAGAAGAATTTTAAAAGACGCAGTATGGCCCACGACTTTTCAAATGCCCCGGCGACCACTTAATGCTGTTAATTGACCCGTTTTATGGAAAATAAATACGGTCGTTAACTCATTATTTTGGACGGCCCAATTAAAATCAAGGAAAGAGGAGTTACAAATCAAAGCAATCATGGCATTAAAACCATGAAATTCCTCTTATCATGGAGATTAAAAGCGATTAAATGCCCATCATTCTCCATCGGCCAATCAAAAGCCAAGAAAGAGGAGTTATAAAATAAATGAATTAAGACTTGTAACTCCTCTCGTCATGGAGCATCAATTCCATCAATTCTCCGATCATGGAGCATCAATGCCATTAATGCCCATAAACCCACCCCATGGCTTCCAAAAGCCTATAAAAAAGGGGTCATTCCAAGAAGAACGGATCCAGAAATCCAAGAGCCAGACACACACACACACAGAGGAGTGAAATCCAAGAAGAAAAGAAGCCTTGTTATTTTGAAGAACTTCTGCTGCAACAAACACCACAAGGTGATTGAAGTCCCTTGGGGGGCCACCCCCCCAAGGCAAGGCCTTCTCTTTTTCTAGCCAACATAGCCTAGAAGCGGCTTTTCAGCCTGTCTACTCGGTTTTTTATTGGATATAGGACCTCCCCTTGGTCATTATCGTCTAAAAATCTGAAGTCCAAGCCAAGCCAGAAGAATCAAAGCACCTTACGTTCTCATCTGAAGGACACTGGCGAAGTCCATACATTACTTGCGACCGTCGATATGAACGTGTCCCCGCAATCTCTTGAGAAGTCAAAATTCCTTTTCTTACTTTTCTATTATATTTTGTATTTTTTCTAAAGGGACAAAAAAATCGCAATTCTTGTCTTTTATTATTGATGAGATTCGCCTTTTACGGCATTAAAAAAAATCTTGTCTCTTTTCTTAAATATATGTGCAATGGAAAGTTAGAAAAAAAATTGATTTCTTTTTCTACTTGTGAAGTTAGATCTTCGGATTATCATTTCTAAACTCCAAGTAGAATAAAAAATCTGGCATACCTGTACAAAATGTTGATGCCCGCTCCTTTCCACTCCGCCTGCCTCTCGGTATCCCCGGGACGGGCGGAGGAGAGAGTGGAAAACAAGAGCCGGGTCCATCAAGTTGGCATACCCGATGGGACACATTCATTTGAAAACGTCATGCTTAGATTCTTTGGCTCCTTTCTAGTTGGTGGCCTAATTGCATCTAAAAAAAAATAAAATGAGATGGGATTTTTGGAAATTTCTATCTTTGAGGTTATTTCCACTCTTTCTGATTTCACAAGAAAAAAAAAAAAAAAAAAAAAAAAAATCTGATTTCTCTTTCTTGGATTCAATTTTGAGAAACTTTGATCATTTTCTCTCCGAACTTGATAGCTCGCAGAAATGTTTGTAGCTATTGTTCATATTGAGGATTTGGTCTTTTTTTTTCTCTTTGATAAGTTCAATAGGGATTTAAAAAAAAAAAAGGTGTCTAATTTCAAAATCTTCAAAAAAAAAAAAAAAAAAAAATCAGTTTTCTCCCTCTTTTGGATTCAAATTAAAGAAACTTTGGTTCTTCCATTTCGGACAATGGCTCGCGGAAATCATTTGTAGCCAACGTTTGGATTAGGAGAGGCCATTCGCTTTCTTTGATGGATCCATTAGAGATCTTTTAGAAGAAAAAAAAAAGGGAAAATTTTCAAATTTTCTCTCTTTTGGATTCAAATTTGAGAAACTTTGGTTTCTTCTTTTTCGGACAATGGCTTGCGGAAATTGTTTGTAGCCAACGTTTGGATTGGGAGGGCCATTCGCTCTTTTTTATGGGTCCATTAGAGATCTTCCAAGAAAACTCTTCAAAAAAAAAATAAAATCACTAAGGGTTACACCAATTGCGTTCTTTAACCAAAGTGGATTTAAGAAAAGCCTTGTCTAGAGTGTGGAGACAGCTAGACTGTTCAGGGCAAGAGTCCTCCAAACGGGTTCATTAAGTAATCTTACCTTTACCTGGGGGCTGATCTATCTACTAAGGTTTCAGAAGACCGAATTGGAAACCTATGTGTACTTTTCAAAAAAAAAATTCAAAAAAAAAAAAAAAAATTGTTCGAACAAAAAAAAAAAAAAAAAAAAAAAAAAAACCTTAAAAAAAAACCTTAAAGAAAAAAAAAAAATTCGCCATTTTTTGCTTTAAATCTAAGAAATCTTGGTTCTTTCCCTTTCGGACAATAGCTCGAGCAAATCGTTTGTAGCTTGCGTTCAGACTGGAACACCACTTGCTCTCTTTAATGAATCCAATTTTGACCTTTCAAAAAAAAAAAAAAAAAAAAAAAAAAAACTTCCATCATTTTGGGTTCAAATATGAGAAATCTTGGTTCATTCCCTTTCGAATGAAAGCTTGCGGAAATCACTTGTAGCTTCCGTTCGGATTGGAATACCATTTGCTCTCTTTTTTTAATCCAATTTTAACCTTTCAAAAATCTCATCTCGTGTCCATTCCAAGGATGTGATTTCCAACATTTGTGCTTAGCAGTGCTAGTACGCCCTTTCGGGTCTATTGTATTCGCGACCAACACATTTGTATCTCCAACCTTATATCATCTTACCTTAAGTGAGACTCGCTTCTTAGTAATATAAATTAAGGTTTATAATTGCTTTTAACAGTCATTAAAATGCTCACTCTGCGCCTCCTATACTTGTGTTTAGAACAATTGTACCCTCTATGACTCTTTGGCTTCTTCATCTCGCTTGGGCTGAACCATGTTCCCTCGAGCAACTTGAAAAGACAAAACCATAGTTCTTTTCCATTTATGATCACCATACTCTTGTGATTACTAATAAATGTGGTCTTGTTTCAAAAGTTTTCTAAACTAATAATGGCAGCTTCATTGACCATCACTTTTGATGAGAATTAGTACCAGCTCATACTTCAAGAGAAGCAAAACAAGTGCACTCACAAAAGCCCTGCTAACTGCCGAAGCGTCATCTCCCTCGGCAACTCTCAAAACACCGGGTCGACCTCTACTCGCTGGACCATTGTCTTCAGGTCACTGGGACCATTCCCACTTTTCGTAGAAGTAACCGCACCTGCTAAGAGGCAAAAGATCGCCCGATGACAGGTGCGGAGATGGCATGGCAGGGGAAGAGAGGTAATGGCCGCTGAAATCGGGGAAAGAATAATGGCCGCTGGTAGTGAAATTTGTGGCTACTGGATGTGGGGCGCAGGTGGCTGGCTGCTGGCACTTGGGAGATTTGTGGCCATTGAGTGGGGTAGTTGGGATATTTTGCAAGCTTAGGTTGTGAGTTTGCTGTCATTATAGCTGAACTTGAGACGCGATGACGGAGATCTTTAGGACCTTGGACAGACTTGGTCAAAGAAGAAGAGTTACAGGTTTAGGGAAGAGCTTTCTAACAAGCCAGAATTAAAATTTTCTAAGAACAGTACCAGAAGCTGTGATTTTCTAAACTACGGTAAAAACCTTAAAAAATGTGTTAGTGGTCAAATTGGTCTTTATGGACCTCGGATGAGTTCGGACTGAGCATAAAAGTTGTTGGGCAAGTTGAGACCGTAATTATGAGCTCAAGAAGCAATTTTTATAAAATTTCCAAAATGCCCCTGAAAAACCTCGAAATTCTAACTAAACCCGGAAAAAGTCAATTTCTCACTAAAATCCTCGGAACTATTCGGAACTAATCCCAACTTAGCTCCAATTGCAAGAAACTCTCGATTAACCTCTAATCATGGGTCATTAGTCACTAAACGTAATAATTAAAAAAACGGGTTCTTACAATGAGCATTTGTGAGCATTTGAGGCTTTGTATAGCTTACCAGAGGAAAAAAAGTGATGCACTGCGTTGACCACAGAGGAACCTATAATGTGCCATGTGGCTGTGAAGAAGGTGCCTGAGAAGCCATCCGAGCTGGGAGAGCTATCAGTTTTTAGAGAGAAAACTGCCCTTTCAATCTCTTCTGCATCCTGGACTTTGGTCAGTTGAAGGTTCTGTACTGAAGAGACCTTGCTGCTGCCAATGTCAAAAAGGATTTCAGCTGGGTCTGAATGAGGAGGTTGTTCTGTTATGAAGTGGTTGACTGCCAAGAGCTAGATTTGTTTGGGATCGTCCACCCAATTCCCGTCAGAAAGGATCCTATCAATTCGGTTGACAACTCCTCTGGATTTTGCATAAGCATGAAAGAAGGCAATGTTCTTGTCTCCTTAAAGCCATCTAATTTTGCATTTTTGGTTCCAGTGAGTATCTTTGATTTGTATCTAGTTGTGAAGAGAAACCTTAGCCTCTGTAAGTTCTTAGTGGAGGATCTCCATCTTGGACTTTTAATTCAGCTACTTTGACTTTTAGCTTGATATCCCCGAGGACATTCTTGTTCCAAACCTTGAGGACCTGTTTCATCGATTTTGGGTTTTGAGCTAAGATGTATTGAGAGTTACCTACTATGCTTGAGTTCCAATTGTCTGCAACTAGATTGAGAAATTCAGGATGGTGGATCGACATAGCTTAAATTTAAAAGGCACATTTGCAGAGGAAGGCCGCTGATACTGAGAGACGAGCAGGGACAGTGGTCTGAGGAGTACTTTGGAAGGTGAGAGCAGAGGGGATCTATAGATGTAGAGTGCCATTTGTGATTGCTAAGAGCTCTGTCCAATCTAGTAGCTACGTAGCTAGTACCCCTACGATTGTTAGACCACGTAAATTTGTTGCCTGTGAAGCCCATGTCTTGCAAACCTGAAGAGATCATCATCTGCTGGAATTCAGTATTCAGGCGGGAAGGCCTCAAGCTTAATTTCTCCGAAGCAGATAGAATAGCATTGGAGTCGCCCAAGACACACTAGGGGAGATTTGTGGATGCCTTAGAAGATAAATAATCCCACAGGATTCTTCTGAGAGATAACCTTAGAGGTTCATAGGTTGTTGCTTGGCCTAATTAAAAAACACCTATTAAAAAGCGCATTGTAAATGTTATTGTTAAGCCTAAAAAAGAATTTTTCGTGTGGGATGTAGGAACACAAGGCGGGAGTGGATGTAGACATTTGGCCAAACCACTATACATAATTGTGTTATGGTGAATGCTTATGGTGATTGTTTACTTTGATAGCTTCCGCACTTCATTTTCATAATCATCAATTGAACTTAATTTCTTAAAGAAGTTAAAAAAATTTATAATTGCCTTAAAAATTAAGCTCATGGTTCATCCCCCTCTAGGGTTTGGAACCCATACTTTCAAACATTTGGTATCAAAGCTAATGACGACTCAATTTCCGGTGGGAGAGAGTGTGAGACCCCAATCCGCCTGGGTAATCCCTTGAGGTAAGACCGAGCCAAGTGATCCTGTGAGCCAAGAAAGAGGAATCCATAAGAGTAATGGTGGAGTGCTTCGGTAGGTGCCATGGGGCTTTGTCCAAGTCCTACATTGGAAGTATCTAAGTCCTTATCCTGAACTTATAAGTCAAACCCCGTTTTAATTCAACACGCGTTTTAAAGTTGTGTAGTCCTAGATCCTAAAAGAACTTTGGAGTTATGTATGCTTGGGTAGGAGCAGTACTAGGTGGGTGACTACTTGAAAAATTGTTACACCCCGACCCGAGTTAATCAAGATTAACTCTAATTAATCAAGATTAATGTGGATTAAGCATGATTAATCAACTTAATGATGATTAATGACTAAGATGGGTCAAATTAGTCTCGAGCAAATGAATTAAGTATGATGGAATGAGTTTGAAAGAGATTGGCTTGATAGAATTGATTTTAGACCCAAATTAGTGAAATTGAGGACTTTTTCGTAAATACGAGCTTTAACGTATTTCATCGAATGTGATGAAAATTGATACCATCGTGTGTATCTCAACGAGTACGTCAAATTTCATAATACACTCGAGTTCATTTGAGTTGAAATGAATCAAATCGGCTTTCATTTGACTTAAATTGAAAATATAGTGAAGTACATGGGTTAAAATGTAAACTAGGTTATTTATATGAGTTGAGATGACCTCAAGCCATTTCAGTCGGTGGCTTCATCCTAGCATCCCAACAATAGAGAGAGTGAGCTACTTCTCTTCATAGTTTTCTTCATCAAAAGTGTTGAAAGGATAAGTTGGTGTAGATTTAGAGTTGCCTTTAGTGTCCTCATCTTCTTGCTTGGTCTTCTTGGAGTTAAGGTTGAAGAATATCTCAGATTTATTACAAGGTTTGGAAATTGGTGGTTTTGCATCAAGGAGAGAAAGGGGTTTTGTGTTGATTAGAGCTAAAGGCAAGTATAAACTTTTTCCTTGAAATTATATGCTATTGGAAAGTGGGATTGTTGTCTATCTTTGTGTTTTAGTTTCTTTATAAGTGATTTGATTTGGTTTGTGAATTTCTTGAATGATCATGATAGTGATTGAATGATGGAATAGAAGTGATTTATGGTGTTTAAATGATGATTGAGGAGACGACAGGAGGTTCCTATGTGTTATGTGCAGGTTATGAATGGATTGGGAGTGAAAGAGAGAATGATTCAGAATTCCGGAATGGAATTCTGAAGCGTTTGCTCGAGCGAACAGGGAGTCCGCTCGAGCGAACTATCTTCTGTGAGTGTTCGCTCGAGCAAATATAGATATCGCTCGAACGAACAAGGTTCTGTTTGGACTGACAGAATTTTTGACGAGTTCACTCGAGCGAACAGGGAGTGCGCTCCTGATCCTGATACTGTCAGGGTATTAACTATGAGCGAAATTTGGGCCAATCGGTCGGACTGATGGATTTTGGATTTTTTGGTTTTTACGTGAAATTGGACTACGTCTTGTGAGTGTAAATACTTCCCCAATTAGTTTAAGACTAATCATGGGTTAAATTGAATTATTGAGAATTAATGATGTTTTAAGAAGGGTTCCATGATTGAACCATAATAGATCGATAATGGTCTAAACTCCATGGGTGTTAATTACGGGGACTCATAGTGCACATATTAAATATATAATGTGATGTCCATCGAGAATAACTTGTGCATTAGGAAACCAATAGTTACACCCGAATGGTTGTTTAGAATTGAGATAAGATTGAGTAAAACCATAAATAGTTAATAATTCTCTCATTATATAATTGAATTGTTCATTGAGTCTGACACTACATAGTGATTTCTATAAGCTCTTTGGAGCTGTTACTGCTGCAGCAGATTATTTGGGAGTGTTCCGGAACTCCGTGGTGATATCAGTTGTCCTTGGCCCGGTCACTGATAAATCCCACAATATATGATTCCTTCCGTATGGAAGATGTGATTCCCTCTTTTTTTAGGAAGATGTGATATGAATTGAAATGAAATGCTATTGTAGTTTTGGCAAATAATAAAAGACTCATATTGATTTGAAATAAATGGTAATTGTATTGGTCTACATTATTTAGACAGATTAAATTATGAATTAGCATGTTAAATCATGTGATTGTTTATACATTGCTGAATTGTCAAATTCATAGTGTTATTAATGGTATTACAGGCACAGCTGCCCATGCCGGTTCTTCTAAGGCCTCAGCTTCAGCGGTGGAGACCACTCCGGTTCCTCCAGGAGGATTAGTAGAGTGAAAATGAGACGAAAACAATTGTTGTTACTTTTGAAATGTTCACACTTTTGATCATTGTATTGTATTTAAATGTGCAAGTAATTAATGTTGTATATGATGTAAATGTACTTTTGGTTTTAACATAAGCAATATATAGTTGTTTATATTCTGCATAATATGTAATTGATATCCCTTGTGAATTTTATGGTGATTGAAGTTCACGGGAGTAAGTATGTGCCACGACTCGAGATTATCTTAATATTGGGCTCGGGTCGTGACAAAAATTCTCATGCGTGCACCGGGTCCAAAGTGGATAATATTATACTGAATTAGGAAGGGTTGTGACATAGTCTAATTGATAGTCAATAAGCTATCATGATAGGAAACTGACGGGAACCAAGGCTTGCTAAACCATATATCAATGTTGGATGCCAAATTCTTAAAGGATCATGACAAAAGTGAGAGTGATAAAAGAAAAAATGTAATTGATAAAGCAATTATGGAACAACTTGAGTGTCCTTATAAACAAAGTGGTTTTGTTTTTTCCATTTGACATCAAGGTTGATGATAAAGAGGAAGAACAACCACATGATGGACTTACACAAAGTGGTTTTATTTTTTTGTTTGACATCAAAGTCAATGATAAAATGGAAGAACAACCACATGAATGACTTGATATTTTTTGAAAAGAAATAATTCTCCATCTATGATGATACTATCACAGCCCCGCCCATGTGAACGCACGAGGACATCCTAGGAGGTCACCCATCCTCGTATTGCTCCCTCCCAAGCACGCTAAACTTCAGAGTTCTTATGGTTTCCGGAGCTGCACGGTTTTCAAAGGCCTCTTGCTAAGTTAATACGGGGTTTGACTTATAAGCCCAGGGATCTGGATAGCTCATTTCCAGTGTGAGACTCATGTATTCCTCACATTGCAAATCCAGTCCACATGTTGATCCTTCTAATCGCCAACCCAACTCAGTATGAAATTGTTCGTTTTGGCCCATGTGCATGCACGAAAAGTTCCCTGGAGGTCACCCATCCTAGTATTGCTCTCGCCCGAGCATGCTTAACTTTGGAGTTCTTACGGTTTTTGGGGCCGCATGGTTTTAAAAGGCCTCATGCTAAGTTAATCCGGGGTTTGACTTATAAGCCCAGGGATCTGGACAGCTCATTTCCAGTGTGGGACTCAAGTATTCCTCACAATGCAAACCTAGTTCATATGCGGACCCTTCTAATCGCCCTTCTTCAGGGGGGTCACAATCGTGGGGCGTTACAGATAGACTCCTTGAATATAAGAGTGATTTGTTTTCAAATATTAATGAACTCGATTTGGATATGTTACGGAGGTTAACTTGAATGAGAAAAAAATTGTCATTTCGGATAATTATTTTGTGTATTTGAAAGAAGTTGATATTAATATTTAGTAGGATCCCGAAACGTTTGAGGTAGCTATTATAGGGAAAAGGTCAATATAAGGTCTTAAACAGGCAAACAATGGTATCTGAAATAAAATTATATTATTAAAATTTTCAGTTTTCAATTTTCAATTTTCAGGAACACACAGTTGACCATTGTGTATATCTCAAGGTTAGTGTGAACAAATTTATGATTTTTCTCCTCTCGATTGACAAGACTTTATTGACCAGTTATGTTCTTGAATGATTGATAAAACCAATGAATACTTTAATAGCAATGTCCAAGCAGTAATACAAATATAACATGTACATAGGAAGGAATTAGAAAGTTAGTATTTCTAGTTGAAGTAGGACTTCTAATAGTATTAATAGTAAGTTACTAATTGTTGTGGAAGTGAAACTTCTATAATCATTGGAAATGGGAAAGTTACTAATTCTTAATGGGAGTTGGACTTCTATTTTAATTAATAAAAGGAGGTGTCTTTGTGCTATAAAAGGAGGAGAGAAGCCCCCTTGGACGTCCATACAAGGAGAGCACGCCCAGTCCCCTATTTTGTGCAACTATTGCACACCTCTCTCTCCTCTCTTTCTCTTCTAGTTCCTTGGAGTTTCTAGTTGGATTTTCTCTTGCAGTTTCCACCAATCTTTTTGAGAAAAGAGATCTGATACTGGGTCATAGCGTGGAAGACAACAAGGTCTTGGAGATCATAATTTACTTCAAGAAGAGTTCTTGATCTAGCTGATTGTCTTCTTCTCCATTAGAGCACTACCGGGCTCCAAAGGTATAATCTGCTTATCTGATTGTTGTGGGTTATTTTGGTTGCATGGTGCTGCTGATTTCTATCTATTAGATAGGTTCTATTGCTGTACATGATTGATGAGACGGAGGGGTTGCATCCTGGATATTGTTTATGGGCTTATGGGCACTTAATCCCTGAGTCAAGTGGGTCAAAAGTTTTAAAAATCTGTTCATGAGGCCTACCTACTTTCAACAATTTTGACTCTGTAATTTCGATTCAATTGATGTACATATGCTAAATCTACCTTTGAGCTTGGTTTTGATGGATTTTGGCCATTGATGGATGAGTTTTCTCATTTGGAAGGTCAATGGCCCGGCGTTATGATGATGGATGGATCACAGAAGTTCTTTTGTGTTTCTTTATGTCAATGTGATGGATGGTATGGATTGGAGATGGTTTGATAGGGTTTTGATTGGGAATTGGACTGAAGAGGTAGAAATTTAGATTTTCAAAATTGGCATAAGGTGCATGTACCTGGTCGACTGACTTGCAATGTGGTCGACCGGATACACTAAAACTTGAGAAAGACAGGTCTTAGTTAGATTTCCTGAGTTTTTTCAGTCTCGTGTTCTCGATGGACCAGACCCTGTCCTCGATCGACTGACAACACAAGATTTGCAGGGTTTAGCTGGGAGCTAGACTTCTCCCTCAAACATAGAAAGCCTGTGTTCTCGGTCGACCAGACTCTGTTCTCGGTCGACCGACAACGTAGGGATTTCAGTGAACAATGCTGAGAGCTTGGACATCTTTTAGCAAGGATCTCTAGTGCGTACGGTCGACCGCCTAGGCCAGGAGGTCAACTGGGCACACAGAGAATTCTGTGATCAAGCCATTGCCTGCTAGGTGCTTGACTTCAATTTTCCTAGAGTACTCGGTTGACTGACCAGGCCAGGAGGTTGACTGAGTGCACTGCAATAAGTGATTTTTCAGTTTTCACATTCTGAGGTTGTGATCGTTTGTGGGCCATTGACCATCCAAGTGGACTTCTATTGATGTGTAAAGCCCGATTCAATGGTGTGGCTCAACCTTGACTCGTGTGGACCACCAAGTAGAGTCTAGGTCTTGGAATTAACGTCGATTCGATCCTTAAACGTCGTTGCAGATGCCCGTAACTTTAGGAGCACCAAACACAGTATCTTTGGTATCTGAAACTCCATTTAGGGATCCAATTAATGGAAATGAACTTGGACTTGAACGTGGACCATTACTTAGGAATGGAACTTGATATTCCCTTTGATTCCCTTGATTTGGAGATTTACCTTATCTATTACATCACTATCACACTCTTATCCTTTTTGTTGTTTATACTTGTTAATTAAATGGAAAATGGATGACCTGAACCTATAATTACTCAGAGGTGACCTGGTGATGTAATTGGGTGAACATTGACCAATGTCTGTGGCTAGACGGGCCTTTTTATGGCCTAAGTATGGATGTACGATACCCTAGACTGGAGAGGCTGTTTATTAAGGACTTATAGCTTAGTATGGATGAGTAGGGACTGCTTATCATTGGAAATAGACATATTACTTCCTTTGGACTGTTTTAGACCAGGCCATGTGTTTGATGGGACTTGGTATGGATCCAATGATTGGACTTAGACCTAAACTGTGTTTCATGGATCGAATTGGTACTTGGACCTCTTAGGGGCTTTGTTAGGACTTTGTTCACGCAAAGCAAAGCCTAGACAAACACAAACGTGTATTTTTTTTCATGAGTCGGCATAGACATTCACTCAGTTGTTCTAAGCTCAGTCTATTGACTGATCATCTCTGGTAGGAACTATTTATGAGTGATGAGTGAGCTATCATGATGAGCTATGTTTTAAACAAACATTGTGATACCGGGTCCGGTCTCTGAGTGATGAGTGATGAGTGTTGAGTGTTGAGATGGATGAGTGTTGTTTTGCGGGGCTCGTCATTCCTTAGCACTGGTGAGATTTTTCCACCGCGACTGTATTCAGTATGAGAGAGTCGCGGCATAATATCCCGCAGTGTTCTAGCTTGTGTGAATGTGCCATATTGATGTCTGTTAGACTAGATCACCTATGTATCCTGATTCTAAATGCTTTTTCTTGCTCAACTGCCCAGATTATGTATCATTATTAAATCTCTTTAACTTTATTATCGTCTCTACTCCTTTGATGTATACATCCTATGTTACTTGTATACTGTGACTTGCTAGATCTTTGGATCTAACCCATTCTTGGTGCTTAGGTAATGACCCTCATTATGAGGACGATGCGATCGTCGAGGCGCCTATAGCTGGTGACTATGGTTAAGGATCAGTCAACCTGGAGGTCGAGCTGGAGGATGGAGTGCCAGTACTAGGGGTCAGAGAGTACATTTCTATTTTTGGGGTTTGAGCTATTTTTATAGTGAGCTGGGTAGTAGTTGAAATATGTAATAAACTTTTGATTTTCATAACTTTGATATTTTAGGCTGGACTTTAGCCCTACACATTTGCTATAGATATTTGATACATTATATTTGCTTCCGCTGTTATTACATTTGCTTCCTCTACATTTTATATACTTCTGCAATTTAACCATTGTTATCATATTGTTCAAAAAGTTTTAAATTGGACCTCACTACTGATCTATGATCTTGAAAGTTTTCGGATTTTCCGGGAAGTAGCGCGCCAGCTTCGGGTGCCTTAACGGTTTTCTCGGTATTCGAAATTGGGGCGTTATAATCTAGAGCACCGAAACTCCAGAACTGCATAGTCAAAAGAACCTTTGGCCTAGTCATGGTGACAGCCCAACATCAGTGCTCTCTAATTGAGAGGATATAGCCAAGGTAGTAGCCAACTAGTAAAGTAAGTTTTTTTCGATTTATGATTCAAAAAGTATGACTAATTCATAATGCACAGTTTGCCTAGTGGACTATTATCTGACATCTTCTAATTACTTGTCTATGATTTCAATTTGATACAGCATGTGTTAATGGTAATTCATCATATTTTGCTGAATCGTCGTATTCACGATGCCACTCTTGGTGTCACAGATTCAGTTACAGGAACTGTCGTTGCGGGATTCCAGGAGGCAGAGGAGGGGAACTAATACCTTCTCCGGGTTGAGAGCAATGGGTTCCTGTGGACATCGTCTTGTCCTTTGCTACCGAAGAGCGTACAAGAACTACACTTGGGTTTGGGAAATAGTTATTGCATCATGTTATCTTCCACTTAGTTTACAGTTATGCATATGATTAGTAATGATTTGCATTGGTATTAGGAATATGTTTTAATGAGGTAAGCATCCTGTTAGCATCATCCTTGCGGTACCTTCGTACCATTCATGTAGGTGTCAGATGTGAATTTCGACCCCCCACAAAGGAGGACATGGCTTGGGGAAATCTCCATTCATCTATATATGCTATTTAAATTTTACATCGAAAATGAAGATTCCGACTACTCAAAATTGATGGATCACGTTCGCCAGGTAAGGTATTGGCCGTAACACTGTTCTTCGACGAATGCTGAAGAAAAATGGGAGAAAATAAGTGGGTGAGTTCTTCCTTTCGTTTAATATACTGCTGACAAGACACGGCGGTTGTCCTGTCACATTGATTTGGGTCTTTTTGAGTCTCTTTAGTATGGGGTCAATTTAGGGTCTTGAGTTTAAGTCCAAATAAAGGTTAATCCTCACATAGCAAAATCATAGTATATCCAAGTAAAATAAGGAAAATAAAAGGGGCGAGGTGCCAAATATTTATGAAGAGGATCGGCCCCGTTCCCGGTACCCCCTTCAGATCCATTGGCAAAATAAGGTTTAAAGGCTGATTTTTCAAACCAAAATGATGATGCAAATGAGACTTTGACTTGTGATTTCTGCGTTTCTCGTGTCCGATACATGAGTAATAAAAGTGAAAGGCCGAGGGGCCGTAATTTGGTTGCAGGTGGCCGATGGGCCAGTGTTTGTTTTAGGGTGGCCGATGGACTGTGTTTGCTTAAAAATGTGTGCGAAATCACTCATCTCATCTCGTCATTCTCATTTATTCAATTTTAGAAATCAGTTCTTCATTTCCTTTTATCAGTAAGTTCAATTAAATATCTGGCACGTTTATGAAAGAAATAAAAGAAAAATCTTTTTGGATTTATTTCGTTGGTTTTATAGTTTTTATGGATTTTTGATATTGGGGCTAGAAGTGCCTAACTAGGGGATTTTCACTTGGAATTATGTGATTAATGCTTTATTACTGATCATCGGATTAACTTTAACCTAAGGTCCTAGACCGCCCACATCAGCTTTCCCAGTCCCCTAACGGAACCAGAAAACTGATGGGACGAAGCCTAATGCTCTAATCTGTCTAACGAGGAAGTCCGATCTAATCCTAGGGTGCAAATAGCCTATGTTCGAGAAATCTGCGCCTAAGTGGCTTGTTAAGTGTGATTTATGTTGGTTTGGTTTGTTTTAATTATGAGTTGATTAAAAGTTAGAATGAGGGTGTTTTACGGTTCTATTTAAGCTATTAAAGGTTCCGGAATTTCAAGTTTTAATTCGAAAGGTGAAACGACACCGAAATCAGCAAAACGGAGTTGGCAGAGGACTTGGGTGAACAGATAGTGGCGCCCAAGTGGTTGATTCTGTGTGGTTTGGGTAGTGATAACGGTATTGACTTAATTTCGGAGTTTCGTGGGGTTTTGCTTAATGTAAGTCTTTGTTCTAATGTTGCTTTAGGCTCTGGGTTGATTTTATTTTAATGATTTAAGTCTGGAATTCGAAATACAACCAAATTTCACAACTCGGGCCGGACAGAGGACTTGGGCGCACTTGTACGTGCGGCTAAGTGATTCTGTGCACTTGGGCGCACTTGCAGTGCCACCCAAATTATAATTTGATGCTCTTTAGTAGTCCAACTTCAGGTTGAGGTTCCGGATGGGTTTAAATTGATTAGATTTTTAATTTTAGGGTTGTTATCGGTTATGTGAAGGTTCTGGGATGTTGATTAAGGTCGAGATTTGAGATGAATAGGGATTCGGTGATCTTGGGGTTGGAATGGGACTTGGGCGCACCTATAGTGGCACCTAAGTCTCTCTGGGTGACTTGGGCGCACCTGTAGTGGCGCCCAAGCGGTTGGTTTGTGGGTTTTGGTTTTCGGGATTTGTTCACTTAGATTCGGAGTTTCAGGTGATCTATGTCAATAAATTCTATATCCCGAAATGGATTTGAGTCTATAGACCTTAAGTGTGACTGTGGTTTGAGTTCGTGAGTCGAAACGCGACCGAAGCACGTCCCGAGGTTGGACCACGGAATTGGGCGCACCTGTGTAGGCGCCTAGGTGTCTTGGGTGACGGGTGCACCTACAGTGGCGCCCAAGGGTCTGTCTACTGGGTGGCTTCGAGTTCATTTGATTCTAGGGTGTTTCTAAGTAGGTATCGGGTATTCAGAATTGTGTCGTGAGTGAGGGATATTCTTATTCTCTGGATGTGATTTTTCTATCATCTTAATTAGGCTTTGATTAGGGTCTAAATATTGGATTGGTAATTAGGGCTTAAGGTTTGAATTTGGAATTGTTAATTAGACTTCGTCGATTAGAGTTTGAATTAGAGGTTTATTGATTAAGCTTATTAATTAGGATTTATATTAATGATTGTTATGAGTTGGTGCTTTTAATTAGGGATTCTGTTAATTATGTTTTGATTAAGGTTTATTGATTGGGGTTATTTTAATTAGGTTCTAGGGTTTGATTTGATATCTTGTCTAAATGTTTTAATTAAGGATTGGTGTTAGGGATCTTAATTAAGGTTTGAATTATAGGTTTAACCAGGATTTGGAAATTAGGATTTCGATTGATGATTTTTATTTATTAAGGTTGAGTTAGATATTTTAATTAGGTGTCTTAAACAGGGAATTTTAGATTAGGGTTGGTTAAGCTTATTAATTTACTTAGGCACGAATAGAATAACCTATGATCATCTACCTAAATCTACTTTTTATGGATCTTTCTATTTCTTTTAAATCTTTTTTTTTTTTTTTTTTTTGTTCTCTTCTCTAATTACTAAAGAGTAAGATAAGAAAGGAATAATTTTATGCTTTTGTGATTTTTTGGTATTTTATGCAATATCAATGCAACTTAACGTAGATGATGATTGATAATTCGAAGTTCAGAAGTTCAACAATCAATCATAGTCATCATAGAAAACTAAATAAAATGCAAAATGTGTAAAATGTGGGTCGGAAAGTGAGCTAGGGGACTTGGGAGCACCTACAGGGGCGCCCAGGTGTCTCCCCTGCGGGCTGTAATGAACTTGCGTTTTTTCAGCGATACTCCAACGCGATTTTCATTACTTCGTTACTAAATGTAGAGTCTGAATATGAATTACTGATATTAGAACTTTCAGATCTGAAAACGATGGAGCGAAGACCAAGATTCGAGGGATGGATCCCTTTGGCAAGGACTTGGCGCACCCACAGTGGCGCCCAAGTGCCTCTGTTCTTCTTTCTTTTCGTTTCCTCCTCCTCCTAGCAATATATTTGTGTATTCTTTCGATGCTTTTTACACGATTCATAATGTTTGGTTACAGATTCGAGGGCCCCGATATCAACTTATATGAGAATGAATTCGGATATGAGAAACGAAGTGTACGCGAATTGAAAATTGGGACTGAAACCCTACTCCAGAGACTTGGGTAGGTTTTAAAACTTTTGACCCACTTGACACAGGGATCAACTATCCATAAGGCTACAAACCCAATCTAGGATCCAAGTCCTCAAACTCAATGACCATGAATAGTAACAAACTCTATCTAGAAGATAGAAACAACACTTAATAAACAACCACGAAATCTACAACATACAAGGAAGTAGATTGTACCTTTGTAGCTTGGTAGTGCTCGAATGAAGAAGTTGATCTCTTTCTTGGATGAAGAACTCTTTGTCAAAGCAAATCAGAATCTCCAAGACCCAATATTCTTCCACGCTATGTTTCTTATCAGATTTCCTTTCTCAAGGAGATGGGTGGGATCCCCAAAAGAAAACCAACTAGAACCTCTTAGGAAACCGGAAGAGAGACTAGAAGAGGGAGAGGAGAGAGTGGCGTGTGCAACACTTGTACAAAAGAGTAATGGGCGTGAATTTCAAGGTGTCAACGTCCAAGGCTCCTTTCCTCCATTTATATCAAAAGCAACCTCATATTTACTAATTAAAATAAAAGTCTCACTTCTATTAAGAATTAGTAACTTACTATATCACAATTAGAAGTCTCACTTCAAATGGAATTACTAACTTTCTATTTCCTTTCCTTTTAGAGTTCAAGTAGAATTAATAACTATCTAATAACTTGGGTAAGCGTGGGGACCACTAGGAATTCCATAGATAGCTGGCTCCAACTAGGACATGCACCCTGACCCCACATCTCATTTGCAATCTGGGCCTGCAGTTAATTGCAAATAACTCCATTATATAAATGCAATTGAACTCCAATCTTAGGAATAAATTACAAAGAAGACCCTAAACTTCCCTATGACCACAAGTAGGCCCCTTCATCTACATCCATGGATCAATTGGACATGTCCACCAAATTGGATTCATATCTTATTATCCTTGAGACCCAGTTTATTATAGTGATCATCAGTACCTATCCAATTAACTCTTAATTGGAATGGGTGCATACTTACCAATGACAAATCCATTAATTGTCACAAGGGGATAATGTGGATAGATTCTATCTTGACAATGGAATGTTCTCATAATCCTACAACCATGAACCCAAGACACCGAGATGTTGACCTACAATTAGCCTCACTCATTGGTGACTCACAGTAAATGAATAGACAGAAACTTGAGTTTATTATTGTCTCAGGATTATGAGCCTATTGCTTGGGAATTATGAGAACAGATCTGAAAGTAAAGACAATATTTGATAAGGTGCTTCTCATAGTCCTTCAATACATCCAATGTACCTGCACTATGATCCAGAATCTTACATTTTGATGATCAAGACAAATCACACTATCTCATAGTGATCAAAATGCTACAACCTTGTCAAATGAGATGCCGAATCTCATCATTAGTTGTGAAGATATTTAAGTATAAGATTTTGATCGTCAGCCCCAAGTGCAAGGTCAACATTGTAGTAATAACTTCGGTGAAGTCCAAAGTCGATCCACATGGAGTAATTAATCGCAAAACATGTCCTATTGAAAAAATAATCTAGCCTATCAAAAATATATATAAATAAATCTCTACGAAATTGAAATTTAAATTTTATTACAAATCTAAATTAAAAAATTACAATCCCAAATAAAAATCCTAATCTAAGAATCCTAATCTAAAGACTGCAAAAATATAAAAGACATCAAACCACCAATTGCATAAAAGCAAATAAATCATGCGTTAAAAATAAAAATTCATTAATGATGTCATTCAGAAATAAGAATAGAAAGAATTCTAAATATTCTTATTATGGGAAATCACAACATTATATTGGCAAAATTAATAAAAGACTGCAAAAACACTGCACCAAGTGCGTACTGTCACTACGCACAAACACGCGATGCCGATCCAAGGCGGGACACCTTGACCTCACTAATTGCGCCTTTTAGATTAAAATAAACTAATAAACTAGTAATTTCCCAACAGTAATTAAAACTAAAAAAAAAATCTTTCCTTACCCTAGATCGAACACATCAAGAAAATAGGACTTCAGCATAATCGCATCTTCAAGTCTTCAATCCTTCACCAAGGGAGAAGTAGATGGCTGGTTGATGATGGAGCGACAGCAGCAACGGCAGCGGCGTGGCGGCGTAGAAATCCAAGTGGTGGTATGCCTTAGGGAAGGCCTTGGATGAAATATTGATGGAAGGTTGGGAGATGGAGAAAAATTAATGGAAAAAGGGAAGATGGGTTGCTGGTCGTCCAAGAGGGATGGGAGAGATGGGAATGCCATGCAGCCCTTTTGTGGACTTTAATATATTTTTTTGATAGCTTGGGTTGCAAGATTTTGGTTTGGGTAAGGATTAGTAGTGTGGGGTCCAAGTTGGATTAGGATTAAGAGGGTTTTGAGAGAGTTTCAAGGGATTAGCCTCCAATCCTTGTGAAAATAGGATTCTTATTATCTTATGCAACTTTTTCTCTTGGGCCCACTTTGGTTAAGAATCAATTCAAATCTAAATTTCAGATTTGAAACAAATCTTAAGATGCATGTGGTTCCCCTTTTTTTGGACGTGTGATGCCTTAATATGGAGGGCTTGGACGTGTGATACTTGTTGGAAGAATCTTGGGTTGTAAACTTCAAATCTTGAGGCTTATCTTCTTGGAGTTAACTTTAACAACTTGGTGCTAAAATCTTTGATTCCTTGATTTAGATTCCAGCTTGGATTGCTTAGCAAGGTCTTCCATTCCTTTAGAACTCTTCATGGTTCGAAAGATCTCCTTAGATGGGCCCACTTTCTCTCTTGGAAAGATCCACTCAAATCTGAAATTAATTTCATTGCAACTAAGGAAGTAGGCCCCACTTGAGTGTGTGATTCTTGAATGGAAGGTCTTGGACACCTCATCACATTGCCCACAAATCTAGACTTATCTTCAAGAGATTAAATCTGATTTTTTTGCATATGAGAGCGGACCCTGCCATGGCCGCCCCTACTTTGGAATTTATGCCAAACGTAGATGGGTCCCATGGTGCATTTGATTCATCAATTCTCTTCAGCAGGCCCAAAATTTGAAATTCCCTACAAAAAAATAAAGACAAATGTCAAAGAATAATCTATTCATATAGGGAAGGAATTATGCAAGATGCGGGGCCCAATTCACACTAAGTAGATGCATAAAATGTTACCATTTTATCAAATCTTCAATTAAATCAATGGTGCAAAGAAAGTACATCATTTTATATGTAATTAAAAAAGTTATGAGAAATTTATGACTTCCAATGCCAAAAATAGAGGAAATCATGATTTTATGTGAAAATTAAATTTTTGGATGAATTTTGACTCGAATTCAGACTTTGATGCTCACTAACATAGAATCATGATTTTTTTTACTAAAATGGTCCATGATTTGATGATTAAGTCCTTAATTAATTCTAAAATGATGATGAAATTATGTATTTTTAAGGACTTATCAGATTTGCAACACATGTCCCTCGTATGCGGATCTCATCCATACACATTTATTACATTTAGTGTACTTGTGGACTCCGTTTCATCTTATGAACCATCATGTCATTCGTATTGGTTATGTGCAAGTAAGTAATAAAACATCATTCATCTCATGAAAGGAAAGCATAATTATATTCATAAATAAAGAAATAAATCAATTTATTATATCATGTAATGGATTGAGACCATATAAACTAACAATGCTCTTACGCAAATCCATGCCTTCGGAAGCTTTCTCTTTTGTTGTTCTTGAAAACCAGAGTGCTTCCTCTTCTCCTTTCTTCTAGATCTAAAGCTCTCTATGGTGGCTACTCTCTTTCTCTCCTTTTACTTCTATTTTCCTCTCTTTTGGTAGCCTCTCTTGTAAATGGGGTTAAGAGATCCTTATAAAGGTGTTTTAGGCTTGCAAAAGGGATTAGAGTTGCTGTTTGCAAGAGTTTTTAGAAGTTTCACGCAACCCAAGGTGGATTTAGGGTTTTGGTGGACTTGGGCGCACACACAGGTGCACCTAAGTGTGCTCCATGAGTTGGGAGCACACATAGGTGCACCCAGGTCTTCTCTCAGGGTCTAATGGATCTAGGGTTTGTGTTTAGATTGTTTATGGGCTGAGGTCAGGCCGGAACTACGAAAAGTAGAGTGTGACACACGTAAACATGCACACGATTGTGTTTCTAAGGTGACTGGGGACCTCTCAGGGTCTAATGGATCTAGGGTTTGCGTTTAGACTGTTTATGGGCTGAGGTCGGGCCGGAACTACGAAAAGTAGAGTGTGACATACGTAAACATGCACATGAGTGTGTTTCTAAGGTGACTGGGGACCTTGGTGCACCTGTGTGTGCACCCAAGTTTAGCTTGGGAGATAGGTGCGCCCATGTGTGTTTCTAGTGGGGCCGCTAGGGTAGTCTTCTGTCAGCCATATCTTTTGATCCGTTTGTCGGAATTGGACGTTCTACATGTCGTCGGAAAGCTCTCAAAATGTAAAATCTTTTGGTCTATACATCATAATGATAAGAGGTCGGGAAAAGGATGAGATATCTGGATCAATGATTCTAGCCTCCTAACCCATGCTAGCCGTATCGTACTTGAGCAAACTAAGTGTAATCTCTCTAAGAACAACCTAAGTGTGTTCTATGTAGTCTAGAAGGGGCTTGGATAGTGTTGTAGTTCGTTCCTTGTGTGAATAGTAGGTTGAACTCAAGATCTCGATGCGATTCGGCCTTTTATCTCACGAATTTCTAGATACCGTCGAACTAGGTCTAGAATTATCAACAAGCATCTTCATTGTTTTTAATTAATTTGAATTATACCATTAATCATTCAATTATGGGTGAAATGGGGGCACTGCTATATGTGACAGGTGTTTAAGGCTATCATAAGTGGCCAAATGAGGTGTCTACAGTAGGGGTTTCAATTCTTAACTGGTATTAAATAGAAATCTTAGTGTATGTTTATGGAAACTCTTATAGACAGTTCAGACTTTGATATTGATGGTATACAGGCTTCCGCAATTAAATATACAGTGATAGGTGTTAGTGAGTAATCCTCACACGCATGAAGTTTGATTTTCTACTTTATGAGTTTGGATTTGATCCGGAACATGTATGAATTCACGGGAGTATGTGTGTCACACCTCAGTGACATCTCTAAACAAGGAAATCTCGGACTCAGGATGTGACACCCTATCTCAGTTCAAAAAGTTCCATGCAGAGGATGCCTAAATCTGTCCTACATAAGCTATTGTATAATGCCCCCTATGATCTTTCAAATCCATAAAAATTAAGTCTCAACATTCCAGGCGTGTCGGTGGTATCCGGACATGGGCTTTGGGTGTGAGTGCATAATGTGGGCCACATATAATCCCAATAACTCTAACATGTATATTCTCTCACGTTGGTCCATATGATCACATACACCAAAAAAAAAAAAAAAAAAAAAACTCAATATATTTTACTTAAGAATAAGAGAAAAATTACGTTTTACAAAGACCTGAACATGACTCAGAATTTTGGAAAAGACACCGACCAGTGCACACCACTTTTTTTTTTTTTTTTTGCTTAATGATAAATTGAATTAAAGAAAGAAGGGAGAAACATGGCCCCCAGGCCCCCAGGCCAAAAGGCAACAGCCAAAAGCTAAAAAAAAAAAAAAAGGAAAGAAAAAAGAAAAAGGAAAACAACACCACAAGGACACAGAAGCTAAACCAAAAAGAAACAGAAAACAGGAAGCAGCGCGTAACAGAGTAGAAGAGCCAGAACAGAGAAAGAAAGCGAGGAACCTAAACAAGACCGGGAGACAATGCAGGAGCACAAACAAGGCCCAATGCATGCAGAGACATGATCTTCTAAGCAGCACACAACACTGCACAGCAAAGCACAACACCAACAGCTTGAAGAAGTAACCACTACACTGCACAGAGGGAACAAGGCACAGCACTGACCCACGAAGTGCATGAAGCAGAGCCTAGCACTGAACCAGGGACGAAGCAAGAGCTCAAACCAGACCCAAACCACGCAGGACTGGATGGGAGATGGCGGATCCTTGCATGCTGGGCAGCCCTCTCAACCAGACCGGTGCACGCCACTTCAAAAAATGAATTGCGAAATTATCTTTTAGCTGGAGAAAAGCCAAATATGTATGTAGAATATTTACACGGTTGCAAAGACTTGGTCAACGCCAACTTTTGGAGTAAAGTCATTAATATAGCTCAATAGGACATCAGCTTCAGCCGATTTTTTATGGTTTTTCAACTACGAGAAGTTTTGCACTTAACATACTGTGTGGGGCAGTTCCTAAGAATTTCAAGATTATGTTTACCTACAGCACTAATAGCTTTTCTTATCTGTCCCAGCAGAACGCATCTCGGCTAAAACGCCAGCACGATAGTCGAGATCAGTGCTGTGACCTCGATCCAGCCGAGCATGACCTCGGCCACGCACTTTGGCTCCAGTCAAGCATTTCGGCTGCAGCTATAAGGACTGCCAGCCGAGATGGTGTGTTGGCAACTATCTCCTACCTCCGAGCACGAGCTGATGGGACAGATGTCATCCTGGCCGTTCAAGGTCCTCATCAGACCTCTGACAAAGCAGCATCCAATAGTTGTAACCCTATCAAGGGGAGGCCCAAGAAGGGATCCGATGGAACCTTTGCTACCAATAAGTCAAGACAAGATCAGGCCCAATGTGACTGGCATTTAATGCAACATGGGCTGATCAGACTGGCATTTAATGCAATGTGGGCTGTCATGGACTCTCATTAATTACTTTGTGGGCTGTGATGGACTCACATTAATTACTTTTTGGGCTGATGAGACTTCCACAGTCAGGTCATCAAGCCCACCACCCAAGATTTTAGGATCTCCTCTCTTATATAAGCAGAGATAGATTTTAACCCAGGTACGCATAACAGAACATACATGCACTCTGCCTCTCTTCTTCTCCATCCTTAACTCAGTCCCTACACTAACTAAGGCTTCGGAGAGCCCTGCGCTACCCACAGTCAGGGTCCTCTGACCTTCTTCTCTTCCCTTTCAGATCCCGGAAGCAGCTAGCTCTCGACTGTCATTTGGATAAGTCCTGTAAGGCACCCTCTAATCTTGTGAGTTACGTTTTTTGCACTTATAATTGGCGCCGTCCGTGGGAGACGATTGTCAAAGTCTTCCTTCACATCATGACTGAGAGAGCTGCGAAAGGTGGAGAAACATCCAGAGCATATCATGAGGAAGCCATTGCAAACGACTTCGACAAGTCCCTTCTCAGAGTCCCTATCAACCTTCGGGAGCTCCCCCGTTCAGAGTTACTCTCACGGGCGGTGATGGCACCTCTCTAGCCTCCTAGAGGAAAAGAGCCTTCGCCTGAGGGAACTCGACGACATAAATCTCCAGTGGTGGATGAGCCACATCTGTCCAATCACCAAAGGGATGATGAAGATGAAGCTTATAGTTCTGATGAGGATTTTGATCCTACTCTCGAGGAAATTCGGACGCAGAACGCCACCATCCGAGAGAAGGACGCCATCATCGATCGGCTCCAGCAGCAGCTTAAGGAGAAAGATAAAGCAGCCGACGTGGCTAGACAGCGTCTGCAGCGAGCTAGTAGAGGAGGTTCTTATCACCACCAGCAGATCACTCCTCCCTGAAGAGACCTCAGGACTCATCTGAATGAGATGAGACGCAGTCAAACTCATGAGAGCTCGAGCGATAGCCGCAGCTATTCGAACAGACGGTCGGAAACTATTCCAGAGGTTATTCATGACACTCAAGGGTGGCTTGAGGAGCGAATTCAGCAGGCAGTTCGGCGAAATCTGGAAGTGGCTGGTCTCGCCCGGGATCAACAAGACGTCTGCACTTCCGTCGATCAACAAGACGTCTGCACTTGCGACATCAGAGACTTCCCTCTTCCAAGGAAGTTTACCGTCCCGAGGTTTGTTACTTATGAAGGGGCCTCGGATCCGGCTGCGCATCTGCGACACTTCTCCCAGAGGATGTCTGTTTGAGGAGACAGAGGCCATCTGAATTGTAGGGTTTTCTCTTCCAGCCTGGGTGAACTTCCCCTGAAGTGGTTTTGCAGACTCCCAGAGAACTCCATCTCAAGTTGGCAACAGCTCCAGCATTCCTTCATGAAGAAGTTTCAAGCCCACAGGGTCATACCCAAAACTAACGCCAACATAATGGCTCTGAGAATGAAGCAGGGGGAGAACATCACCCAGTTTGCCAAGCGATTCTGGACAATTTACAGTCAGATTGACAGCTCTAAAGATGAAGTAGCGATCTTCGCCTTCCAGAATGCCTTGTTACCAGACAATGATCTTCGGAAGGATCTGGCTGGTAACCCTGTGACCTCAATAATAGCACTGATGGCCAGGGTAAACCGCTTCATTGCTCAAGAAGACGACCAGCTCCGAGCTCGGGAGAGCTTCCATGTCAGCCGTAAGGATCGAGATAGCAAGCCTTCAAGGAAGGAAGGGATGTCCTCTAGAATAGAAGAATCGAGCCGACGCCGGAGCGTTCAGCTCGGCGAAGGCTTCAGCATCTGCCTCCAGAGATAGCAAGAAGCCCAGGCTGTCTTCCGACCCCTATAAAGCTGTCAACACCGTCTTCAAAGAGCATATTCATAAGATTATGAATAAGATTAAGTCGGAGTCGTACTTCAGCTGGCCGCAGCCCATGAGGGGCGATTCATCCGATCGCGATCAGAGCAGATTCTGTGCTGATCATAGGCAAAGCGGTCACAAGACCGAGGAGTGCAGAACTCTCAGGTCTCAACTGGAGAGGCTAGTCCAGGATGGACATCTCAAAGATTACATCAAAGCGAGCGCCAGGAATGATACCCGAGCTCAGCGCCAAAATGAAAGGGGCCAGGACAGCGATTAGTCCGAAAAACTCATAAGCGTCATACACCTCGCCCCTCCTCCCAAGGGGAGTAGCCAAGCTCGTGCCGAGGCAAGACGGGCATCCCATGGTAAACAAGTGATGACAATCGAGCTCGAACCAGTTGCGAAAAGGGCTCGCAAGGAGCAGCCCAAGATATGGTTCTCAGATGAAGATCTGGAAGGCGTTCAGCTCCGGCACAATGACCCGCTCGTCGTCACACTAAAGCTGAAAAATTGCAGGGTCCAGAGGATCCTTGTCGACCCTGGCAGTTCATCCGAGGTCCTCTACTTCGACTGCTTTAAAAAGATGGGCCTCTCGGAAGAAAACCTACAGGAGGCCCGAACTCCACTGATAGGATTCAGTGCCAAGCCTGTATACCCCAAAGGGAAGGTGACCCTTAAAGTTCAGATCGAAGGAGCTTCCGCGATGATGGACTTCCTGGTGGTTGACGCGCCATCCCCCTACAATGCCATCATGGGTAGGACTTGGCTTCATAGTATGGAAGCGGTGCCCTCTACTCGCCACCAAAAGCTGAAATTCCCATTGGAAGACAACGGCAGAGTAAGGATAGTCACGGCTCGGGGAGATCAACAAATGGCCCAACAGTGTTTGATGGCCGTGGTACGTGGAGAGCGCGAGCCCAAGCAGGTCAACATGGCCGAACTGGAGAAAAAGCTGGATGGAGCTGGCCAGTATCCTGAGAAAAAAAGCGTGAAAGATCTAACCGAGATCAGGATCGACCCACGCGACCCAGAGAAGTTTTTTCTGCTCGGCAGCCAGCTTACCGAACCAGAACAGTCCGAGCTAATCGAGTTCCTGCTCCGAAATAAAGAAGCCTTTGCCTGGACTCCAGAAGAGATGCCTGGCATCAACCCCGAGGTCATGTGCCATAAGCTGAATGTAGACCCCCAGTGATGTAGAAAGCTCGCAGGGCTGGGGTGCCGCAGACAGAGGCTGTGGTCGAGGAAGTTGGCAAATTACTCGAAGCCGAAGTGGTCAGAGAGGTGCAATACCCGGTCTGGTTGGCCAACATAGTGGTGGTCAAAAAGAAAACTGGCAAGTGGAGGGTGTGCGTTGATTTCACCGACCTCAATAAAGCCTGCCCCAAGGACAGCTTCCCACTCCCCAAGATTGATCAGATGATCGACGCCACCGCTGGCCATGATCGGATAAGCTTCCTTGACGCGTATCGGGGCTATCACCAAATACCCTTGTACGGTTCGGATGAAGAGAAGACTGCGTTCATAACACCCAGGGGCACCTACTGTTACAAGGTGATGCCTTTCAGATTAAAGAATGCAGGAGCTACATACCAGCGCCTTGTCACCAAAATGTTCGAGGCGCAGCTTGACAAAATCGTCGAGGTATACTTTGATGATATGGTCGTCAAATCTAAGCAATCCGCAAACCATCTGGCAGACCTAACTGAAGTGTTTGCCATCTTAAAGAAATACAAGTTGAAGCTAAATGCCTCCAAGTGTGCTTTCGGCGTCAGTTCTGGCAAGTTCCTTGGAAGCTTGGTCACGCGAAGAGGAATCGAGGCTAATCCGGATCAGATCTCCGCCATCCTCAGAGTACAAAGCCCGACCACTACAAAAGAGGTCCAGAAGCTCACTGGAATGGCTGCCGCACTGAATCGAATCATCAGTAGATCCTCAGATAAGTGCCAGCCCTTCTTTAGACTTCTAAGAAAAAATTCAAAATTTCAGTGGACTCCCGAGTGTGACCAGGCCTTGCAAGCACTCAAGGCCTACCTCTCTTCACCCCCTTTACTTTCAACTCCAAAACAAGGAGAAACATTGTATTTATATCTAGCGGTCTAGAATCGAACAATGAGGTCCTCATCAGAAAGGAAGAAAAACAACAAAAACCAGTTTATTACACGAGCAAAGCACTCCTCGATGCCGAGACCAGATATTTACAACTGGAGAAACTCGCTTTGGCACTCGTTAGTGCCTCTCGCAAGCTCCCCCACTATTTCCAAACTCACACTATAGTGGTTGTTACAGAACACCCACTAAAATCTGTCTTTTGAAAAGCTGATTTTTTAGGAAGGCTTTCACGTTGGGCAATTGAACTGGGGCAGTATGATAACCAATACCAGCCCAGGACAGCAATCAAGGCCCAGATTCTGACAGATTTCATCGTGGAGTTTATCCCTTCAGCTTCGGCACCAATCCAGCTCGGCGCCGAACTGGGGGCAGTGGACCTGAGGCATCGCCCATAGAGACTAATGAACCACCTCAGAACCAATCTCTGGCCCCGGTCTGGAAAGTCTTCGTCGACGGATCATCAACTACCAGGAGAGCTAGCGCCGGCGCTGTCCTCCAATCCCCAGAGGGGCTAGTCATCGAACAGGCTCTAACCCTGGATTTCAAGGTGTCAAATAATGAGGCGGAGTATGATGCCCTATTAGCAGGACTGAGCAGCGCCAAAATCCACGGAGCTCGGCAGCTAGTTGTCTTCAGTGATTCCCAACTGATGACGAACCAGTTGACTGGAGACTACCAAGCTCGGGACGACAGGATGGCTGCCTACCTCATCCTTGCAAAAAAGCTCCTCTCAGAATTCCAGACAGCCAAAATCAGACGAATTGGCAGAGAATCGAATTCTCACGCCGATGCCCATGCCAGTTTTGCCTCTGCCGTCGAGGCAGGAAAGAAAAGAACCATCGAAGTGGGATCATTAGCAAGGCCCAGTATAGAGCTTCATTCACCTCCGGAAGTCCTCTGCCTTGACTTCGGCCCAAGCTAGATGGATCCGATCATATCCTACCTTAAGGACAACCAGCTCCCCGAAGATAAAAGTGAGGCTCACCGAATTAGACTAAAAGCAGCAGGGTTCTGGTTATCTCTCGAAGGCAGGCTCTACAAGAAGTCATTCACCGGCCCATACCTTCAGTGTGTTCACCCGAGCAAAGTTGAATATTTTCTCTACGAAATACACAAAGGGATCTGTGGAAGCCACAGAGGAGGAAGATCATTAGCATACCGAGCAATCAGCCAGGGGTACTGGTGGCCATATATGCAAAAGGATGCACAGCTGTATGTCAAAAAATGTGAGAAGTGCCATAAATTCTCCCATTCTCTCCATCAACTGGCACAAGATCTGAGTCCGCTCTCCAGCCCGTGGCCCTTCGCCCAGTGGGGGCTAGACATCGTGGGACCACTCCATCGAGCTCCGGGGAATAAGAGGTAGTTGATAGTGGCCACCGACTATTTCACCAAATGGATAGAGGCAGAATCACTGTCCTCCATCACAGAGCATGACACGAAAAATTTTGTTTGGAAGAACATCATCACGAGGTTCGGCATCCCAAGAGTCCTGATCTCGGATAATGGCACCCAGTTTGATTCCGCCTTTTTTAAGAATTTCTCCCGGGAGCTCGGTATCAGAAACCACTACTCCACTCCGGCGTACCCGCAGAACAACGGCCAAGCAGAGATCTCCAATAAAGTGGTACTTGATGGGGTGAAGAAATGATTGGATCGAGCTAAAGGAAGGTGGGTAGAAGAGCTTCCAAGCGTCTTGTGGGCTTACAGAACGACTCCAAGATGTTCCACTTCGGCAACCCCTTTCTCCCTCGCTTATGGGATGGAAGCAGTCATTCCTCTTGAGGTCGGCCTCCCGACCCTGAGATCAGAACTCTTTGACCAAGGCCAGAACGAAACAAACCTTGCTCGGGAATTGGATTTCGCTGATGAACGTAAAGAAGCAGTAGCTATCAGACTGGCTGCCTATCAGCAGCAACTAGCCAGGGGCTATAACAAAAAGGTCAGGGAGAGAAGGTTCTTAATTGGAGAGCTAGTTCTAAAGAAGACACTCCCAGGAGATAGAGACCCAAATCAAGGCAAGCTAGCACCAAACTGGCACGGACCGTTCAAGGTAGTTGCCACTGCCGGATAGTCAGCTTACAAGCTTGAAGATATGGATGGCCGACAATTGCTGCGGCCATGGAATATATCACACCTCAAAAAGTTCTATTTTTGAGTCTGTATTCAAGTTTCCCAAGATCAATGAAAGCAGTTCCAGTTCTTGTTCTTGTCCCCATTGTTACCGAACTTAGGAACAATAGTCGGCAGCTCGGCGACAACGCCATCATGAGATTGCCTGCGGGTCGGTCCATGCACAACCCCAGCATGAAGCCATTACGACCATGATGAGATTGCCTGCGGGTCGGTCTACGAACCACCCCGGCATGAAGCCATTATGGCCATGATGAGATTGCCTGTGGGTCGGTCCACGCACCACCCCGGCATAAAGCCATTACGGCTATGATGAGATTGCCTGCGGGTTGTCCATGCACCACCCTGGCATGAAGCCATTACGGCCACAATGAGATTGCCTGCAGGTCGGTCCACGCACCACCTCGGCATGAAGCCATTACGGCCATGATGAGATTGCCTGCGGGTCGGTCCACGCACCACCCCGGCATGAAGCCATTACGGCCATGATGAGATTGCCTGCGGGTCGGTCTACGCACCACCCCGGCATGAAGCCATTACGGCCATGATGAGATTGCCTGCGGGTCGGTCCACGCACCACCCCGGCATGAAGCCATTACGACCATGATGAGATTGCCTGCGGGTCGGTCCATGCACCACCCCGGCATGAAGCCATTATGGCCATGATGAGATTGCATGCGGGTCGGTCCATTCACCACCCCGGCATGAAGCCATTATGGCCATAATGAGATTGCCTTAGGGTCGGTCCATTCACCACCCCGGCATGAAGCCATTACGGCCATAATGAGATTGGCTTAGGGACGGTCCATGCACCACCCAGGCGCGAAGCCATCTCGCCATTATGTTGTGTGCCAAATCCTATTTTAAATCAACTATCCTCTGCAAGATCTGCTAATTAAAGCCGGACCCAGATGTTGCTAGCAGGAAATCAAGCACAACAAAGTAAAGGACACGCCATGATTTCAGAAACAAATTTCCAATTCTATTAATTTGTGAAGTCATTACAACCGACAAATCGAAAGAGAAACTATATCCTAGTGGGGTATGACAAAATCTTGAGTACATCATCATTCCATTACAGATTTTGAGGTTTAGAACCATCAGGATCGCCGGCCTCGGGTCGACCAGAGCCGAAAGCCTCAGCTGCCTCTATGCGGACATTGATCACTGGGGCCGACGGGCCAGGGAATAACGGGGGATTCACAAAGGACTGGTGACCCTCCGTAATCCCCACTGCCTTCAGAGCGGCACGCCACGCCGTCTCCCAAGCCTTATCTCGGACACGGAAGACCTTTGCCTCATAATAGGCTGTCGCTTGCCTCGCCGCGTCCTCAAAGGCGGCACTAACTTCCAAGTTTGCCTTGGCCGCGGCTTCATTTGCGCGCTCCGTTTTGGCCGAGAGGTCGCCCCTCAGCTTATCCACCAAGGCCTCGAGATCGGCTGCCTTTTTCTTCTCCGCCTCGATCTCGGTTGTGGCTTCCCCAAGCTTGGCCTCGAGCTCTTCTTTCAGCTTCTCCGACTGGTTCGCTTTCAGCGTGCTCTCCTCTAAGGCAACCTCCAGCTCCCCTTTCTCCTCGTTGAGCTTGGCCACCAGGGGGCCCTGTTTCTTTAGCCTCTCGCTGACCACCAATGACTTCTGCACCGTCTGGCAGACAAATGAAGTCAGTAAATAGCAGCCGAAATGAAGTACTTAGCAAAAAGCCGTGAAAAAGCCGTGCCGGCGGGGTTTGACACGGAGGTAGTAGTTGTCCTCTTTGGTCTTGCAGATGTCATAAACGTCCTCGATGTCATGGACGCCGAGGTCGATTTCTAGCTTCTGATTCAGTGTAGCCGAGCCCATGATGATTTTGTAACCGTTGGGCATCAGCTGGCAGGGATTTATGTTCCAAGTGCTAAGGCAGGCCATAAGGAGGGGGTCTAAAGGGAACCTAACCCCCACTCTATGATGGCTATCAATGGGAATGTCATCTAGCCTTCAGAGTAGCTACGGAGGGCGTAATCCGAAGGGTCCGCCGCTCTGACCTGGATGTCATCTGGTATCTGGTACGCCCTTCTTAACCCTTCTATGGCTGCTGGACCCTCTAACCAGTGGCTATAGATCCCCATATCTAAGGAAGAAAAAGACTACCCGAAGGAAGAAACCCTAGAGAGAAGTAAAACTCACTGCCAGAGAAAATGCAAACGAGGAAATCTCTCAGGCCCATGTCGCTGCAACCTCTTTTACTTTGGGAAGCTCTGAGAAGGTCCTTTTTTAGTAAGAGATAAAGAAGAGGGAGAAGACGACAGCACGACTATATGTAGAAAAAGAGGCGTCGTTTCAGGGCGTTGTTTTCGAAATTCGAAACGTCGCGTCTGGTAGCTGTACACGCCCTCTGCCTGGCGGCGCAGTCAACTAGATGGGGACGCGTGGCATCGCCAATCCAATTTCCATGATGATTGAGACATGGCATTTATTGCCCTGGGGGGACGAAAGGGTTTCGGATGAAGATCAAACACTAGCTGTCATTAAAGCGAGATCTCCGGCAATGTACCATTATAGCTTCCAACTCCAAAGAGTCCGAGACTATAAAGGAGTCACAAGCTAGGGGGCTATTGTGTGGGGCAGTTCCTAAGAATTTCAAGATTATGTTTACCTACAGCACTAATAGCTTTTCTTATCTGTCCCGGCAGAACGCATCTCGGCTAAAACGCCAGCACAATAGTCGAGATCAGTGCTGTGACCTCGATCCAGCCGAGCATGACCTCGGCCACGCACTTTGGCTCCAGTCAAGCATTTCGGCTGCAGCTATAAGGACTGCCAGCCGAGATGGGTGTTGGCAACTATCTCCTACCTCCGAGCACGTGCTGATGGGACAGATGTCATCCTAGCCGTTCAAGGTCCTCATCAGACCTCTGACAAAGCAGAATCCAATAGCTGTAACCCTATCAAGGGGAGGCCCAAGAAGGGATCCGATGGAACATTTGCTACCAATAAGTCAAGACAAGATCATGCCCAATGTGACTGGCATTTAATGCAACATGGGCTGATCAAACTGGCATTTAATGCAATGTGGGCTGTCATGGACTCTCATTAATTACTTTGTGGGCTGTGATGGACTCACATTAATTACTTTGTGGGCTGATGAAACTTCCACAGTCAGGTCATCAAGCTCACCACCCAAGATCTTAGGATCTCCTCTCTTATATAAGCAGAGATAGATTTTAACCCAGGTACGCATAACAGAACATACATGCACTCTGCCTCTCTTCTTCTCCATCCTTAACTCAGTCCCTACACTAACTAAGGCTTCGGAGAGCCCTGCGCTACCCACAGTCAGGGTCCTCTAACCTTCTTCTCTTCCCTTTCAGATCCCGGAAGCAGCTAGCTCTCGACTGTCATTTGGATAAATCCTGTAAGGCACCCTCTAATCTTGTGAGTTACGTTTTTTGCACTTACACATACTAAATTGGTTATCCACTAACGAATTCATATAATTCCTTGGAACCAGAAAGCAACTAGTTCACCATCAAAGCCAGAGATTTCACTGCCGTTCTCACTGTGGCCATTGTTAGATCCATTCTTTCCTTGGTTTTTACATATTTAGCACATTGTTACCTAGAAACAAGCATATTTATTTATCAACACACCTGGCACTAGAAGATTTGTTGTGCCTTCGAAACAAGTAGGATCGATCAATATGTCGAAAAATGGATACATGGATTTAACAGCTCAAGAGAAGTGGCGCATTGGAATTAGATGAAGCGGAAATCTTGGGCCAACAGTGATGCCTCCAGCTTCAGACATATCTAAGTCTTCTCCTTTCATACCATAGGGCATCTTCCAATCAAAGAAATACAAAAGATTGGCAAGAGCAAGTTCCATAGTAGGGATGGCAAATGATATTCCAGGGCATGCCCTCCTTCCGCCGCCAAAAGGAAAGTACTCAAAGTTTTGACTTATAAAATCAATAGGGTTGTTGACAAATCTCTCAGGCAGAAACTCTTCAGGCCTTTCCCATGACTTGGGATCCCTCGAAATTGCCCATGAATTGATAATGACTCTTGTCTTTGCAGGAATAGAGTAACCTTGTAGCGTAACTTCTACATTGGACTCTCTTTGAGCTAATAATGGTGTAACGGGATGTAAGCGTTGAGTCTCCTTGATTACACACTTTAGGTAGTGCATTTCGTGAAGGTCGCCTTCTTCCACTTTAGCTTTTCCACCCACCACTCTTCTCACTTCTTCCTGGGCTTTCTTCAAGACTTCATAATTTTTTATAAGTTCTGCCATGACCCACTCCATCGTCATTGCCGTGGTTTCTGTTCCAGCATTGAACATGTCCTGTGGAGAGAATAAGGCAGCATGAGTCGCTATGCATATTATATTTTATTATAAAAAATTTATATGGGTGTACATAACAGAGGCTATATTTTGTAACCCTCATATCTATGGGTATACCCGAGTTCTTGCCAATCCCTGCCCACTCATTAAACTGGGCTTGTATGGTGCCCTTGATTGCTCATTTGATATAAAGTTTAGTTTATCATCAGTACATAGGGGGACTACAAGTTAAAGGCGAATTAGTTCTCAAAAGGTAGGCCCCACTGAAGTTATTTTTAACTAAAAAATTGACATCATCAACTTACCAAGATGATGGCTTTGATGCTATCTCTATCCATCTTCACCCCAATGTCAGAACCCTCCTGTAGGTGGAGCAACACATCCACGAAGTCTCTTTGATCATCCCCATCCCGAACACCCATCTCCATCCTCTCCTGATGCTCCTCAATCACACGATCAAGAAAAGCATCCATCGTACGAGAAGCCCTCTTCAATCTCCCGTTCAACCCTGTCACAACATCGACCCATGCAAGCGAAGGAAAGTAATCTCCCATACAGAAAGCCGTCAAAAGCACCCCATATTCTCTCATAATATCAAAAAACTCCTCCTTCCCTTCCTCTCCAACAAACTTTTTTCCCAATGCTACCCTCGATATGATACCGTTGGTGAGTTCGGTCAACAAGTGGCGCACATCAACAGCTGAGGAAGTGATGCATGATCGGGACACGTGATCCATCATGGAACTCACCTCCTCTTCTCTAACGAGCTGGAATGACTTTACCTTTTTGTTGCTTAGAAGCTCTAGGACACAGATTTTTCGTACTTGTCTCCAATACTCGCCATATTGTGAGAAGATGATGTCTTTGCAGCCGTAGAAGAGTTGTTTGGCTGAGTTTGAGGGAGATCGGCCTGTGAAGGCGAGATCGTGTGTTTTCATGATTTCGCGGGCCATTTCTGCCGAGGAGACGACCAGAACCGGGTTACGAAAAAGATGGAGAAGCATAAGAGGTCCATACCTGTCGGAGAGAAGGCGGAGAGAGCGATGTGGGAGAGATCCTAGTTGATGGAGGTTTCCCACAATGGGGAGCTTTGGGGGAGATGGGGGTTTGTTAGGTTTCTTGGGTCTTGTTGCATTAAAGAAGATGAGGAGCGCAGAAGCCAGGAAGAGAAGAGAGAGGACGAGAGCTGTGGCCATTGGGTGCTAGACTCACTTTCGATGACAGACAATGTGTGGGTGACGGTATGTTTTATATGAGAACTTCCGATGGGCTCACTTGCGCTAACTCTTCCATTTTTTTATTTTTATTTATTTTATTTTTTTTAAAGGAGTGGCTCTTTGCTTCAGTTAGACACGTACGTGACTGGCTAGTGTAGGTTGTTGAATATTAAAAATAATAGGGTTAATAGCAGAATACCTACTTGTACTTTGGTCATTTTGCAGAGTACCCCCTGTATTTTGGTATTTTGTACTAAACCTACTTGTATTTTAAATCACAGTGCAAATAGAGACGGCTGTGACGGAAAATAGGGAATGACGAATTTACCCCTCCATATATAAGATGTCTCTTGACCTTTTTTGGTTCATTTTCACCTCTTTCACTTAGGGCAAGTTCTTCTTCGCCACCCTTGGAAATCGGCACCGGCACCGACATCGTCGACAGCGTGGCTGCTTTCGCCAGGCACCGACAGCATAGCATCTGTGTCCTTAACGGCAATGGCATCGTGACCAATGTTACTCTCCGTCTGTGAAAATGGCAGTGTTCAGCCCTATATATCATTTCAAGATCCCCCAAAATAGGGCCTCTGTTCTTCCTAAAGTTGCGTATGCAGGTGAATGGATGGTCGGATGCAAAGCCTGCTAAAAGGCCAATGGCTTTTCCTACATCTTTGGCAACAAAGAGATTGTTGAGCTGAAGCTGGGTGAGAGCCATGAGGGATTTCAAGGCATCTGAATAGTTGGAGAAGGTGTAGTTGTTTCCTGATATTGATTGGACCCAGACTGCTCTTACAAATCCCAGCCATTTTCCGGCTGGGGAAATGGGGGATATGAGGGCACCCATGTTTTTATTTTTCTTTGGTTTTGAAAAAGAGTGTTTTGATTTTTGAAGGGGTTGGTGTGGATGGAAAGGGGGGCTTATTGTTTACTTTTTATAGGGGTTTGAGTCCCGTTTGATTTTGTGTGTTTGCTTATTTACTAATGGAAATGGTGCAAGACTGGGGAAGATGGAGCGCTTGGGTAGTCTTCATGGCTGGAAAAATAGGAGGAAAATAGGCAGAAAGCCATTAGTGAAGATTCCTCGCAAGAAATTGAAGTGGGTGGGTGGATGGGTTGGTCAGAACTTCCATTTTGAGGAAAATAGGCAGAAAGCCATTAGTGAAGCATCAACCATTAGTGAAGATTCCTTTCGATACTCTGCCATCTCAAGTATGAAATTTTATAATTCTTTGGATGCAGAGAGGCTCGGCTTTGGCCAATTGGGTAGTAGCAGTATCTGGTCTCCTCTCACTGAGGAAAATCCTTGCATTATGCTTCAACTCCAGATGATTTTGAGGACAGCTAGCTTTTATCCTTAAATGCCCTGAACCCATTATATTATGGGAGAGGTTGGGTTGTCGAATTCCATGTGTCAGAAATTCTAAGGTCCCATGGGGCCTCAATTGATATAGGACATGTTCCTCTGTTGCCAAATGGTATAGATGTCACATGTAGCCTTCAATTTGGAGCGTTAAGACCACTGTAGGTTTTAGTCCAACAGGTTGCAGGCTGGATTGCTCTCTCTCTCTCTCTCCCTCCCTCCCTCCCTCCCTCTCTCTCTCCTTAGTAGGTAACATGATTCAAACCAGCAACCTCATAGTTGTGCATGATTGTGTTTAAAAGATGAATCAAATTATTAGTGTAGCTTGTTTTCTAATTACATTTGTCATCATCTTGTTGAGCCCCACTCTTTGTTTTTTTAAAGGTTTTGCACTACAAATTACACAATGATCCTTGGAGGCGACAGCTTGATTTGCAGAAAAAGGAGTTCGAATTACAAGCCTTTCTCAAGTTCCCTCTCCTGCATCTTTTTCTACTAAGGAAGAAATGGTCTGTTTCATTCCTAGAGAGGACATCTTCCCACACCCATTCCTTTCATAAACAACAATCCATAGGTGAAATCTGTTGTGACAGAGATCACAGATAAAGGTAATGAAAGTGTTTATACCAACAAAGGGCCAAAGAAGGCAAAATCAAGTTTTTCAAGTACTTCATCTGAATCACATAGCTTTGGCCCGATGTTGAATGAGGAATCTTCTGCAATTAAAGTGGGAAATGGGTCTCAGATTGAAGTGGGAAATGGGCTATAGCACGCCGGAGATAGATAGAGGCAGAGTTATAGATTGATTAGGTTCAGAAATTTGAAAAGGGGGAAATGAGAAAAAAGAAAACGCTGCTCTAGGATTTTTTCTCCCCAAGGGCAAACAAGTCTTTTTGGGCGAGTAATTTGCTGCCAATATGCATTAGACACCATTTATACCACATACGCCGTTAATACTAACAGATTCTGTGAGTTTTGCATGTTAATTAAAACTACAAGTAAGTTTAGTACAAAATACCAAAGTGCAGGGGGTACTCTGCAAAATGGCCAAAGTCCAAGTAGGTATTTTGCTGTTTTCCCAAAATAATATATAATGAAAACTTAAACAGA
The DNA here is from genome assembly GCA_003546025.1 of Camphora micrantha. Taxonomy (NCBI): domain Eukaryota; kingdom Viridiplantae; phylum Streptophyta; class Magnoliopsida; order Laurales; family Lauraceae; genus Camphora; species Camphora micrantha. The sequence goes on along the minus strand of QPKB01000012.1, from coordinate 21,092,703 downwards.
GTTTACCTAATGCAATATTTGGAGAATAATCAAAATAAAAGCTATCTTTTCAACATTGCAGCTAGCTAGCACTTTCCTTTCCTCAACCAACCCTTGGCCTCTTTCCTGAATAAAAAAAAAAAAAAAAATTGCTTTGTGATGAATACGATGAATATTTAAGTAAAATAATTATGCTTTTTCTTGTGGAAAACTGCTCATATAGGCGATAATGGAAAGAAGTCTGTAAAATTAAAATATCTTTTCGTTCCTCTTATGTAAGACCTGCATTGTATAAGCCCCATCACATTATCCAATCCCATGGTCTTTAGCCCTTAATATTTAATGGTTTTAATTGCATAATTTTTTTATGACGGTATGTTTTATATGAGAACTTCCGATGGCTCACTTGCGCTAACTCTTCCATTTTTTTTATTTTTAATTTATTTTTTTTTTTTAAAGGAGTGGCTCTCTCCTTCAGTTAGACACGTACGTGACTGGCTAGTGTAGGTTGTTGAATATTAAAAATAATATATAATGAAAACTTAAACAGAGTTTACCTAATGCAATATTTGGAGAATAATCAAAATAAAAACTATCTTTTCAACATTGCAGTTAGCTAGCACTTTCCTTTCCTCAACCAACCCCTGGCCTCTTTCTTGAATAAAAAAAAAAAAAATTTACTTTGTGATGAATACAATGAATATTTAAGTAAAACAATTATGCTTTTTCTTGTGGAAAACTGCTCATATAGGCAATAATGGAAAGAAGTCTGTAAAATTAAAATATCTTTTCGTTCCTCTTATGTAAGACCTGCATTGTATAAGCCCCATCACATTATCCAATCCCTTGGTCTTTAGCCTTTAATATTTAATGGTTTTAATTGCATAATTTTTTATGACGGTATGTTTTATATGAGAACTTCCGATGGCTCACTTGCGCTAACTCTTCCAAATTTTTTTATTTTTTTTTTATTTTATTTTTTTTAAAGGAGTGGCTCTCTCCTTCAGTTAGACACGTACGTGACTGGCTAGTGTAGGTTGTTGAATATTAAAAATAATTTATAATAAAACTTAAACAGAGTTTACTTAATGCAATATTTGGAGAATAATCAAAATAAAAACTATCTTTTCAACATTGCAATTAGCTAGCACTTTCCTTTCCTCAACCAACCCCTGGCCTCTTTCCTGAATAAAATTAAAAAAAATTGCTTTGTGATGAATACGATGAATATTTAAGTAAAACAATTATGCTTTTCCTTGTGGAAAACTGCTCATATAAGCGATAATGGAAAGAAGTCTGTAAAATTAAAATATCTTTTCGTTCCTCTTATGTAAGACCTGCATTGTATAAGCCCCATCACATTATCCAATCCCTTGGTCTTTAGCCCTTAATATTTAATGGTTTTAATTGCATAATTTTTTATGACGGTATGTTTTATATGAGAACTTCCGATGGGCTCACTTGCACTAACTCTTCCATTTTTTTTATTTTTATTTATTTTATTTTTTTTAAAGGAGTGGCTCTCTCCTTCAGTTAGACACGTACGCGACTGGCTAGTGTAGGTTGTTGAATATTAAAAATAATATATAATGAAAACTTAAACAGAGTTTACCTAATGCTAGGAGAAAAATAAAAATAAAAACTATCTTTTCAACATTGCAGTTAGCTAGCACTTTCCTTTCCTCAACCAACCCCTGGCCTCTTTCCTGAAAGAAAAAAAAAATTGCTTTGTGATGAATACGATGAATATTTAAGTAAAACAATTATGCTTTTCCTTGTGAAAAACTGTTCATATAGGTGATAATGGAAAGAAGTCTGTAAAATTAGAATATCTTTTCGTTCCTCTTATGTAAGACCTGCATTGTATAAGCCCCATGACATTATCCAATCCCTTGGTCTTTAGCCCTTAATATTTAATGGTTTTAATTGCATAATTTTTTTATCTTTAATCCTAAATGAGTTCTCCAAAAAAAAAAAAAAGGAAAACTCATTAATGGGGTGGCAATGCGGAGTTCGTAAATATCCATTACTTTATATGTTGTTAGAATATGTTTCATCCAATAGTTCCTACAATTGTTTGTCCTAGGCCATTGTAAATGTGTGGCGCGCACATGATGATCGATCTACCCTCCACTATTTTAGCCAGAAAAATTACAAGGTGGGTGGGCTTCATCTGGCTAGTGGTCGTCTGCAATTGGACCATCGTATAAAACTAAGACATAGATTGGAATCTAGAACAGCTGCCTAATCTCTTTCATCATCACTGGGCGGTGAAGTCAACGAACTAGAATGGAGAACATTAGAATTGGGTTGTCATCGTTGAATTGTGGCGTATCGAGGGATTCCCAATAAAAACAAATTCCGCAAAAAGAGTTTTTGTCTCTTCCTTCGTTGCCAAACATTTGGAAAGATTCCAAATGTTTGCTTTTGGTGTGGGAATGGAATCCCCACATCGATATAGAGTTGAAAATTTTTAGCGTTTGTCCTTATTATTTGCATTTTAAGGATTCCAAATATTTGCTTTTGGTGTGGAAAGGCAGCAACGTTGGTTAAGTTGAGAGCTTCTAGAGTTCTTTATAAGAAGTTTTTAAAACTTTGTAAGGGCCTGTTTGGATGTACAAGAAAATAGAAAAAAATAATATTTTATAGAATCTAATATTTCATTTTAAAAAATAAATAAATATCTTTTGTGTTTGGTAATCGAAGAAAAATATGAAGAAAAGATCATTTGCTTTTAAAAAGCTCAAAATTTTTTCCTACAGCTCTCTCATGTAGAACTTTCTCCAATATAAAAATCTTTCAAACTGAGGTTTACAATGTAGTAGAGTAAAGTAAAAAACTTTACTAAATCTATCATGATGTACTTATTTCGTAAAGTAAAGTAAAGGTAAATGTCACATCACGGTAAATGTGAGGTAAAATAAAGGTGAGATTAAGTATATCACTACGTCAAACCACGCTATCAACGACTCCACGATGCGTGATTAATCGACGGCTAAAGCCGGTCAGTCATTAAGGACCCTTTCACTCAAATAAAGACCCAACATCATTCGTCATTTTTCAATAAACCAAAATGGGCCCCCAAGTCCCAGTTTCACTTGTGTCGTTTTACATTCCCTCCCTTTGATTTCTTTCCTTCCCTTCCCCGACATTTCTTTCTTTCTCAATCGATTGGCCTTATTTCTCCGATCTCATACACCGGCAACGACGCACTGATGGTATTCAGTTTGTAGAAATGAAGGTTGGAGAGGAGGGCATTCAGTTTGCTTGGTGCAGGCCAGGTCTCCCTTTGCTCACTATTCTCTGTAATTGTTTTCTCCGCTGACTTCTCTCTGCAAAAATCTCAAGGTAAAATCTCATACTTCTGATTTATTTCCTATATCCAGGCTTTGAGGGTCTCAAATATATGGATGGAGATGGGAATTAAGGCAGGATTCTGGGGATTTATGGTGCGTTTGTATTAAGTTCATGAATTTGCACATTTACATATCATTTTAATATGAATTAGGGATTTAATTAGGTGAATTACATCATTATTCATCTAATTCCATCATTTTATGTATTTTCACTTAGGAACCTGAATTTTCATACTTCTGATACATTTTCTGCATTAACTTAGAATGTTTTGTAAATTTTTTCCAAAGAGTCCCAATTAGAGTAGAACTCTGTTCGGATGGGTTCCGCTTCAATATGGGCTCTTCAGTATTTGATGTATTGAGTTGGAATGTGCAGAAAATGAGAATTGCAGGCCTCTGTCACAGAACCTACTTGCAAGCACACATTGTCATCCTAGGCCCTGCATTGCTGAATTGAAGTAAATTGAAGAATTCACCATGTGGACCCCACACACAAGTCATATGCAAATTAATCAAAGGGGGGGTTCACTCATCATGTCAGTTGAAGAGTCCTAACTACAGTAAAAGACTTCTCATAGGGTCCACTGTTCAAGCAGATGAAATGTCCCACATGGCAGGGTCGGCAGTAGTTGCAAATTTGAAATTATTAATGGATAATTCAAAGAGTACAATTCTGATTGGGATAAAAGAAGAAGAGTTTGAATCATCTACATCTGATGTCTCGAAAATGAAAGTTGTACAGAGATAGAATCCATTGCAAATCAAATTTTAGAAGTTAATTCTGTTTTTCTCAGGACAACTCATCTTCAAATGGCCATAACTTGCAATCCGATCGTCGGATCGATGAAATTTACCTACCGTTAAAAAGCTTATTCAGAATAGATATCTGTGGAACCCAAGAACGTGCAAATTAGAGCTATATTGACAAAGTTATGGGCCCATAGATTTTTATATTCATTTTTAGACTAGATTGCAATTAAATCCACACCGTTTATAATCAATTGTTATACATCCCTTGTCGGACCGCATCTGAAGATTAGCCAAGCCACCCAGAGGTTTTCAGAAGCTTCCACCTCATTCAAATTCGAAAAGAATAAGAGATATACCTTATCAATGAGGAAAAATTAAATCTGCAGAGAATGTGTCTAGATTCAATGTATCGATAAATAACCGGAAAAATAAAAGGAACCAAAAAGTAGCATACGAGACATAACTGCCTCCCCTTGGACGTCCATAACTCTCTCTCTCCCCCTCTCTCTCTTCTTTCCATGATTAATATAATTTAAGAGTTATTTTTGGGTATTCTAGAGCCCTGTTCCAGAAATTAGGAATTTTTTAAGAGAGATTTTTGAAGAGACCATTGTACAAGGTGATACTATCAATGAAATTACTTATGGAGTTCTTTTCAATGGCTGGCTAGATTTCTGGATTGGAGCATACAGATGAAGCTAAGTAGATCTTTAATTTAATCTATGTGATTTTTTTATTACTTTCTTGTCTCTTTCAAAATACATGCTCTATTAGAATAATGGACCTGTCTTCATGCCTTAAGCAACCTCTGTTTTGATTTCTAATGAAAATAGTTTGATGATTTATACTTATTTTGATAGATTATGTTTAGGGCTGAGATCCTTTGATAATTTATGCTTAATTTGATGAATCATGCTTATAATTTTTCATTCTTTTATGAGGTGAAGGATGTCTTGGGTTGTGACCTTGTTCTTAAAAATTGATTTTTGCAAAAGACAAATCTTCCGGATCCAAAACATTGATTTGTTTAAGATCTGAGTTATTTTTGGGACAAATAGTAGAATAATTGCATAGATGAATTAATTATCTTGCTTAGTGAATTTTGGATGCTCTGATCTGTTTTATATATTTTATTAGTTTGTATTTCTGAATTTTTTCTAGTTTCTTTTCTTGGATCTCAATTACTTATTAATCTTTGATAAAAAAAATCATATTTTGAATTTTAACTTAGTAGTGCTCCTTGTGGGATTCGACCTGTACTTGCCACTATCTCAAAAAGACAACTGTGCACTTGCAGTATTAAAAGATTGAACTTAAATTCACATCAGTTTGGCATCGTGCCATTTGGATGTAATCATGTTCCCAAGAAATAAGGGTGTAGAAAATATGCTTGGTATGTGTAAATAATTATTCCAATTTTTTTTTCTCATGAGAATGAATCTCAAAATCTTAACTTGCCTGGATAAGAAAGTTGGAAAAAAAAATGATTATTATTTTTTAATAAACAACTTGGTTGGACAATTGTTTCTTTTATATCTTTTGCCTTTTAAAGAATATAATCTGAAGATCATAAATCCTCTTGCTTATCCAAAATGTAGGCCCCACGTTCACAATCCCAAAGGAGGTGGCCCCACTTTATAATTCCTAGAGGTGGGTCAATTGGTCACAATTACAAAAGGTGGGCCCCTATTATAATTCTATAATGGTGGGACCATATTATAAATTGTTTATAAAGGTAGGCATCATGTTGTAATTTCTCTAGGTGGGTCCCGTGTCCACATTCACATTTTAATGGTGGCCCCATGTTTGGATTTTTAAATGTGGGTACCACATTGTAATTTTTAAAGGTGGGTCCCGTGTTCACAATTAACAAAAAGTATGGCCCCATATTTTAATGATGGCCCCATGTTCGGATTTCTAAATGTGGGTACCACTTTATAATTTTTTAAAGGTGGGTCCCGTGTTCACAAGTACCAAAAAGTATGGCATCACATTATAATTCCTATAAAGGTGGGCTCACATTGTAGATTTTATGAATGTGCTACCCCTATGTTCTAATTTTTTAAAGGCGGGCACCACATTCTATTTCTAAAGGTGGGCCCTGTATCTACAATTACAAAAAATGTGGCTTCACTTTGTAATTCATAAATCTTGTTTACAAAAGGAGGACTCACATTTTAAATCCTATGAATATGAGCCCATATTCAAATTTCTTAAGGTGGATCCCATATTACATTTACAAAAAGTTGGCCCACATTATAATTCCTATAAAGGTGGGCCCACATTATAAATCTAATGGATATGGGTTCCATGTTCTAATTTTTAAAGGCAGGTACCCTGTTGAGAGTTCTACAAACAATAAAAGATGGGGTCCAATATTGTAAATCCTATGTTTGCTCCTTGGAGCAAAACTTTTATACTGTTACCAAACAAGTTCCGTGCAACATATTTTTAGTAAAGTAATTTAATATAATGTTGCCAAACAAGTTACGTAAAGTATAGACTTGGCACAACCTTATCTAATCTCAGCACAACCTAATCTGAGCACAAAATTGAAAACAACACAAGAACGATGCCAAACAGGCCCTTAGGTTTTTTAGGATTTAAGTCATATGACTGCTCGTATGACATCTACTCCTTCCTGACGTCATTTACTCTTCTTAAAAAAAAAAAAAAACACAACGGCAATGGAAGGGCGAGAGACAAAGACAACAAGCTCCATTTTATTTGCAACCAATATTCTTCTCCTCATTCTCCACTACCTCTATCGTTCATTCAATCGCACTTTTTTCATCTCTGAGCCGGTCATATAGGTACATTTCCCTTTTGATTTAATGAAGTGGGCTAGTTTTTTCTATTGATTTTATTGATGTTTATTAGTTAAGAAAATGGGCCTTTTATATTTCGTTAAAGTGATTTTGTGTACTCATTGGATGTGTTGATTTCTCTAATTGAAAATGGGAAATGGTTCTTACACTTTCATTTGGGGTTTTTTTTTTTTTTTTTTTTTTTCAGTTACTTGGAATTGGATGTTTATTATTATTTTTCTTTCGATTTCTGCATTTCTGCAGTTGAAATGAAAATGGGTTTGTTATTATTCTCTGAATTTATTTTCTTTGAATTTATTATTTTTATGTGGTATGGATGAATGGGTTTCGGTATGTGTTTTCTTTGGGTTCAATGAGTGATCGGTGGTTATATGGAAAACTGAAAAATAAATTTCTTCTCAAATATATGGGGATTTTGCTCTACGGCCTCCAAGCCCTCATAGCTCGTGTTCTTGAGATATTAGATCGTAAGAATGGCCACTTTCCCTTGTATGCATCTTTGAAGCTTATGTACTTGACAAACATCCAATTCCACAAGACTAATCTACAATCTATAAATTATCATGTTCTATGCCCACTTATGCTTAGGACTTGTGGATTTAATGGATCTTTCCACACAGACCTAATCTACAATCTATGAGCAATCAGTTATTGTATTTGTGGGGTAAGGTTTGAACGACTTGGAAGTGGGTTTAGGTCAAATCAGACCAAATCTGTGAAATTAGCCCGAGAAGGGAGGATTCATCTATTGTAAGACTGGTTCAAACAAAGCCAAGACAGCTGGCAGAGGGGAGAGAGGCTAGAACGGAAATGGGAAAGGAACATCCCACGAAAAAGGGCCACAATCTTCTCACGTGCTGTGATGGGGAAGGTGGGAAAACTGGTGTGTCAAGCAACATGAGGAAGGGGGGAAGAAGGAAATAAAGGGGGAAAGAGATGCAGGAAAAGGTACGCCAAAAACTATATCAAAAACTAATCATTGCATGAATTTCCAATCTCAGTGGCAGACTTAAGCATCGGAGGGAACTCGATTGGTCCCACCAATCAAGACTTCTTTGTTTGAATTTTACAAGGCCCATATGGAGAATCTCACTCAAACCAGAAATGAGGATCTGTTGACATTAACAGAGGTCAGATTACCAGTCCATCTAGAACCCATCTCAATTTTTTATTCTACAATTAGCACCGTCTGTGGGAAGTGAGGAGGGAAAAACCCACTAACTCTTCTTCTTGCTAAGGAAAATGACAGATCAAGAGCAAAATCCAGTATCACAGCCCCATATTGGATGACTTCCATCTCAGGTGGAGGAAGCCCAGATCAGGGGACAACGAGAACGGTCGAGTAAAGACCCTTTGACCAACCACTCTGATGGGGCAGATTTCAAATATGTCCGGTGCATAGAAAGCGACTGGACTGTCCCTTCTACAGACAGGAAATTCGATTAGTAGTTTGCTGGGCGGGCCCGAGCCACATAATAATTTCACCTTCCGTGGATAAATTGCAAGGGGATTCATACGAAAAGTAGAGTCGTGGCCCCCGAGACACGTCCCGCCACGAGATACATATGCTCAACTCGAGCAGACCTATAAAGATGCTGTTCAAGGGAGTTAAGTCGTAGTAGGACAAAGTCAACTGCCTGTTACTGAAATTGGAGGCCACGAAAGAAGAGCAGGGTCGGTCCCCACGCCAGGAAAATGCTCATGAGACACGAAGGATGAGTACCGAGGTCGCACAGTTGTTCGGGAGCATATGGGCCACCACTCCAAATCAAGAGCTTAGCGGAGCCGAGCTAAAGCTAGAACAGGTGACGAAGGAAGCAGGACTTCGAGTTTCCAACCCCGGAGGGAAGGGGAAGCCAAAGTCCGAGCAAGATGCATTGAGGTTGGCGAAGCCCCGAGGAGGAAAGCAACCCCACGAACACTTGCCGAGGAGGATGTACAAGCCCTTATTAAAAAGGCGTTGGCTGATCGGAAGCTCCCTCTAGACAATCCGACCAGAGCAAGGTACCTGGGAAACGCTCAAAATTTTGAATCTCCATTATTGGAGGAGATAGAAAAAGCAGACCCACCTCGGCGGTTCTCAATCCCCAAGCTAAGAGTCTATGATGGAACCTTGGATCCCGCCTACCATGTCCAGCATTACCAGCATTCCATGGCATTATGGATAGGAAATGAGTTGCCGATGTGCAAAGTTTTCCCCTCGAGTTTGGGAGACCTGGCCTTGAAGTGGTTTTCCTGCTTAAAGCGGAGATCGATTTGCAACTTTCAGGAGCTTGCTGGATCTTTTGTTACACATTTCGTAACAAATTCCAAGCAACCAAAGGACATCGGGGCATTACTGTCTCTCAAGAAGCAGAGCTTGGAAAGCCTGAAAGAGTTCATCACGCGTTACCGACGCCTCTATAATGAGGTGGAGGGGAGTAATGAGCAGGTAGTTGTGGCAACCTTTAAGCTCGGGCTGCCGAATGAGAGGCAGCTTTGCCAATCATTAACGTAGTGGTCCCCAACTACACAGGGAGAGCTGATGGAGCGGATCAAGAGTTCATAAAATTGGAAGAAGACATGGGTGTATCTGAGCCAAGGTAGGCTCGCTCGACGGAAGAGTGATCCAGGAGAAGGGAGTTCAGTGAAGGATCGGATAGATGAAAGGGTCATGCTGAACTCACAAGAGCAGCCTATGAAGGGGTGTTCACGATCTTTATGGACCCAATCTACAGGATCCTTACTCAGATTAAGGACAAGCCATACTTCAAAAGGCCTTCAAAGATGGTGAGTGACCCAGACGCCGGAGTCCCAACCTCTGGTGCTCTTACCACTGGGAGAATGACTATTTAACAGAGAATTGTCGGATGCTTAAACAGCATATGGAAGAACTGGTGAGGGAAGGGCACCTGAAAGAGTTTGTGGAGTACACGCGCAAAAAAAAAAAAAAAAGGCCCTAAGAAGCTCGGATCGGAAGGAGGTATAAAAAATTAAAAGAAAACGAAAAAGAAAAACCATCGCCGAAGAGGGGGCACCTGTTGGGGCGATAAGTCCAGCAGAGATGACAACCCAATCTACCAAAACCCAGAGGAACATGACCACACACCTAAAAAAAGTATATCAAATGAGCACTGAGCCGAGCATTGTCAACAAGTCTGGACGAGGGAAAGGGGAGATCTCATTCTCGAATAAAGATTTGCGAGACATGGTCCAGCCCAACAGCGATGGTCTAGTACTAACTGTAAGGATCGGAAACACACGCACGATCTACGAGACAATCACAATTGCACAATCAATCAACAAGACACGGATTTACGTGGTTCAGCAAGATTGCCTACGTCCACCGGAGATTCACGCCGTTCATTATTATTGGAGATTCCAACAAGAGTACAAGAACTTATTGTCTCTCTTGTTCTCTCTCAATTTCACCCTTAATAACAATACTCTCACCACTCGGTATAAATATATGAAACCCTAAACCTCTAGACACCCACAACTGTCGGATATGGCCTTATAACAGATGGTCCAGATTAAACCAACAAATTACATGTAAACCCCTGTAATAAACTAAAGTCTAGATCAGGCTTCACCAACCCATCAATCTCCCATTTGAAAATTGAACATACTGAATGGCTTTGAGAATAACACAATACGACTAAGAATCTCGATACCTCATCTTCATGCTTGAAGACTAACTAAAACCGAGCACAGCTTCAATTTCCCTGTAGTCACCACTTTTGTGAACATATCTGCATGATTCTCACTTGATAAAATCTTCTCCAATTTCAACATTTTCTCTTCTAGAAGCCACCCTATGAAGTGATATCTGATTCGAATGTGTTTGGTTTTTGGATGAAAGACTGAATTCTTTGCAAGATGAATAGCACTTTTACTATCACTGTAAAGCCTGCTGGACTCTTGCTTCTTACCCAACTCTTCCATTAACTCTTGTAACCAAATCATTTCCTTACTAGCTTCTGTAGCGGCAACATACTCTGCTTCTATGGTTGAAAGTGCAACGACGTCCTGTAGTTGTGACTTCCAACTGATTGATGCACTACCTAATGTGAAGACATATCCTGTAGTGCTTATGCTTCTATCAAGATCTCCTGCAAGTCCGAATCAACATAGCCATGCAATTTGATCTTTGATCCTTCAAAACACAATGATGCATTAGTGGTGCCTCTCAGATATCTGAGAATCCACTTAACTGCCTTCCAATGCGTTTGACCGGGATTACTCATAAATTTGCTTACAACTCCCACTGTATGAGCAATGTCTTGTCTAGTGCAAACCATAGCATACATCAAGCTGCCAACAGCTGAAGCATATGGGACCTTGGACATGTTCTTATTTTCCTGTTCTATCTTAGGAGACAATTCTTTTGAGAGTTTGAAGTGGCTGGCTAGTGGAGTGCTAATTGGCTTAGCATTCTGCATGTTAAATCTATTTAGAACATTTTCAACATATTCTGCCTGAGACAACTTCAATGTACGATTTTTCCTATCTTTGCTAATTCTCATGCCAAGAATTTGATTTGCAGCACCCAAATCCTTCATTTCAAATTCCTATGACAACTGTTTCTTCAAATTGTTTACTTCATACATATTTGAACTTGCAACAAGCATATCATCTACATATAAGAGTAGAATAACGTAACAGTCATCAAAACTTTTGAAATAACAACAATGGTCTGCATGACACCGTTTGTAATCTATGTTGTACATAAACCTGTCAAATTTAAGATACCATTGTCTTGGGGCTTGCTTCAAACTGTATAAACTCATTTCGAGCTTACACACAATTTCCTCCTTTCCCGGTACAGCATATCCCTGTGGCTGATGCTTATAGATGTCTTCTTTCAAGTCACTATGGAGAAACGCAGTTTTCACATCTAATTGCTCAAGATGTAAATCTTCTACCGCCACAATGCTCAAACACTTCTGATTGTGTTCAACTTAACGATAAGAGAAAATAGCTCAGAATAATCAATATCTGCCTTCTGCTGGAAGCCTCTTGCAACGAATATGGCTTTGTATCGCTTGTTATCGTCATGTTCTTCCTTCAATTTGTATACCCACTTGTTGTGCAATGCTTTCTTTCCCTCATGCAACTGAACTAAGTCCCATGTCTGATTTGATGATAACGATTGCATCTCATCTTCCATGGCTTTTTCCCACCTAGCCCGAGTTTCAACCTGCAATGCTTCTTCATAACATTCTGGCTCACCGCCATCAGTTAACAACAAGTAAAACAAAGAACTTGAATAACGCTGAGTAGGTTTAGGAGTCCTAGATGACCTTCTTACCGGGGCAGGTGTTTGAGGGTCCACCTGCGGGTTTCCATTTTCATGTACTTCAGGTACATCATTTTCAGAAGTGTCATCCAGTTCTACGTATACATTGTTGTCCTCTTGCACCTTGTCTTTGTTTTTGTGCATCATTTTCTCATTGAATATAACATTTCTGCTTCTAATGATTTTTCTATTTTCATCATCCAAGAAGCGTTAACCAAACTCATCAGAACCATATCTAATGAAAGTGCATTTCCTAGATTTAGACTCTAGTTTGTCTCTTTTTTCAGTATTAACATGAACATAAGAGATACAACCAAATACTTTTAATTGTGAAAGGTTTATCTCTTTTCCGGTCCAAGCTTCCTCTAGTAGTCTACCATCCAAAGGTACCAAAGGCCCCCAATTAATCAAGTTTGCAGCAGTATTTACTGCATCAACCCAAAACTGCTTGGGCAATCCAGCATGTATCCTCATACTTTTGGCACTCTCAACAATTGTCCTTTTACATATGCTCTACCACACCATTTTGCTGTGGTGTATTAGGAATGGTCTTCTCTCGCTTAATGCCATTTTGGCGCAATACTCCTCAAATTCTTTACTGCAGTTTTCTCCCCCATTATCAGACCTTAGGCATTTCAGTTTTAAACTTGTTTCGTTTTCAACTAAAGTTTTCCACTTCTTGAAAACATCAAACACGTCAGACTTGTGCTTCATAGGATATACCTATAATTTTCTGATAGCATCATCAATGAATGTAACAAAGTAAGAGGATCCACCAAGATAAGGTACTTGAGTTTGTCCCCACACATCCGTGTGTACTAGTTCCAACCTTTCTAACTTCGATGGCCTGCCTACTTTAGAGAAAGTAACTTCTTTCTGCTTTTCGAAAACACAGTCTTCACAAAACTCTAAGTCCAATGACTTGAGGCATTCCAGTTTACCTTTAGAATGAAGAAACTTCATCCCTTTCTCACTCATGTGTCCGAGTCTATAGTGCCATGTGTTTGAGTCAATGCCTTTATCTGCAACTTGCAATGAAACTTGTAGAGCTGTTAGTCAAGTAAAGAGTTCCTTATTTCTTACCGCGAGCAATAACCATACTCCCTTTTGTAACTTTCTAGAAATCAACTGCAAAAACAGTAACGTGACCAGTGCTAGCAAGCTGACCAACTGATATGAGATTTCTTTTCAGGCTGGGTACATGCCTGACATTATTCAATTGCCATATACTGCTGTTTGACAATTTAACTTGAACATCTCCTTTGCCAATTATGTCACAAGGTTCATCATCACCAAGATAAACTTTACCAAAGTCACTTTGTACATAATTTTTAAAATATTCTCTATGTGCAGTAGCATGAAAGGACGCACTAAAATCTATGACCCAAGATTCAGATTTATAATCAAAAGTAAGAATTAAAGCATCTTGAACAGTATCACCTAGGAAATTTGCGGAAGCTTCATTGTCCTTATTACTGTTCTTTTGTTTATTTTTCTTTGGTGGAGCTTTGGAGTCCTTTTTCAGATGTCATATCTTGCCAGAATTCCAGCACTCGATCTTGCCTTTCGATGATCTTGACTTGCTCCTTGATTTTGATCTACCACGATTTTGCTTTCTCTCAGATGACCTACCTCTGTTTTCCACATTCAATGCACTTCCTAATGATTCGCTTGAGGATAACACTCACAACATCATCAAAATTAAGTGTGGTTGATCCTGAAGAATTATTCAATGATGTAACCATATCATTTCAGCTGTCTAGTAAAGAAGATAAAACCAACAAAGCCCAAATTTCATCTTTGAATTGTACGTTAACCGAGAATAACTGGCTCATGTCCATGTTAAACTCTTCCAGGTGTTCAGCAATAACCCCACCTTCAACCATCTTCATGTTAAACAACTTTCTCATCAAGAACACTTTATTTGAGGTGGAAGGTTTTTCATATATTCGAGATGGGGCATCCATAGAATCTTTAGTGGTTTTCTCCTTTGATATATTGAATGTAACAGAGTTTGATAGAGAGAGACAAACCGTGCCTAAGGCTTTTCTATCAAGTACCTCACATTCTGCATCTAACATTATTGTAAGTTTCTTGGCTTTTCCACCAAACGGCAAGTAGAAATTCTTTTGGTAAATGAGATCTTCAATCTGCATCATGCGAAGTTTGTGCCATTAAGCTTCTCAATTGTGGGCTTCATGTCGTTCGTCATGTCTCCCACTCAAACCAAGCTCTATTTACTTGACGAAATTCTCTGCCTGTTAAACTGTCAATCCGTTTCGTTTACCTTGTAGATCTCGTCGATACGAATCAAACAAAAAAACGGAGTGCAATTCTGAGTCCGGATGATTTTAGAAATCAAGAAACAATTCTAGTCGTTCAATTCGATCAAATTTGACCATACTGCTGGCGTCAGGATGACGTCAACGTCTGGCTGCTTCGGTTGGGCTTCTGCGAAATGGGTCAGCTCCAACTGACCCACGTCTGGACCTGACTTGCAACTACTGCTGTTGGGCTTCCCTGAACTGGGTCAGGTCGAACTGGATCTGAACCGACCCAATCTTGGAAACTGGCCCAACTGGGTTGTCTTCTTCCTCCCAACGCCTGTAACAGAGAACAAAGAGTCACCTTCCTACAGTCGTCTTCTACGAGGACGCAGGCGAAGGGCGACCGGAGGCGAGGCGACGACGATGGCGATCGTGCAGCGACAGAACTCCGGGAAAATCACAGCGGGCGACGAGGTGACGCTGCAGAGCTCTTCTTCTATTTCTCCGGAGAAAAGAGCGGTCTGGCGTCCAAATTCTCTTCCTCTCCAATCAACACAGGACCCCTGTGCTTCGAGGCGTACGGGGCCCTTTCCGCGATCAGAATTCTTCCCTTCTCTGATGCAGGCGATGGGCACGATGAGCGTCTTCCTGAAATCCGATTTGAAGAAACCAGATCGGTCCCTGCGTCTTCCTGCAACAGAGACTTGAGAATAGCCTAATTCTTGTGGCCCACATGATTGATCGATCAGAACACGAACACCTTTGATTGTTGGGTGCAATAGTGCCTAATCCCTCTGATTTGTGCGGCGAAGTCAAGCGATCCAAATGATCTCTTTCTCCGCGATTAAACCCAATCTCAATCGTGGATAGAGCACAACGCCAAGCCCTAGGAAAATCCTTAGCTCTTGCTCTGATACTAGTTGCTAGGATCAGAAACGCACACGTTCTACGAGACAATCACAATCACACAATCAATCCACGAGAAACAGATTTACGTGTTTCGGAAAAATTTCCTACGTCGACGGGAGATTCACGCCATTCACTATTATTGGAGATTCCCACAAGAGTACAGGCACTCATCATCTCTCTTGTTCTCTCTCAATTTCATCCTTAATTATAATGCTCTCACCACCTAGTATAAATATATGAAACCCTAAACCTCTAGACACCCACAACTGTCAGATATGGCCTTATATCAGATGGTCCAGATTAAACCAATAAATTACAGATAAACCCCTGTAATAAACTAAAGTCTAGATCAGACTTCACCAACCCATCACTAACTTTACGAGTACAAGAGTATGAGGTACAGATGATGCTGATAGATCCAAGGTTTTCATCGGAAATTATGCCGGGTTGTTTGATAAGCTCAGCATGAAGCATTTAGATTTGAGGCGGACCTCGATACCCCTGTTCGGGTTCAGTGGGCAAGCAGTTCACCTGATGGGAGTGGTGACCGTGCAGGTCAGCGTAGGTCCCATCCACCTAGACATGGAATTCCTAGTGATTGATATACCGTCTCCCTACAACACCATTATAGGACGAACATGGATTCATCACATGAGGGCAGTGCCATCGACCTATCACCAAAGGATCCGCTTTCCGACACTGAAAGGAATCAAGAAGGCATATGCTCGAAGGGAAAGGCCGATCAAAAATAGCAACTACAGTTAAGTTGGCTAGAGTCCAGAGATCAAATTTCCGACCCGACCGATGAGGCCGTAAAGGAGCTGAAAAAGGTTGCCGTAAATGGAGAAGGTCGGGAGTGGTACTGGATGGTTGGATTAGCTATGTCTGAACACGAGCAGAGCAGTTTAGTTCAACTACTCAATTAGATCTCCGAGGTTTTTTCTTGGACTCTGCATGAGAAGCTAGGAGTTGATCCCGGAGTTATCAAGCACGGCAAGCTAGGGCCGAACTAGGAAGGACCATACATGGTTACTTCCATTGGGGGAGCAGAAGATACCACCTAGAGACGCTCGAAGGAAAAGCGTTGCCAAGGTCTTGGAACATAGCGAATTTGAAGAAACTCTAAATCTTTGCACCAAAGAAATTGTCACTCTTGCATTCCATTTATGGAAGTTGTCTAATTTATATTCTTATGCCAAGGATGAAATTCCCTAAAACTTGTGAATGGTCGGGGACCCATAGTAGGGGCACAACTTATCGGGACAACCACGACAAGATAAGGCTAAGGCTTGAAAATAAGGGGTAGCAATAAACCCATTACTTCATGCCGACGGAGAAAAATCCTAACTGGGAAGATTTCAAACTAGGTATGCTGCATTGATCTCCTTTTTAACTAATGGCTAGACATGATGATGCGAGCATTAGACTAAAAAGAGAGTTCGGATAGAACCGACAGTGGCAGTAGAAATGAGTCTTCAAACATCATTAGGAACATCAGAGGAATGTGGAGCAATGTCGGCAGCTGACAAAGTGCCTCCATCCCAGACCACGAGCGAACTGGTCTCCCCTACCGAGGCCAATGCAGGAACCTCGATAGGTAGTGGTTGGGGAGAAGCATCCTTGGACTGAGCTGCGTGTTTAGCCCAGAGGGGGGAATCCTCAAGTATGCCATCATCACCGAGACCCACGTCATAACCTCGTTTGAACACAAGGGCTTTGATCTGCTTGACCTACTCAAGTTAGATCGCATCAACCTCTACAAACACTACATCCTTAAACTTCTCCATAACATCCCACATCTCCACCTCCATCTTGGCTAGCTTGGAACGGATAGCCTCAAGCTCCATCTCACTTGCAGTCAAGCGACACAAAGTAGCGACCGCCTTGGCATGTACAACCTTCGCAACTTTGGAAGAATTAGTAGTGTGTTAGACTTTGCCAAGCGTCGAGCAGCCTCGGAAGCACCATGTGTCCTAGAAAAATCTCAAGCCCCCTTGCTTCTCGAAAAACGGAAAAGAAGAAAGGAGGCTTGGAGGGCAGTTGTGGGGGCAAAATTTGAACGACTTGGAACTGGGGGTTTGGGCCAAAATAGACACAACCTGCGAAATTAGCCCAAGAAGGGAGGATTCGTCTGTTGTAAGACTGGTTCAAACAAAGCCAGGATAGTTAGCAAGGGGAGAGAGGCAAGAACGGAAGTGGGGAAGGAACATCCCACGAAAAGGGGACACAATCTTTTCACGTGCTGTGATGGGGTAGGTAGGAAAAATGGTCACTACAACAACTTGCACTTTTACTAACGTTTTTTTGCGACGTTTTTGTAAATTCGTTGGTAAAGAGTGTTATTTACCGACGTATATAATCTTGTCGGTGAAAATTTATCTTTTACCGACGTTTTCTATAAAACGTCGCTAAAAGATTGACTTTCAGCGACGTTTTACTAAAAAACGTTAGCAAAGTTTAATCTTAGAATTAACTTCATTTAAAATCAGAGATTATTACCGACGAATAAAAAACATCGGTAAAATAGTCTTTTGGCGACGTTTCCTTGGTTTTACCGACGTTTTTGTTTCGTTGGTAAAAGTGTTTTATTTTTATTAATTTTTTTGCCGACGAAACAAACGTCGGTAAAAGTCTTTTTAATTTTTTTTATTTATTTTATTTTATTGAAAAAAAAATGTAGGCGAAAGTATTTTTTTTTTATTTATTTTTCTTTTTTCTATTGCCGACGAAATAAAACCGTCGGCAAAGTTCAATTTTATTATGTGGTGGAAAATAAAAATTGGAATGAACTTTTAGCGACGTTTTTTGAAACGTCGGCAAAGTTTAATTTTATTTTTAGGAAAATTAAAAATTAGAGGACTTTATCGCCGAATTTTCTTTTTACTGATGAAAATTAGCGTCGAGAAATTTATGACTGACGTTTAATATAAAACGTCGGTAAAGGTTGTTTACATTTTACTTATTTTTAAATACTAAAAATAATATAATTTTTACTACGAAAATTCATTTTTTACGACGAAATATAAACCTCGCTAAATCCACTTTTTTTCCGTCTCCCTCCTTCCACCAAAGCCCGCTTTTATCTCTCTCCCTCTCTCTCTCCCCCTCTCGATCTCGATCTCGATCTCTATCTGCACTTCTCTCTCTCTCTCTCGATCGATCTCTCTACGCTCTCTGTCTCTCTCGCTCACTCTCGCTCGCTCTCTCTGCTTTCTCTCTCTCGCTCTCTGCTTTCTCTTTCTCTCGCTCTCTCTGCTCTCTCTCTCTTTGCCCGAAACCGATCGTCGCTCAAAAACGGTCGCCCTCTCTCGCGCCGCTGCCTCTGCTCGGACCCTCTCTGCCGTTGCTGCCTTGCATCTCTCCAATCTCTACAGGTAGAGTAACTTTCTCATCTCTTCTCTCTTCATTTCTATCTGATATGGGTATTTGCAGCTTCTGTTTGGAATTTTCGTGGTTAATAGGTTCCATTTCTTATTGTTACTCTCTGTTTTTTCTTTTCTTCAGTACTTCATTTTATTCTATTTCAATTTTTTTTTTTTTGGTGGGGTTCTACTAGTAATCTGCATTTGATTGTTTTGGTAGTCTTGGAGCAAACACTTTTGTTTTGATGGTAATGAGTTGATGGGCAGAGAGATGAATTGGATTTAGATGTAAGGCGGTGTGCTTGGTTTGTGAGTTTGGAGGCTGGCATACACTTCAAATGGGTTGGTTTCGGAATGGTGTTTGATGAGTAAGTGGGTTCGTGGGTGAGAGGAAAGAAGGGTGATTGAGATGATGAAGTCAGTTGATTGGTGAAGATGATTAACAAATGATAATGATGGTTTTGGTTTGTGCTGGACTTTTTTTTCTTGATTGGATGGATAGAGAGATGTTGATGTAGTGGTGAGGTTGAGGTGGTGGGTTGATGAGAATGGGTTCTGAGTGGGTCTTTAATATTTCTTAAGAGAAATTAATGGGTGGGTCTCTCATATTCATCTCATAAGGTTTCAAATGTCTGTTCTTATTCCTCTTATTATTACATCTTATGAGGAGGAAATAACCATTTTCTACAGGTAATATGAATCCGATTCTATCTTCTCATATCATTACATGTCATGTTTATGAGTTTGTTGTTCGAGATTTCTAGATTTGTTTTGTCGGGTTGTTTTTTATTTTGAATTGGTTGATGCAAGACATGTGAATTTGAGCATGGGGCTCTTTTTGGCCATTGATTTATGTGGGATTTGGGAAAGTTGATATCTTTTATTTGTTGGTTTCATTCATGTGCAAGTTATTTGGGTGATTTTGGTGGATTTTGCAACTGGGTTTCTTCTCTTGTGGGGGTTTTGAATTGCAACTTAGAATGGATAATGTTGATGTTGGTATTTGTTAAGGTGGTGATTTTGGAGGATTGGAATTGTATTTGGGATTTTCTGTGTTGGTTTGATGGTGGGAAGTTGAATCCATTTTTCTTGTTCTTCTACATGGATTGGGGAAAGTTTCACTGGAGATGCTTTCGGATGCGAAATACTTGGATCTAGTGAATTTGGGATGGGTTTTTGTGATGCAGGGGACCTCTGAATTGGATTTTGACTGTGTTGGTGGTGCATTTTAAGTTGATATTTGGTTTTTTATTTTTCAGGATAATATTCTGTTTTGTTGGATAAGATGGGATTGAATTTAATGGCTTTGTTGTGTGACCTTCATTACTTAACTTGAATGCAATGACTTTTAGTCTTTTTATCCTGATTGTACTCTTTTAATGTGGGGTTAAGTCGGCTTCTTCATTACTCATTATCTAATTTGCTTAGAAGATGATATGCTACTTAGATTGTTTTAAAAGGTAAAGTGCCCATGTTGGCTTTGTTCAGTTTTAACAATAAGCAGATTCTGCCATGACACTTCTAATATTCAAACCAATAGTATAAATGAGCCTTCTTTTATGGTACCTAGTAACAATTATCCACTTGTAGGTGCCCAATGAACTTGCTGTTTGCATCTGGAGGAAAATTTATCAACATCAAAGTGAATGGAAGTTTCTGTTATGAGATAAAACAGGCGTTTTTATGTAAATTCAGGAGAAAAACAGGGACTTATTTCTAAATATTATAAATCATAAGTGTTTTTTTTTTTTTTTGAGCGGTTAGGGAGGTGTGTACGCAGGTCTAGACCTTATAGAGCAGAAAATAACATTTTTTAGTTCATGTGTGGGTGGGGAAGGGCCTCTTAGATATGCATTGAAATCCCTTCCCATTTGTCATTAGTTCCACCCACTTGCTCCTCTCTCTCTCTCTCTCTCACTCTCTCTCTCTCACACACACACACACACCCACACCCACACACACACACCCAGAGGCAAGATTACTAATTGGGCTTAGTTTTGATCAAATACATTTTATGTGGAGGCTTTTGAACAAGAAATTTGTTTAAAAGGTATTTTAGAGATTTTCTTTTCTGCCTTATCTGTCTTTGCAGTAAACATCATAACCATCTCAACTTCTTGTTTGAGTTGGCCCATAAAATCCAGAAAAGCAATGGAGTAAGATTTAAGTTTTTTTATTTGGTGGGTCAATGCCTCTCAATTTGGTTAATTGGGAGGCCAAATAATGGGATCCAATGAAGACTCAGGTATTCTTTTTCTTACACTTTCATGGGTTCTTTCATGTTCTCCACAATTTCTATCAAAAGCCAGGGGCCAAATAATACAAAGGAAGACCACTATGGAAAAGATAGGATAAGACCCACAGATATATGATGGTGTTTGCGTTTAACCACATCATTCTTGAATAGAGAGCAGGGTCACATATAGTAATCTGACTTTAGTTATACTAGTAGTACAAATGGCTTATTGTTTAAATGTGTGAAGCCCACTGCCACAGAGTGTCTCCAGAGAGCAGGGCTTTGTTTTTTTTTTTTTTTTTTTTTTGTAATTTTAGAAAATAAAAAATGCATGAGAAGTCCTCTTCTAGATATAAATCATAGGGTTTTTTTTTTTTTTTTTTGATTTAGCTGGTATACATTAAAGTCCTCTTCTAGATGATGTTCAATACATGATAAGACTGAAGAAAGAGCCAGCCATTTTGGTCAATCTGCATACAGAATAGAAGGTTGAGAGAGAGAGGGGGGTTGTAACTCTTCTGCTATATATTAAAATCCTCTTGTAACTGTTTTTTTTTTTTTTTTTTTTTTTTTTTTTTGAGTGTGGGTTTTCTCTTGAAACTGTTAAATGCATAACAGAGGCTAAGCAAAAAGCTAGCCATTTTGGTCAATGTACAGCACAAGAATAAAAGGATATTTGTCTGAGAGTAAAACCAAAAGCTGTCTGAGAGTAACAACACATGGCACAGAGAAAGAACATAAAAAAAATTGTTTCCTTGAAATTAAGTTGATGACTTCAAGTGCAAATGTTTCAACGTACACAATCCATGTGAAAATGAAATTGCAAACCATGAACAGCAACAGATATACAATGTTAAAAGGTCAAAATACACTCCAGATTGCTTCATGTTAATGCATCACTATTGACACTGATAAAATCATAAAACACCATGAATCACACTACAATACCATTTTTAAGATGAGAAAAACAATTTATCACTTGAAAAAGCATACTGATACACCTAACCTTTTACATGCATAATTGTTGGCTGTATCTAATGCTTGAAGAGTGTCTCAATGAACAAATACCTTTAAATCGTTAGAGAGAATTCATCAACATTAATTGGGGAAAAAGAAATGAAATTTGAATCACTAATTTCTATGATAAAGAAACTGATTAGTACCAATGAGAATAAGTTTGACACTCACCATTATGATATGTGATGCAGTAAAGGAGGTGTTAAGTTTATTCATTAGTGAGGCCATCTTATTGGAACATTATAAAAAAGAAAAAATAGTGTATTGATGCGTCAGCATGTTTATCAACAAAGATCCTCATGAAAAAAAAATAAAAAAAAATATATAGTGTACATCCTAAGAAGACCACAGATTTGACGATCAAACTGACTAATACAAATGAGAATAAGTTGATACTAACCATTATGCTATGTGGATGCAGTATAAGAGGTGCTAATTTGTAGTTGCCTGAACCAAAATTTTTAAATGCAAGCTTTACTTAGCATATATAGCTGTATATAGCCATATAATGTTAATGAGATTGTTTTTGTGTTGTTTTTATGCAACATGTGTTATGTTTTGGCTTGTTTGATATTGTAAAGGCTCTATTCAGTGAAGTGAGAGGGAAACAGAAGATATTGATCTTGTTATGAATTGAAGACTTCTAAGATAACTAACATATTTATCTTCATTGGAAAACAGAATTGAAGTAGGCCCAATGAGCTAGACCTCATAAACACATTCAATCTATTCAATATTGGTGAGCAGATTCTATTTCTAATTTCTAATTTCTAATTACTTGTGATTAGGTCAGATATGGACAGGAGTTGGATATTACATTATCAGAACTGATTTAGTGCGGAGTACATAGCTAGGGTGAACTCATTTATTGATTTTGCAAAGGCGAATTTGGGCGGGGCAGTTTTGATTAACTGCCTGTGTAACGATGCTGTAACCATCGGAAGCATGACGATGTAACCGTGAGAAATCATTTGCACATTCAAGGAATGATGGTCTCATACCTATGGTGGATATATCACGGGGAACCTATAGTTCAACCTGATGATTCAGATGACAGCGTGGATGAATCAGAGGAGAATCACGATGAGTTGATAGAGGACCATCGTAGGGGAACTTGGAGGAAGATACTCAAGAGAGGGATGATGTGCAGGATTTGAAAATTTGTTAAAGGCTTCTCAGCGTGGCCTGTACCCATGATGCAAAAGCTTAGATACTCTGTTATCGTTTGTCATCAAGATATTGCATGTGAAGGTAGAAAGTGGGTGTAGCAATAAGTCGTTCAATAAGGTTCTGTAGATTTTTAAGGACTTCTTACCCAAAGGTCATGTGGTGCCAGCATCAGTTTACGAGGCGAAGAAATTATTACGTGACTTGGGCATGAGATACAAGAACATAGATGCTTGCAAACACAATTGTGTGTTGTATTGGAAGGAGAATGCTAAATTGGATAAATGTCCAGAATGTGAAGAGCCTTGGTACAAGGTCAATGATGGCAAGCGAAAGAAGATCCCTCATAAGGTGCTCTGTTACTTCCCATTGACACCAAGGTTACGCAGATTGTATATGTCAAGGAAGACAGCCACAGAGATGAGATGGCACTGTGATAAGCGCGTTAACGATGGGATAGCGCGTCATCTGGCTGATTCAGTGGAATGGAAAGAATTTGATAAGAATTATCCAGAGTTTGCCCAAGAGACACGTAATGTGAGGCTGGGGTTAGCCACCGATGGATTCAATCCTTTCGGTAACATGAGCACCTCTTATAGCATGTGGCCTGTCATTGCTGCAGTCCAGGTAAACTGAAACGAGAAATATCAACCAAACTGATTATGATTGTGCTCCTCATTACAATATTTGATTATATTTTGTTACTACTAATCTTTATATGGCTCTCCCCTAATTGCAGCAAATATTTTATATCGGGGACTACGAGGGCGATATGCAGCTCAGGGCGGACATTGACTGCATATGAGGGGTTTTGTACAGGAGTTGGAAGTACGAGCTGCATAGTCACTATCTCGAGCTGTTGGAGCAGGGGTTTCCCCGACCCCAGGACCACCCGGCAGAGGGTTGTGATTAGGGCTGTCAATCGTGTCGTGTTAACGAATTCGGGCTACAAGTTAATAAATTCGGGTTAAAATCACCTCAACCCGTACCCGACCCGTTAACTTAACGGGTAAAAAAATCTAACCCGAACACGACCCATTAATTTAACGGGTTACCTAACCCAACCTGTTAATCCGTTAAGTAATTAAGTCATTTTGAAATTTAAAAAAAAATTATACAAAAATAGAAGAAGAAAAATATATAAGCCACATGAAACTATAAGTGAGGATCTCAAGTGGATCCCACCTAAAAAGCCACTATAAAACAATAAATTTTAATTTCTTTTTTATGAATATAAATTAATTTATTTACATTTAGGGAGTAAAAAAAAATTTAATGGGTCAATCGGGTTGTTAACGGGTTACTTGTTTAATTCATACCCGACCCGTTAACTTAACGTGTTAATGGGTTTGACCCATTAATGACCCGAACCCATTAAGAGCCAACCCAAACCCGTTAATATCGTTTGGGTTCGTGTCGTGTTAATGGGTCGTATGACATTTTGACAGCCCTAGTTGTGATCAAGCTGATTGGCAGTTGATGGTCTCTCAATGCTGGGAATCACCAGCCTGGAAGGTAACTTTGGGATGTTATCTACAACAATTAAATATATTCCAACGTAATTCTATTAGTAATGATTTTATAAATGACTACTATTGTATTATTGTTTTTCTATGTAGGCGAAGTCGAAAAAAGCTCAAGAGAGTCGAGCCAAGCTGCCATATAATCATACTAGTGGCTCCAGGTCATTTGCATCGAGGATGTCTCTAATGGTACTAATTATATTCATATGAAGAAACTTGATTAAGTTTATTAATTTATCAATATGTAGCTGGGTTCGTATCTAATACAAAGTTATTTCAAATGACAGACAGCACAGAATGTCGGTCAAGCACCGCCTATTAGTCAGTTTTTTCACGACACCCACTACAGACAAAAGAGTAATGAGTGGGTAAATGAGGTGGCTCAGCAGAGGCATGTACGTTTGCTAATAAATCAATTATGACCAATAACGCCATAAAAGCATTCTAAATCCCTTATTGATTTAAATGGTAGGAGGCCTTGGTGTAGCGGACTGAGGAGCAGTCGCAGCCCTCTATCACAGCCCCGATGACAGAGGAATAGATTGCTGTTATTGTGCTTGGGACGAGGTTGGGATACTTAAAAGGGTCATAGGATACACACGAGGACCTCTTCATCTTCCACACAGTCTCGGGCACCGGATCCTGAGGTGATCGCCCTGCGGGAGCAGCTAGCTGAGCAGGACAGGAGGACACGTGCACGTGAGGCCCTCGTTCAACAGTTGGCAGCTGCGGTAGGGATAGATCCGACTGGCTATTTCGACATCACGAGAGGGACCACTTCTGTTGGTGATAACACAGCTATTGGAGATCATGATGCGACCCTTTGGTTACTAGATTAATTTCTTGAAATTTTAACACACTTTTTATTCTTTTTAGTTGCAATGCCACAAATTTTTAATGTTCATTATTAGTTTTTTACATACTTCCATTCAAACAGCATTTTATATCCAATTTGGTCTTGGCTGCTAATTTCTTGGGTACTGCAGATAATTCGAAGAGCAAATGAATTGGGCGAGGATCCAATACATTTCTTGGATACATTTGAAGGGGAAAAATAGGCCAATCACAGGAGTTGGGGCTGATTGTAATCCCGTACATCAAAATGGAGTTTGCTACAACCCTAATACTGTGAGATCCCCTTGTTCTTATGCTGTCAATAGCTACTTCCAAAAGAAAGGCCAAGCATAAGGGACCTATGACTTTGCAGGCAATGCCACTGTTGTTACATCAGATCCAAGTGAGCTCCTCCTCACTCACTTTTTTTTCTCCATCCTTACATGGCATAAGAACAAAAGAAGTCTAATTTATGTTCTCTCTTGTTTTGCTCTTTTCATGGTTGATCTACAGGCACTGGTGGCACTTGTACGTATCCTTCAAGTGCCAGGTATGATTTTCATTCCCCCCCCACCCCCCCCCCCCCCCCC
Organism: Camphora micrantha; assembly: GCA_003546025.1. NCBI lineage: Eukaryota > Viridiplantae > Streptophyta > Magnoliopsida > Laurales > Lauraceae > Camphora > Camphora micrantha. The sequence continues at coordinate 21,066,607 of QPKB01000012.1, read as the reverse complement.
ACTATTATTTTACATTACTAGTGAATGATAGGCAGACCCTTCTCCAAGATACATTCATAAAAAAAAGAAAGAAAAATGGAAAAAAGAATTGAGGAGATCTTTGAAAAATGGGGTTGCCAAATATAATTAATACATCCACCATTTCTTTGCTTCTTTTACTTTTTTGTGTTAGTATACAAAAGGTCAGTGTCCTGTTTAACATCAAAAGTGGGAGCAGTGGGTGTATATTAAGTTCTCTTTTGCAATAATGGCTTTTACTTTTGGCCATTTTTTTTCGGAAATTAGTCCTTGAGGTGGTGGAATATTACTTGATGTGGCATCTACAGTGCCTTTTCTTTTATCTCGTCTAAATTTTAACATTTTGGCCTTTTCTTTTTCTTATTTGAAGTCATTTTCTCTGAGTTCATATCATGGTAAAATCTTTGTTATTTCACTAAAGCCTGTGACTCAGTGTAACCCTTTTTCCCCTTGTATTTTTCATTGTCTGGTGATGGGCATTTCTACCTTTTTCATCTTATAGAAATGATAGCCTTTTGTCTCCATCTATTTGTTTAGTCTTTGTATTCTGATGAGGAGAGCAGTAGAGTCTGACAAACCTTTTTCACATGATCTAAAAATAAGATGCTTTGTTGCCATTATCTTCATCTAAAAAAAATAAGTCTTTCTGTACTATTACATCTTGGGATATGTTTAGTTTTCTTTTATTTGCTGTTCAATCAAGGATTGGATTTTGGTAAATCCCTCTTCTACCTTTCAGCTTTAGAGATTTTGCCTATGCTAGCATTAACAATCTCTTGTATTTTAGTTTGTGTACAGTGGAATGACGTGTAGCATGAACATGGTTTTGAAACATGATTTTCCACATTTTATTACATGTATTAGATATCTGTATATTGATTGAGGCCTAGTTTTCTAGTTAATAATTTGTAATATGTTTATAGGGTACCAGCAGTTGCAAGGTTTTCAAGTGGTGTGACACAGTTACTTTTAATGGGGTTCCTAATGTTGTTGGGTCTTTATACCCAACCTGCAATTGTGGGGCTGGCAAGTGCATTCTTCTTACTGAAAAGGATGGGAAAGATGTTGGTATGAAGTATTTTGCCTGCTATGTTAAAAAGGTAGTGGTTATAACTTGAATCTGTTTTATTTGTTTCTTGTGATTTGTCAATAATTTGCTGTCTGTTGTTCAATGGAACTTGAATATGAGGATAAGGATATCATTTACTAATAAAGAAAAATGTATGACAAAAGAAATGTATGAAGTTTAGTTGTTATTTGATAGAATCAAAACAAGGCAATGATGTAAGTATTTCATAAGTCTTTCCATGTCATCCCACAATTCTTTAGATACATTGAATATATAGAGGAGAGGTGGTTGATCTATGATTATATTGACTACCATCGATGTGCATTACTAGAGTTTCTTTGACAGTGTATTCTTGAACATGACTGTGAAAGCCCCAGCTGAATGCCATGACCACGTCAAATGGTCCCAAAACTTTCATTGGTGAGGAAAATGAGATCAGTTCATTCTTTCTGGAACTGAAATTTCATTGTTTAGATGTCAACTGAGATTTCACGAGATATAAATAAATGCTGTTTGTATGCCTTGCAGCAGGATGTAGAAAAGTGGCTTTCACCTTAGAAACTGTATTCAGCTGATCGTGGAACAAGAAATCTGTCAGTTTTGTCAAGTATAACTATTTTGCCCTGTTCACGATTATTTCTCATCGGAACGGACGATGGTTACCTGAAGATCTGTTGTTAGACCTTTTCATATATTGATGTGTTCCTCTATTTTCTGCTCCTCTGTTGGATAACCTAATTTGATTCTGCTGGTCAGTGCATTTGCATGATGGGAGGTTCTGTAGCTGATATAAGCACAGGTGCTTCTTGCCAGTTTAGCTGAAGAATTTTGTTTGAAACAGCAGCCTATGCATTGGACCATTGAACCAGGTAGTTTATCACTCCCTCCTAAAAAAAATGGTAGCACCAAATGGAGGGCCATGTGTGTACTTCTAGTTAGTGTCGTTAGGAATTAGGATTCTACTTGTATGCTGCTTCCTTATTTTTAAATGATTCTCATTTGTGTTCCCACTTGTATGAGCAATGAACTGATTTTTTTATGCATCCAGCATAAACACCAACAAGTTATTGATGAGCTGATGGAGGAGAACAAAAGACTCAGCCAGGTGCTTGTGGAAGACCTGAAAGTTTCGCCTAGCAAGCTTCTTCAAACCAGTAATGAGAATAGAACTAAGTATGGCACCCTTGTGTCAACAATTTTATTTAGTTATATCCAGACTCCAATGGAGTGGCAAGTATTATCCAATTGATGTAACTTTTGGGCTATGGCTGATCCAATGTAGGGCTTCTGGATGACCTGCTTGGATCTTGTGCATTTGATGACTTATGGGTTCAAAAGTGAGAAATACCATAACCTAAACCCAAAGCCCTGTGAGGTCTAGTCCTTTATTTCCATGACTCCTGCTTCCATGATGTCACTAGTCACTAGTACTTTCTTCATGCAAATTAAAATGCTCTTCCACTGCAAGCAATGACCAATTTTGTACCAATGCGCATACTACAAGCACACAATGGGTACATCCTAAAATGTCTGTGTCCCGAGTTCTGCGAACCACAAAGGTTTGACTGGTTTTCATGATGTGCTTTCTGCTTGGAATTTCTTCAACTGATTTTTAACAAAAGAATTTATTTAATTATTTTGCCCCTTGTGCTTTGTGTTTCCATGTTTCATCTGTATGTGGCTTCCAAATGGAAATACCTGTAGGTATATCTTGCAATTGCATCATCTGACCACACTGTTAAGATATGGAATGTCAATGGAGTCACCTTTAGAGAGAACATTGATAGGTAAATAGGTAAATCTTTGAACTCTCACCTCTCTCTCATCATGATATTACTAGCAAAAAGTAGCCGTGCTAAGCACGGGCAAAGCACAATATTAAATATATCATAAGAATTTTGGAAAAGAAACTCAAAACTGAAAAAAAAATTTTGGGGTTTGTAAAACTATGATAAGAAATCATTCAGAAATTAGTTGTATCTTTAGCACGAGAAAATCACAACAACATTAAATATATCACAAGAATTTTGGAAAAGAAATTCAAGACTGAAAAAATTGTTGGGTGTTTGTAAACCTATGATAAGAAATCATCCAAAAATTAGTTATCTTTAGCATGGGAAAATCACAACATTAAATATATCATAAGAATTTTGGGAAAGAAATTCAAAACTCAAAATATTTGTTGAGTGTTTGTAAACCTAAGATTTATCTTTTTTTTTTTTTTTTTTCCATTTTTGTTGTTTGAACCTTCTTCTTTTAATATAATTTTACCGTTAAAATGATCCAGTGCGGGTGCAGCCAAAGCAGGGTCCTAAGATGTTCAAGACTAACGAAACTAACCCTTACCAGTTTGCACATAATTTTACCATCACTGATAAAAAAATCTATCAAATAACATTGATAATAGGAACTATACTCAAACCTAATAGAATTTGGTGATATTAAATATTTAAAAGACGGCCAAAAAACCTTATTTATGATGTCACGCAATAACAAAGTATGTTTTAGTGTGAAAAAAAGAAAACGAAAAAAAAATTATGATTGAAGTGTTGGGCCACTGCATTTCACCAAAATATTGGTAAGAAATATGCAATTTTTTTTTGCTACTTCTATCTCAAAGAAGTAACTATTATATATTGATCTTAGAAACAGATCTTCTCATTGAAGAATTTTATTTTTCCTAACTTTATAGACATTACAATAGCATTTTGTCTAAATGATGATACACTTCTCATAAATGGGAACCCAGAAACATGTGATTTGATTTTCTTTCAAATATCTAATATATATTGGAAATAGTAATAAGTATGTACACTTGCATCAGTTCCATCAAAAGCTGCAAGACATGGTCACCTTTCTAGAGAATCTCTTCTTCCAATCAATTGTTTAAACTACTTAGAAAAATTGTAGATTTGAGGAACACTTTGATTGTCGCCTGCTACAGCTCTCCTCTACATGTAAATAATTGAGAATGAGATCCATACACTGATACACATCCATTAAAAGAACTTGGAAATTGTATATGAAGTGGTATGGGATATAAATGAAGACAATTATCCAACTTGAATACTATTTCATTTTTTATTATGCAAGGAAAAAGAAGCCTGGAGAAGGAGTCCTATGTTCACCACATACAGAGAAATGAACCCTAATTATGATTCCACTGTAGCCATCGAGCAATGTTTGAAGAAACACTTAGAAGCAAAGTTTAGTTTCTGTTTTAAAATCAAAAGGTTCATGTGGTGAGAAACGTGCATGTGACATATATAAACCAAGTTGGGCTGTAAATTTCTAGTGAAGAATCAGACATTGCAAAGCCACAACATGCAGAGAACTGAAGAAATCAATCCCTACGCGAAACTGTTGACGTTTGGGATATCAGAGTACTTGCAACAATGTTGGCCCTTCTCCTCTTTGGTCAAATAATCGGAGAGGTCACCGCTTGTAGGTTGACTATGTCTAATGCGACTGATGACTGGATGAGAGAGAAGGGGATTCCAATGACAGTGGTGACGTAAATGAGGATCTCAATCAAGAGATCGGAGAGGATCACTATTCCTTTTGATGGATCTTTGAAGAAAAAGTGATTGAGGAGATGAGGAGGAGAGAGAGATGAAGAATAGACGAAGATGAGAGGAACAGGCAGTTGACTGTAGAGACAGAGGAGAGGAGATGAAGAGGGAAGGGTTACATTGAAGACTTCTAAAAATTGAGTCTAACTTTATTTAAGCTGTAATTGTTCATCTTATATTTACGTGATGAGTTTAAGAGGGAGAAGGGGGGACGTGGGGGAGAGGGTTTTAAGAGGGTCAAATGAAATTCAAACAGTCAAAATCAATTGAACGAATTGAGTTTGATTTCTCAATCAAATCCACTTCGCTTCATATATAATAATAGGATGCTCAGTCCTGTTTTTCCCTTCTTTTTTCTTTTATTTTTAAAATTATTTTTTTCTTCACCACCAATAATTTGGGTTCATCCCACCTCCCAATAATCTAAGCTATTATCCAGATGAGTGCATCTTGTGATGTGCCATGCCATAAAATGCTCATCTTGGATTTCTTCAATTATCAGTTTGGTGGCTGTTTAATGGATGGTTTGGTTTAGTGGCTGTTTAATAAATGAATGTAGACAAAGGCTTAACATTAACCAGGCAAACTCCACCAGATGGATCATCCAATAGGAGATATTTGGAGTATCCTCACATCATCCGATAGGAGATATTTGGAGTATATTCCATCCACAATGGAGGAAAAATTGGAAACCGGCACAAACACTTCGCTCGAGGGTAGAGTAACTTGTGGGAATTGACGGTTCGCAAATAAGACTCCCGGTTAGAGAATTAGAAGCAAAAATATAGGATTTCCCAACACTTAGGCTCGAAAACGGACCCTGTCGGGGGTCCGGAACGGGAAACGGCTCCAGAAAAAATTGGAAACCGGTATGGGCACTTCGCTCGAGGGTAGAATAACTTGTGGGAACTAACGGTTCGTAAATAGGATTCCGGGTTAGAGAATTAGAAGCGAAAACATAGGATTTCCCAACACTTAGGCTCGAAAATGGACCTGCCGGTGGTTCGGAAAGGGAAACGGCCATCGAAAAAATCAGAAACCTGCACAAGCACTTCGCTCGAGGGTAGAGTAACTTGTGGGAACTGACGGTTCGCAAATAGGACTCCCGGTTAGAGAATTAGAAGAGCAAGCATAGGATTCTAACACTTAGGCTCGAAAACGGCCTGCCGGGGGTCCGGAACGGGAAACAGCCCCCGGAAAAATCAAAAAACTGGCATGAGCACTTCGCTTGAGGGTAGAGTAACTTGTGGAAATTGATGATTTGCAATTAGGACTCCTGGTTAGAGAATTAGAAGCAAAACCATAGGATTTTCTAACAGATCGCCGGGTGTCTGGAACAGGAAACGGCTCAAGGAAAAATCGGAAACCGGCACGAGCACTTTGCTCACAGTAGAGTAACTTGTGGGAACTGACCGTTCGCAAATAGAACTCCCAGTTATAGAATTAAAAGTGAAAACATAGGATTTCCCAACACTTAGGCTCAAAAAGGGACCGCCGGGGGTCCTGAACGGGAATTTGGTTTCGGAAAAATTGGAAACCGCCATAAGCACTTCGCTCGAGGGCAGAGTAACTTGTAGGAACTGACGTTTCGTAAATAGGATTCTTGGTTAGAGAATTAGAAGCGAAAACATAGGATATTTCAACACTTAGGCTCGAAAACGGCCCGCCGGTGGTCCGGAACGGTAAACGACCTCCAGAAAAATCGAAAACCGGTATGAGCACTTCGCTCGAGGGTAGAGTAACTTGTGGGAACTGACGGTTCTCAAATAGGACTCCCGGTTAGAGAACTAGAAGCGAAAACATAGGATTTCCTAACACTTAGGCTTGAAAATGGACCGCCGGGGGTACGGAACGGGAAACGGCCCCATGAAAAGTCGGAAACCAGTACGAACACCTCGCTTGAGTCAAAATTAACTTGCAGGAATTTACGGCTCGTAAATCGGACTCTCGGTTAATGAGTTAGACTTAAAAACGTTGGATTCTTAACACTTAGTCTTGAAAATAGGCCGTTGGAGGTGAAAACGGGAAACGGCCATCGAACAACGTAGAAACCAGCACGGGTACCTGGTGAATTATACACAAAAACCGCCTGATTCGGAATTTATGGTTAGTGAATCGGACTTCCGGTTGGTGAATTATACACAAAAACCGTCTGATTCTCAACACTTAGGCTGAAAAACTGGCCGCTAAAAAACTTAGGAAAAGATTTATATATATACATGTTTATCTTTCATTTATATTTTAGTTCATTGAAAAGATTCTAATGTTGTTTTTGTCATTGCAGATTGATTGACGCTTTGGGGTCGGTTGCAGACTTTTGGGGGTGTTTTATTATTTTTTGTTTATTTGTATATGTGTATATTGGACATTTATATGGGACTGTATCATTAATGATTGTAATATTTGGTTAATGAGATAAATGATTTGATGAAAAATGGTGATGGTTGTTTGTTTATTTAGCAAATTTTGTTTGTATGCATTTTTTAAATTGAATGCAGGTACATGAACAGGTTTATTTTTGATACGGGTATATAAAAGGTTTACAGGAAAATTATATTGAAAAAATAAATATAATATTAAAAAAATAAAAAAGTTTTACCGAAGTTTGTAAAAAAAAAACCGTAGGTAAAAAAAGGTTTTTATTATTTATTTATTTTTCTTTTTTTTTTCGTCGGTACAAAATATTTTATTTTTGTTTTATTTTGCTGACGAAAAAAAAAACGTTGGCAAAAGTTTTTTTATTTTTTATTTATTTTTTCTATTTTCTTTTGCCGAAGAAAAAAAGCATCGGTAAAAGTTTTTTATTTTTTATTTATTTTTTCTATTTTATTTTGCCCACGAAATAAAACGTTGGTAAAAGTTTATGTATTTTTTTTATTTTTTCTATTTTCTTTTGCCGAAACAAAAAAACGTCGGTAAAATTTTTCTATTTTCTATTTATTTTTTGTATTTTAATTTGATGACGAAAAAAACGTTGGTAAAAGAATTTTTAGTTTATTTATTTATTTATTTATTTATTTTATTTTGCCGACGAAAAAGAACGTCGGTAAAAGTTTTTTATTTTTTATTTATTTTTTCTATTTTCTTTTGCTGATGAAAACAACGCTGGTAAATGTATTTTTATTTTTTATTTATATTATCTATTTTCTTTTGCTGACGAAAGAAAACATCAGTAATAGTATTTTTTAAATTTATTTTTCTATTTTTTTTGCCGAAGAAAAAAAAGTCAGTAAATGTTATATTAAATTTTTAGAAAGGTAAAATAATTTTACAGACATTTTAAAAACGTCGGCAAAAGTTAAATAATCGTCGGTAAAAATTATATTTTTGCTGATGGAAAAAACATTCGTCGGTAAAAGGTTTTGTCCATGACTTTTTACAGACGTCTGGCCGACGAAAATATTTTCGTCGGTAAAGGGTTTTATTGACGTTTCCGTGACTTTTAGCTACGAAAAAATTCGGCGCTAAACATGTAAATTGTTGTAGTGGGTGTGTCACGCAACATGAGGAAGTGGGGAAGAAGGAAATAAAGGGGGAAAGAGATGAAGGAAAATGTATATAAAAAAGTAATTATTACATGAATTTTCAATCTCAGTGGCTGACTTAAGCACCGGAGGGAACTCGATCTGTCCTACCGATCGAGACTTCTTTGTTTGAATTTTATAGGGCCCATCCAGAGAATCTCACTCAAACCAGAAAGGAGAATCTGTTGACATTAACAAGTCAAATTACCGGTCTATCTGGAATCCAACTCAATCTTTCACTCTACAGTATCCTAAACGTGAATCTGATCCGTCATTTTTTTTCTTGAACTTAGGCCTATTCTTTTATTCTTTCCGATGTCAATCCACTCATTTTTTATTTTTTTTTTCCATGCTAAGGGCTATAATTCTTGTTTGTATTCGGTGATGATAATATCTTATTATGATGATGGTGATGTGCATTTAGGTCTGCTTTAACCAGAGAACAACAACATATGTAACATTAGGGATTATTATTTTCTTAGTAGCTAGTCATGATGACAGCATTCCCAATTGACCAGTATTGAAAGGGATCAGGATCTCCGTCTTCATATATTTTGATATACACAATCCACAAGCAGATGATGAATTCCATTCAATGGATAAAAGACACAAACAAATACTGTGTGACTTTTAATTAAGTGACTTTTCCATAGCCTAGGGACTTCTGGCCAAAAAAATAATGTGAATGATCCACATACAAACTACCAATCAAATTGGTTTAATTGAAGACTACTCTGGCAATCAAACATGTGCGTCCCATTTTGGCACGGCACTGTCGACTCTTCCATTGTTTACTGCTATAAAAATGGTCCCTGCAACATGATCATTCATTCTTCTCAAGTCCACAAGCACTCTATTCCAAGTCCAATAGGGTGGGGTGGGGTCAAATCATAGGCTCACTCTACTACACTAAGTGGAAATGATTGATTAATGGGATACACACTAGTCTGACCTTTTAAGTAGATACTAAAAACGGAGGTGGTTTAGATTAGATTTAGCAAGGGGAAAGCAAATACTACTTGGGATTGATAGGATGCAATTCTTCTCAAACGAATTCCCAACAACAAACAGAGTTCTCATCATCGGATGCCAGAACTACAGCAACAATTCCACGTTCTTAGCTATTCTCCCTTCTCTTCATTGCCTCTTATGCTTCATTATCTCTTACTATGTATTGAAATGTGGTCTGAAGTTGTGGGTTGTTCCATGTTTGGTAGTTCCCATGTTCTGGTTGTCATTGGTTTGTGAAGTCCGGTTGGATTGTTTATTTAGTGGAGATCTCATGTTTTATTCTTTATTTTGTAAGCTTATCAAATAAATTACAGATCGTATTTTCCTTATGAGTGTGTGTGTAAGCAATGTGTACCATATATACACGATGCTACTTTTTTTGTGTGTATGTGTGCGCGCGCGCGCAAAAATGATAAAATTATTGAAGAGTGATGGATGGGTACTATTTTCCATGTTCCCTTAATTCAATTTCCACTAAATGGAAGGGCATTAGATGGTCATTTCTGTATTTATATACACCTTTATCTTATCTACATAATTTAATGTGATTCTCCTTGCTGGACGTTATCATTAATATAAATGAAAAACAATTGTCCATGTATGTGTGTGTGTGGATATATATATATATATATATATATATGATTTTTTGAATATTCTTGTAATATATAAGGTCCATTTTTAAATGGCTGTAGGATACTAAAGATGTGAGATGTTTATGATATAAGATAGAGATAGATCGAACCTTGATTCTGCTCCAACTTTTTTACTAGAGTAATGTTCGGGCATTCAATTTTCAAAGCATATAAAAATAGAGATGTTCCAAAGAGGAGGAATTATGATGCGTTATTTTGTAATTTAATTACTAATTTTTATTTTTTAGAATATGGCCCCGAACAAGGAGTGGATGACTGGACCAAGGTTATCTACTGAATATTTACGGGGGGTTGAAGAATTCTTAGAGTTCTTAAGAGCTAATAAACAAAACTTAGGAGGTGATGATTGGTATTGTTGTCCTTGTGTAAAATATCGTAATTTAGTAGGAGGGAAGAAGAAATTAAAAGTGATTCGTGAACATTTGATAGGTGATGGTGGAGACACAACTTACACAACATGGACCCATCATGGAGAAGTCTATCCCCCAAGTTGTTTAAACATGAATTCCACTCACCGCAATAAAGATGCATTTCCAAGAATGATTGATATGGTGAACAACACGTACACACGCGACTTTTGGTAAAAATATAGTATTAGGAACTTACCTTACCAAGATGATGGCTTTAATGCTATCTGGATCCATCTGAATACCAAGCTCAGAACTCTCCTGCAAATAATGCAACACATCCACAAAGTCTTTTTGATCGTCCCCATCTTGACAATCCATCTCCTTTTTCTCCTGATGCTCCAGATTCACACGATCAAGAAAAGCATCCATGGCACGAGAAACCCTCTTCAATCTCCCATCCGACCCAGTCACCACATGCCTCGGTAAAAGTCATTTTATTTTATTTTATTTTTATTTTTTCTTTTGCCGAAGAAAAAAAACGTCGGTAGAAGTCATTTTATTATTTATTTATTTATCTTTTTTCTTTTGTCGACGAAAAAAAAAAACGTCGGTAAAAGTTATATTCAATTTTTAGAAATGTAAAATAATTTTATCGGCGTTTTTAAAATATAGGATTTTCCAACACTTAGGCTCGAAAACGGCCTGCCGGGGGTCCGGAACGGGAACCAGCCCCCAGAAAAATCGGAAACCAGCACGGGCACCTCGCTCGAGGGTAGAGTGACTTGTAGGAATTAACGGTTCTCAAATAGGACTTTCGGTTAGAGATTTAGAAGAGAAAACATCGGATTTTCTAATACTTTGGCTCGAAAACGGCCTGCCGGGGGTCCAGAACGAGAACCGGAATGAGCACCTCGCTCGAGGGTAGAGTGACATGTAGGAACTGACGGTTCTCAAATAGGGCTCCTAGTTAGAGATTTAGAAGTGGAAATATAGTATTTTCCAACACTTAGGCTCGAAAACGGCCCGCTGGGGGTCCGGAACGGGAAACGGCCCCTGAAAAAATCGGAAACTAGCACGAGCACTTCGCTCGAGGATAGAGTAACTTGTCGGACCTGACGGTTCACAAATAGGACTCCCGGATAGAGAATTAAAAGCGAAACCATAGGATTTTCCAACACTTAGGCTTGAAAACGACCCGCCGGAGGTCCGGAACGGGAGTCGGCCCCCGGAAAAATCGAAAACTAGCACGGGCACCTCGTTTGAGGGTAGAGTAACTTGTAGGAACTGATGGTTCTCAAATAGGACTCCCAGTTAGAGATTTAGAAGAGAAAAAATCGGATTTTCCAACACTTTGGCTTGAAAACGGCCCGTCGGGGGTCCGGAACGGGAATCGGAACGAGCACCTTGCTTGAGGGTAGAGTGACAAGTAGAAACTAATGGTTCTCAAATAGGACTCTTAGTTAGAGATTTAGAAGCGAAAACATTGGATTTTCCAACACTTAGGCTCGAAAACGGCCGGCCGGGGGTCCGGAGCGAGAAACGGCCCCTGGAAAAATCGGAAATCGGCATGGGCACTTTGGAATATGTCGGTAAAATTCTTTTTTTTAGTTTTTTTATCTTTTTTGTTTTGCCGACGAAAAAAACGTCGGTAAAAGTTATATTGAATTTTTAGAAATGTAAAATAATTTTACCGACATTTTTAAAACATCGGTAAAAGTCAAATTATCGTCGGTAAAAATTGAATTTTTGCCGACGGAAGAATATTTCGTCGGTAAAATGTTTTGTCCACGAGTTTTTACCAACGTCTGGCCGACGAAAAATTTGTCGTCGGCAAAGGATTTTAGCGATGTTTTGGGGACTTTCGTGGTTAAATGTGTAAACTGTTGTAGTGACATTGACCCATGCAAGTGAAGGAAAGTAATCTCCCATGCAAAAAACAGTCAAAAGCACCCCATATTCCCTCATAATACCGAAAAAGCCCTCCTTCCTATCCTATTCTCCATACTTCTTCCCCAAAGCAATCCTCGATACGATACCATTGGCAAGTTCAGTCAACACGTGGCGCAGGTCAACTATTGAGGAAGTGGGGCATGATCGGGCCACCTGATCTACCATAGACCCACCTCTTCTTCTTTGACTAGCTAGAATGATTTCACCTTTTTGTTGCTTAGAAGCTCCAGAACGCATATGACATATCTTTCTTATTTGTCTCCAATACTCACCGTATGGGCAGAAGATGTCTTTGCAGCCATAGAAAAAGTTGTTTGGCAGAGTTTAAAGGTGTTCGGCCTACGAATGAGAGATCATGGGTTTTCATGATCTGTTAGGCCATTTTTGGGGATGAGATGATCAGGACAGGGGTGTGGAAGAGATGGAGAAGCATCAATGGTCCATGTTTGTCGGAGAGAAGGCGAAGAGAGCGGTGTGAGAGAGAGCCTAGCAGATGGAGATTCCGATGATGGGGAGCTTTGGGGGAGATGGGGGTTTGTTGGGTTTCTGTGATCTGCTTCTTGTGATGAAGAGAAGGAAAGCTGAAGCCAAGAAGAGAAGGGAGAGGATTAGAGCTGTCGCCATTGGTTCTTGGTGAGTGAGGATAAGAGGTGGCGGCATATGATCAGTGACTGAGATATTTAAAGAAGCAGTTTCTTACTCTTTCTCAAGAAAAGAGCTTTCCATTGGTCCACTTGGAATAAACTCATTCCTCTTCATATATCTACTGAATCGGATCCTCTCAGGGGTTAGGCGACTCTCTCCTATTTTGAACAAAAAAAAAAAAAAAAAAAAGAATTTATCAGTCACATTATTAATCATATGCTCAATTTAATGGTATGACCAATTCTCTTTGGAGTAAAACTAAATGGACATTTCAATAAGAAAGGCATTCATTTTGAATTGTTTGAAGTTTTTATAGATGAGCCTCAATCCAAAGGTCCACTCCATTCAGATGGATTCAACACCGATGGATCTAGTGTATAAAGTGGAGGTGGAGTTTTGATGGTCCATTCTAATCATAACCTAGGTGCGGCCACACATTCTAGCTGTAAGTGTACGAGGAAATTGGCATTCTATATTTATGATGACATGAAAGTTTTATTGTTAGGACCTGGTATCCTAATTAGCGATTAGCATAGTTAATTGCATGGTTATCTAATTAAGTTCGTTTAGAGGCCATACAGGTCCAGTTTACTATTAGGATTGTGTGCGCAAAGTTGAGTTAGGATCCGAGTTCATTTGGGTACAGTAAGGGTAGTCTGCAATTTGAGGAAAGTTTGGAGGGCTTTATTGTAGTTTTCGGATTTGTGAGATTTTGGGCTCGTTGGGTAGATGATTTAATTTCTTAAATTTTGACCTTTTACGTTGACTTGAGCCAAACCCTCGAAGACCACCAAATATTGACTGGAAGACCATTTCGTTCAGTTAATACAATTTCCGAAACCTCATCTCCTTTCCATTTTTAGGTCGTTGACTAGGGTTGCAAATGGGGCGGTTTCGGATCAGAACTATAGTGAACTCGGACCCGTTTCTAAATAATGAATCCAGATCCGGTTTTGTCCAGGATCTTGTTTTCTTGGTTCCAAACTTGGTTCTGATAAGAAAACCCGGATCCGGGTTCACCTATAGGATTGAAATCTAGTTCCAAAATCGATTCTAATTTCTCTTTATTCTTCATTTTTCTTAAAATAAGCATATCATTCAAATTATAAGAGTGAATCAAGTCTACTACTTCCAGTATTATACATAAAAATGTGAAAAAAATGAATTTTGAGGTACAATTCACAATATCATATCAAAAGCTCATATGCCGGGTCCCGGGTCCACGGGTTAGAATCTATATGGAGCTAGAATGGGACCCGTTTATCAATTGAAACCTAAATTGGGTTTCGGAACCAGACTCGTTTATGAATTGAAACCTAAAATAGACTCTAGACTCGGATTTTTATGGGTCAGAACTTCCGAGTAATCGAAGAATCGGATACCCATTTGCAACCCTATCGTTGGCGATTCACTTCACCTCCCTCTCACAGCATACAACCCTCTCTCGTTTCTCTCATTCCTCTCTTTCTCCCTCTCTCCCTTCTTGTCGGATTGAAGCTACGAGCCCTCACCACCGTCACTCATCATCATCTCATCTTCTTCCTTCGGACCTCACTAGCACGGGCACCCCTTTGGCAAGCCACCTCTCCACCCTTTCCCTTCTTAATTAGGCAAGTCCTTGACATTGTAGGAAGTTAGAAATATGACTCTTTGGTTTAGAAATGAATTCTCCTTAGCTCATTAGTGTTTTTATTTGATTTGTAGAAATATCGGTATTTGAGTTTTTCCCCACTTGAGTGTGAGCTTCCTCAGTGAGTAGAGCTTGGGCTTCTCCCTTTCATTTTCTGTTTTCTTTGCTTCGAACACCCAAGGCAAGTTGATACACTTTGATAAATATGGATATGCATGTTTACTTTTATTTCTGGCTTTGTTACTATTTTGATCATTTGAGCACAATTTATGGATTTTCCTAAGAATTAGGTTTTGAATTGGAAATGGATGTTGGCGAGGGATGTGTACTATGCTTTGGAGTGGGTAAGGCCCTTTTATACATGTTTTATCAGGTGAAGTGAACTAGGAATGAAAATTGCCCTATTCTATAACTGGGCAAAATTCCAGACTGGAATTCCAGTGTGCTCGGTCAACTGGGACCCTACGCAGTTGACTGAGGACACTGGCTAAGATGCAGGTCAATTGAACCACTTTTGGATTGCAGCTTTCTACTTTTTGGAGGGCTCGGTGAATTCTCGGTCGACCCCGAGGAAAAGGACCTTGTTGTGACCTCTGTCTTGAAATTCACCTGATACAAAATACTTGACCATTATGCCCTAGTGCACTTAGTCGACCGAGGGTGTGAGGCCCCATCCTTTGTGGACCCTCACTTTTGTTTAATTTATATTAAATATAATATATGTTACCTAATTATACTACTTAGTAGGGATTAGTAAGGGTAGTATAGTATTTTCCTAGTATTTTAGCCTATTTTCTAGGAGTTAATACCTTTTTGTATTTTATTCGATCTATAGGGTGTTTATTGGACTTTTAGGAGTTTGTTAGTTAGTTAGAGGCCCTTAATGGGAAGAGTTTCCAAATGAGAATATTCTATCTTCACCTAAAAAGACCTAAAAGTCCATGTACTTATCTCAATTTTCAATTAACCAAGGAAGGGCACTTTGGACCTTGCCTTTCCAACACAAAACTGTAAAAGAACTCTCCCCCATCTCAAATGAGCCTTCATTTCATTTCATCGATTGTCTCTCATTTCCCTCTCTTTCTCTCTTCCTTCCCTCATTTCCCTCTAATTCTCTCATTTTCCATCCGAGATTTCCCTCCCTTTCTCTCTCTAAAGCCCTAGATCTAAGGTTCCTAGCTAGAAGAAGGAGATCTCCACAAGCAACTGATATTATCTCTCTCAAGGATTTTTCTCATCTCCTAGCTCTCATTTCTCTACAATTCAACGTAAACCTCTTTCCTTAGCTCAATTTCGTTGTATTTCCGTTTCTCTCTCTAGAATCCCCATTCCTTATTGCAATTCTCTTATGGATCTGGGAATAGGAGTTATAGATCTCTCTTGATTTGTATATTGGGATTGATTAAGAGTGTGGAAGCCTTTGAAGCTTGGTTTTCTACTTTGGAGCTTGGATTTCTCTTATTTTAGCAATTTTCATTGCATTTGGAGAATAAGTACGATATACTTATTTAGCATATAATGCATGTCTTTCATTGTTTGATTATGCAATTTCAATTATGCGGTGATTGATTTATAGATCTACTTCTTTGAGCCTTGTTTACTTGGATTTTGGCATTGATGGATGGGTTTTCCCATTTGGATGATCAATGGCCCAATTGGTGATGGATGGAGTAGTTTTGATGTTTGCACATGATCCTGTGATGAATGGACGAGATTTGAGTTGACTTGAATGAAAATTGGATTGAAATGGAAAAGTTTCAGAATCTTGGAAATTTGAATTCCTAATGTACCTGGTCGACCACTCTTGTAGGATGTTGACCGGATACACAAGAAAATCAGAGAGCTAATTGGGAGCTAGGATTTCTCTCAGACTCATAAATCCAATGTACCCGGTTGACTGCCTAGGCCAGGATGTTGACCGGACAAACTGCGAAAATTCGGAAAAAGGATGTCTACCTGCCAGGTTTTTGTACATAAAACTCTGTGTACCCGATCGACGCCCATGCCATGATGTCGACCGGATTGACTGAAGTGGATGTCGACCTGGGAGTCAGAATCCTGATTGTCTCAGTGTACCCGATCGACCACCGTTGGAGGATGTCGACTGGATACACTGTCGACAGTGGAATTCCAGTTTTACAATTTTGATCTCTTGGTTTGTTGTGGGGCCCATTGACCATCCAAATGGACTTCCATTGATGTGTCAAGCATGAGTTAAGGGTTGGGCTTGATCTTGGCTCATGGGGCCATTAAAGTAGGGTCTAAGGTGTTGATTTGGATTTCGATTAGATCATTAAACGTTGTCGAAAATGCCCGTAATTTCAAGAGCACCAAAATATACTTTCTTGACATCTGAAACTTCATTTAGAAATTAAATTGACTGACATGGACCTGGACCTGAAGGGAGCCGTTACCAAGGTTGGACCTTTGCTATTTCCCATTGATCGACTTGGTTATGCAGATTTATTATGCTTGATTCATTGCTGTTCACTCTTGTTGTTACTCATTTCTTATACATGTTAATTAAATGGAAATTGGAAGACCTGAACTAAGGATTTCCTTTTGGTGACTTGGAGTTATGGAATGGCGATCATTGACCTGTGTCTGTGGCTAGGCAGCCCATCATATGGCCTAAGGATGGATGGATGTGATACTTTAGAATGAAGATGACTGTTATTATGGATTTGTGACGCATTCATGAATGGGCAATAAATTGAATAGTAATATATGGATTGGATATTGATGATGTATTTGGACTGTTTTGGACTAAGAGCATGACAAGGAGGGTCATGGCAATGGAATTGATGGTGGGCATGGATTGTACGTATTGATTAGACATATACTTTGGACCTTGTATGGACATGATAGAACCTTGCTCACGCAAGGCAAGCCTAGACAGACACAGACCTTTACCCGTTTTCTTAAGTCGGCACTAACATTCACTCCGTTGTCATAAGCTTAGCCATTGGACCGATCATTCTTGGTAACAACTATATTTGTTGTGGTTGGAGCTATCATGTTGACCTATGGTTAGACGGCCGGTGAGATTCCGGTTTTGGTCTATTAAGTGTGAGAGTGTTGATATTAATATTATTATTGGCGGGGCTCGTCATTGCTTGCATGTTACTTTATTTCCACACCGCGACTGGTTTACAGCATGAGCAGGCTGCGGCATAATATCCTTAGGTGTCCAACTCGTGTGAATGTGCTAACTTGATGGTTGGTTAGATGAGATGCTTTACTTTTATATTGGTTCTTACCTAGCATTTGTTCCTTTGCTTATCTCATGATATTATCATCGTCTATATTCCATTTTATGCATACATCCTATGTTACTTGTATGATGTGCATTGCCGGATCCATGGATCTAACCCATCATTTGGTGCTTAGGTAATATCTCCAACCCCGAGAGCGACACGTTCGTCGAGGCACCCATAGTGGACGAGTATGGATGTGGACTGGCTGATCAAAAGGTCGAGCCGGAGGTTGGAGAGCCGGCACCAGGGGCATGAGTGTTATTTATTTATTTTTGTTTTGAGTGTCATTGTAGTTAGCAGGGTGGATTATTCAGTTGATATGTATTTAACTTTACACTTTGAGATTTAGATCAAACAGATGCCCTTTTATATTTGACACATGCTGGTTTGATACCGTATTGCTTCTGCTATTATTTGATATTCCTTCCTTTATATTTCTATATACTTTTGAACTTAACCATCGATTCTTATATTGTTGAAAAGTTTTCAATTAGACCTTACTGCGGATTATGATATTGGAAGTTCTCAGATTTTTTGGAAAGTAGCGCGCCAAGTTCGGGTACCTTGGTGCTAAACTCGGTATTCGGAATTGGGTAGTTACATTTTTATGGTATCAGAGTGGACAAGTCTCTAGGAAATAAAACACACTAGAAACTGTAGGACGTAGTGAGGATTTTAGTGTTGGTATACGTGTAAGGACATTGAATTGGGTGGACCCAGTGCAGTCCTAGGTGTTGGACTCAAACCGACACAAGTTACTTTCTCTTGACAGATGTCGGGAGGAGAGGCACCACCTAATGCCCTAGTAGTCGGCGAGCAGCCCGACTTAGAGCAGAAATCAAAGCAATTTCTCCATGCTTTCCTTATGTCACAGGAGGCTCAGGCATCAACTCACCAGTAGGAGACTAAAAGTTTCACGTAGTTCCAGACTCAGGCGTTCGATGTTATTGAGAGCGTAGCTCAACCAGAGTAGGCTGTTAATCCCATTCAGGAGAAGGACCCGAACGAGATCTTCAAGATGTTCATCAAGAGGGGACCGCCCAAGTTCTTTGGTATGGGGGATCCTTTTGTTACAGATGACTGGATAGTACGGATGGATAAGATCTTCAGGATGACAGAGGGTGCAGCTGGTAGCTTACATGTTCTGCAGTATTGCTGAGAACTGGTGGAGGACTGTGCAGCATCCCTATGACATACTTGCAGATGACATTGCATGGACTGCTTTCAAAATTGACTTTCTGAGGAAGATCACACCAGTGCACATCAGAATCAGAAGTTTAGAGAGTTCCAGACTCTTGTGTAGGGTAACATGACCGTTCACCAGTATGAGCTCCGCTTCACCACTTTGATTATCGAGATATCGTATCGTTTTATCGATTGAAGTGTCAGAACTTGGCTACCTTGATTATTAGGCTTTGAGAGGACTATTGATTGGATTTTGGTTTTGGATATAGTACGATTGATCGTTATTGAAAGATAGTCCCTCTCCTTTGCTTTGACGAACTTGTTCATGCATGACGGGCCAAGTACTTCACTATTTATATTTCTGCATCTTTGACTTGGGCCCCACTAAGCTATTGTAGTCCAACACAGAGGTGTAGCACCTCTATAAAGGACAGGGTCGGTTGACTATTGAACGATTGCATATCGTATTGAGCTCTGAAGCGGATGTACACCGTTATTTAGATTGGGATTTATATCCTTAGCATGGACTTGGATAGGGTTGAACACCCGATGCTGAACCACTACCTGATGTATTGTTTTGGACAAGGTTGAATACCCGATGCTAGGTTGACTACCCGTTGTTGGTTGGACATGGTTACTACCCGAAGTACTTTGACTTCTCATGTCAGGTAGTCTCTTATGTGGACGCCCCCTATTGGTAGAGTCCGTCTTAGGACTTCGTATTCTATCGAACATCCTTTATCGTTCGTAAGATGCTCACGTTATTATTTACTACTTTATACTTGCATATCTATTTATGTTTCTGTAAATCTACTTGCTGGCTACTTGTAGCTTGATGATGCTACGCTTGCGGTGCATAGGTACCGATAATGATTAGTAACTTTCTATTCCTTTCCTTTTAGAGTTCAAGTATAATTAGTTACAATCTAATAATGAGCAAGCGTGGGGACCACTAGGGATTCCATAGAAAGCTGGTTCCAACTGGGACACCCTGACCCCACATCTCATGTGCAATCAGGGCCTGCTGTTAATTGCAAATAACTTTATTATATAAATGCAACTATACTTCAGTCTTAAGAATTAATTACAGAAAGATTATAAACTTCCCTATGGCCACAAGTAGGCCCCTCCATCTATATCCATGGATTAATTGGATTAAACATATCCATCTTATTATCTTTGAAACCTAATCAATTACAGTGATCATCAGTACCATCCAATTAACTCTTAATTGAGATGAGTGCGCACTTACCAATGATAAATCCATTAATTGGCACAAGGGGATAAAGAGGATAGATTCCATCTTGACCATTGAGTGTTCCCACTGTCCTACGCCACATACCCAAGACATCGAGGTGTTGACCTATAGTTGGCCTGACTCATTGGTGCTCAAAGCAAATGAATAGACATAAACATGAGTTTATTAATGTCTTAGGATTAAGAGCTTATTACTGGAGAATTATGAGAGTAGACCTTAAAATAAAGACAGTGTTTCATAAAGTTCTTCTTATGGTCCTTCAATACATCCAATGTACCAGCATGATGATCCAGAGTCTTACACTCTTATGATTTAGACAAATCACACTATATCATAGTGATTATATTGCTGCAACCTTATCAGATGAGATGCCCAATCTCATCAATGGTTGTGAAGCTATTTAGGTATAAGATTTGTGACACATGTTTCCCGCATGTGGATCTTATCCATACACATGTATTACATCTAATATACTTGCGGACTCCAGTTCATCTTATGAACCATTATATCATTCGTATTGGATATGTGCAAGCAAGGAATAAAACCATTCATCTCATGAAAAGAAAAATAGGTATTTTATGACCGCTGGTTCTGACCGGCTATAGTGGCAACATCCCAATAGCTGCTGTCTACAAAGCTTTCCGGATGTTTTAGTCTTAAATGCACCTGCTGCTCAGAGCAAAAATATAGCCGCTGAACTTCGTCTGGATGATGACCGCTGGACACTGCAAAGCTTCATGCATTGGCCACCGAACCTCTTCTTCCCAAGCTACCTGTTGCACACAATCTCCCACGATCCATGGCCTATTACCTCTTCCGATGGCCGCTGGACCTACAAAAAAGGAACAGTTACATGCCCATTGATGGCAGTTTTGAAACCACTCCACTCCCCCATGATTTCCAACTGTTATGGCTCTTTAAAGGCTATAAAATGAAGATTTGGGAGGGGCAGCGAGGGATCTTGGATCAAGCGCAAAGAAGGCCTAGAAACTCTGCCATTTTCAAAACTTTCTTGTCCTTCCATCTGCAAGGTGAGAATGAGGCGACAGTAAACACTTCTCTTTGGATCTTGCCGATAGCTTCTGAAAATTAGTTTTTGTTCCTTTCACCATGGAAGAAGGATAGAGAGTGTCTCCGCTATTTTGAAGCGAACTTCTTTTTTAATCCTTCTTCCTAAATAATGGCGATGAACTACAAAGACTGACGAATGACTCTAAATTGCAGACTTATCTAATTTCATCTCCACCAAACTCCTGAAGGCTACAAACTCCTGAAGGCAATAGACTCCTCTTCTTTCAATTCAAATGTCCTTTGTTTTGATCTCCTAAGCCTGACGAGGGGGCTGTATAAAAATTTGTAAACAACCTGCACTCAGAAGGTGAAGCAAATAAGAAACAATGTAAATAAAAGTGGAGATGACTCTTCCTGCATGATCAAACACACGTGCAGGTCATTTTCACATCTTTCTGCAATGTTCAAAAGATGAATAAAAGCTTTTTCAGCTGGTATTTTTCATTTCTTTCCTCTTTTGTAAGAAACAATTGACCTAAGGAGTAATACAGCTGGATAAGATATACGATTCGTCTCAAGTGAATATGGTTGCCTTTGGATCGTTCACACCAACCAACATCGAGCCTTTTGCTCTGAAGGCAGTGGATTTTCGGCTAATCAATAAGGTTGAAGATAAAGATGGTTTAGTTCCGAATAAGATGGCGTCTGGGGAAGAGGTCTGGGTTCATCCGGATTTAATCGATGATAAAGACTCGGAGGCAGCCCAATTTAAATCCACGTCTCAAGAAAGAAGAAATGCCAAACGACAACTCAGTAACTCACTATGAGAAGCTTGCCTCACCTAAAGAATCCTCTGAAATAATGAGAAATCCAATAACTTTGGCAGACTTTCAGTTTCCAATTGATGAAGATGAAGAAAAGCTGAAGGTCTCTAGCAGCAATCGAATTTCTAGAATTGGATACAATTCCGATTTAGAAGATTCTAAGACAGGCGACGAACCATCTCCAGGAGATCAACTCGCAGTGCCTCCCACTGATGAGGATTACTATGATGATTTCGAAGATGATGATGATAAGTATCTCTCATATGAGGAATTAAATAAAAATGACTTCATCACAGATCCCTACTTTTATTAGGAAAATATCACTGAAATAGAAGTCAGGATCTACAATCCAAGGGATTCAGAACTAGGTGATTGGCCCATAGACTTTCCTCTGTTCCCTCTTTCCCATGAAATCCATCCTGATCCGCTACCTATAGTGGATGATGCATCGAACAATGTTCTTGTTGTTTATGTGCAGACACAAAGAAACGACCAAAGCAACCTTTCTAGCCAAGCAACTGATACACCAGTGGATGGCCAACCTAGCAGCTCTTCTCTGGATGCACCGGTCATTATGATCAAAGATGTGCCTTGAGGGGCTCTTTACGTGGTTATTTGACGGAATTGGAAAAGCCAACTGAGGATTCGGGTACTGCAAAGTCACTTGAACTTATCACAATCAAGAGTCAACCGGCAGAACCTAAAAGTGAACCTGAGGTGGCAACCTATCTAGTAGCTACAAGTCCAGATAAAAGAATGTCTACATCTTCTAGGGACCTTGCACCCACATATGAGGAAGATGACTTCAATGAAAGGATGGATCGTCTCTTTCTACAACAGGAAAAAGTCCTGGCAATAAGAAAAGATAAGGCCACTGGAGAAGGCACTTGGTCTGGCAAGACCTACAAAGTCAACTATGACAAGCCTCCCACTTCTTCTTCTTCTCCTTATGTAGTCCCTACATGACAAAATACAAATCCTTACAATGTAAATGCAAATGTCAATGAAACGCCATCAGATCAATTTTAGTATGACTTGGTTGAAGACCTTAAGCACATACCTACACATTTGCATGTTCTTGATTTTCTACAACTGTCCAAAGAAACTCGTGACAATTTTATACGAGAGCTTCAATCACTGAACCCGAATAATCAAGTGCATATAGAAGTACACCAGATAGAGAAGAAATACCAAATTGCAAAATCCAAAAGGCCTCAAAAGCAATATGAGGAATGTTTCTCCATTCAAAATGCTTCTAAGGCCACAATTTCTTTCTCCAAAAAGATATGCTGCTAGGTGAAGCTAAACACACCAGGCCCTTATACCTCACTACATACATCAAAGATGTTCCAATTCCTTGAGTGCAAGTTGATCTAGGATCTGCCTTGAATCTCATCACCATCACGGCGCTGCAAAAATTAGGTATCCCACCAAGCAAACTTACCAGCACCAATACCTCTATACAAGGGTATGATGGTGAAGTTTATAACCCCGTTGGCAGAATCGGGATTTAATTCCAACTGGGAAGTTTGACTTTAGAGGGTACTTTGCACGTAGTCAAAACCCAAGCATGTTACAACAGACTACTAGGGAAAAGATGACTCCATGATTATTCCATTGTGTCTTCCACCCAGCATGAATGCTTCAAATATATTATTGATGATGGAAAAGTACATCGCGTATTTGCCGATGGAAAGCCATTCAAAATCAAAGAAGTTTATTTCATTGACGTTGCGGTGTGTGAGGAATAAGGTGAACTGCAAAAACCTAGAAAGAATAAAGGAAAAGATTCTGCAGAAATCAGTATAGATGGACCCACCTTTGTGAAGAAAGAAGATATCTATCAGGGAAAGAAAAAACTAGTGGTTCGGTTTGCCAATCCACGAGAACCTTTGGTGATTAATGTGAAGTCCGATTGATAAAAAGGAAAAACCCTTGACCATCACCACTAGATCTTCTCAGTCAAAGAGTACTAGCACCAGGTCTTCCCATAAGCTGTCCTTGAT
Organism: Camphora micrantha; assembly: GCA_003546025.1. Classification (NCBI taxonomy): domain Eukaryota; kingdom Viridiplantae; phylum Streptophyta; class Magnoliopsida; order Laurales; family Lauraceae; genus Camphora; species Camphora micrantha. Next base: position 21,042,644 of record QPKB01000012.1, on the reverse strand, counting down.
GGTTATTCCGGTGGTCCAAGAAGATTTTTTTGAAAATCAAACAATGATTTTGGAATACTGTGTACAAGCAAATCCTCGACTGGATAGATGAAATAACAATTCTTGGAAGAAAAGATTGGAAACCTCTTGTCTTTCATAGAGAAGGCCATATTGCAAGGTCACGATTTGACCTGTATAGTCCAATTTCTTGGAGAATATTTCGGCAAATGGGCTTTGATGAAGAAGTTTATGAGGATGGAGATAAAAGGATTTATCCTATTCTGATGGCCTCACCTTATCACCGAAGGAATCGACATGAAGAGTAACTCAGACGATTAGAAAGAGAATCTCATGAAAGAGAGCAATGCGAACTGGCACGTCGCACATGAGAGATATAATACGGAATCGCTTCGAAGTCTGTCACTTAGAAGATGATGAAACAATCGCTCTAAGGCAATTCATCCTTGCACGCAAAAGGCCTGTAGAACTTGCCATAAATTATATCAATTGGTGGTTGGATATGGCTCATGGTGTGAAGGTCCTCCTCCCCGAAACCTGTGGATTGCATTATGCTTACATAGCATGCATCGAAATCTCAGAGTTTTCGCCATTGGAGAAGATTTTGAAATTTTTGATGACATGCCTAGATTCATGTCAAATGTTGAAGACAACATTTTGCATCCTTCAAGAGGCTTAATAAGGAGACCTTGTTCAATAAATGTAGTCTATTTAATCCAAGATTCTGATTCGGAATCAGGTTTTGAAGTTGCTGTTATGTTACTGAACAATTCCATAGTGATGGTTGGATATGAACCTCCATTGCATCCTTATTTATAGCCACAACCGGTATACCTAATTGAACGAACAAATTTTGTAGTACCGCCATGGGAGTACATAAAGCATCATTTGATCTTTCATAGAGCAGAAGATGCTTCTACTTCATCATCCACTAGAGCTTTTGTTAGTGAAGGAAAACCTGATTTCAAGCCTTACAGCCACCAGTCTCATCACATAATGAGAAGTATGGGCTGCAATCTCAGGAGCCCCACCAATCTAGGGCTCAGCGGAGGAATACCGGTACCTTATACTACTAACAAAAAGAAGACTTTGATTGTGGTCACCGAATATAGGAGATCCGACATTGTCTTGGATTCATCCGGTATAGCAATATACCTAAAGTCATAAATAACTTTAGGGAAAAAATGGTGCCTTTCACAAAGGAATATGATTCAGATGATTCCTTAGAAGAAGATGTTCAAGATCTAGCTGACTGGGCCGTTGTTCACTGAAGGTAGCCTGTTTTAGCTTTTGGCAAATTGATTACAATGTTTTGTATTTTCCAATCATTGCAATTATTTATCCGTCAATCTTTCACTTTCATGGTGGGACATGATGGTTGAAAGGTCTAGCGACTCATGATTTTTATGGGGCACTTGTGTGGTAATTAATCAAACTTGTTTGGTAAATACATACGAAAATATTTATATACAATGATGGACCCGATTCTTCCCTCTCTCCCCCGCTGCCTCCGCCCCGGGTCTTTCGGGGTACGGCGGAGGGGAGGAGAAGAAAAGTAAAGGGGTATCAACATCTTTCTTTTTTTTGTACGGGTATGCCAATTTCACTTTTCTACTTGGAATTTAGGAATGGTGATCCGAAGATTCACCTTCACAAGTAGAAAGGGGAAATGAAACTTTTTCTAGTTTCTATTGCACGCATATTTTAAGAAAAGAGACAAAAGGTTTTTTTTTTTAATGCCGTGAAAGGCGATTTCATTTGTTGCCGTGAAAGGCGATTTTGCCGTAAAAGGCGATTTACAAGTCTTATCCATTATGAAAGACAAGAATTGTGATTTTTGTCTCTAAAAGAAAAATAAAGTACAACAGAAATCAAGAAAAGGAATCTGACTTCTCATTCGATTGTGGGGACAAGTTCAGATCGACGGTCGCGAGTCATGTATGGGCTCCTCCATCGTCCATGCAGATGAGAACACGATGCTTGGATTCTTGGCTTGGCTTTTTAACCTCAGATTTTTAAAGGACAAAGACCAAGAGAAGGTCTTATATCAGATAAAAAGCTAAGTAAACGGGCTGAAAAGCCACGTTTTAGCCATGTTGGTAGAAGAAGGGAGGTCCTTGGGGGGGTGGCCCCCCAAGGGTGCTTCAATCACCTTTTGGTGGTCTTTGCAGCAGAGTTGCAGGGCCTCTGGATTTTTTTGTCTTCGTCGGTGGGAGAAGCGAGAGCTAGATCCTTTCCCTTTGGAATGCCCTCCTATTTATAGGCCTTTGGTAGCCATTTAGGAGGGTTTATGAGCATTGAATGCATTAATACTCATAATGGGAGGAGTTACAAGTTTTAAAATATTTTTTTTGTAACTCCTTTTTCCTTGAATCTGATTGGCCGATGGAGAATAATGAGCCTTTAATTGCCTTTAATCCCCATCATGGGAGGAGTTTCATGGCTTTAATGCCATAAATCCTTTGACTTGTAACTCCCATTTGCTTGCTTTTGATTGGGCCGTCCAAAATAATGAGTTAATGACCGTATTAACTTGTCATAAAACGGGTCATTTAACCTCATTAATTGGTCGCCAAGTCGCTCGAAGAGTCGCGGGCCGCGCCGCGTCTTTTGGAATTCTTCTTGCGATGACCGCCGGTGGATCCACATGTTGTTTGATGTCGGATGGCGATGCAATTTCAGACATTGATTAATGTCAATGTGCCGGCAACATCTGTCCTGTCGATTTCACGATCGGGCGGGCAGAAAGTGTGCTTTCTTTGTCGGCCGGTTGACGATTTCGAGACATCTAATGATCATCTAATGATTTCGGCGGCGAATCCGTGATGTTGACGAAGATCGACGGATTTCACGCACGAAAAATCAGATTTTGGAAAAATCACAGGGGCCAATCAACACGAAACGCGAAAAGGACCCGAAAAAAGGTCTTCCGGCGATTTTTTGGGTCGCCGGAATTCCATGGTCGCCGGCACCCATGGTCGACCATGGGCCGGCGACCCTGGGCCTTGGGCCCATTTTTTGGCCGCCGTTCGGTCGCCGTTTCTTCGCAGTTTTTCGATCTTTTTTCATTCTTTTTTCTTATGTATTTTTCCTGACATTTCCTCTCATTTATTGGCCTGATTCTCTTGAAGAAAACCTGACGAGAAGCTGCGCAAATCGGAGCACAAAGTTTCCTATTTTTCTGGAAAGCCGAAGACTTTGTTGTGCGGTTTTGCCGATTTTTGTCAAGCATTGAAACTAGGTCAAACGATGTCGGAATGACCTGAAATTTGACGTGGAGCTTCTTGAGCAATAGATAGGACCAACTGCAGGCTTTGGTTTGAGTTTTGAAGCCTTTTGGGGTCCCGCAAATGCTTGCCTTAATTTCATCATGAGAGAAATTCCGAGCTTTGACTTGTAGTCAACCGATGTCCGATTGACCTGAAATTTGACAGGGAGCCTCCTGAGTAGTAAGTAAGACCAACCATGGGCTTTAGTTTGAGTTTTTGAAGCCTTTTGGGGTCCCGCAAATGCTCGCCTTGATTTCACCTCGAGGATAATGCCGAGCTTTGAAACTAGGCCAAACGATGTCCGTTTGACCTAAAACTTGACAGGGGACCTATTGGAGTCATTTTGGGATGATCCATTAGCTCCAATTTGGATGCCATGATTCCGGGGTGCTCCGCTGCCGGTAGGCCTGTTTTGGCTTCCTGAGAGTTGATGAAGGGTCAAACGTCGTCCGTTTGACTTGAAATTTGGCAGGGGGCCTTTTGGAGGTATTTTGAGACCATCCGTAGGCTCTGATCGAAGTTTTGAAGTCTTCGACACTGTCGCTGCCGGGAGCTCCTGCCTGGCTGTCGGAGGAGTGAAGTTAGGCCAAATGATGTCGAAATGGCCCGAAACTTCATGTGTACCCTTCTTTTGGCTGCTTTGAAGGATCTTGTAGTTTTTGTTTGATTCTGACAAGATCTGGTGCTTGAAGTGGCGCCTTCCTATTTATGGCAGGATGTGGCTCCATGTAGCTTTTGGTGTTGAAGGGACATAGTGACATTTTTGGTGTCAACATACAACAAAACTTACCTTAGTTCTCAAAATGATTGCAATATTGTCCCTTTCTAGGTTAGTTGCGATCTTCATTTATTTATTATTCTTCTTAAACTATTTATATAGATTTAAGTGTGTGTACATCGTCCATGCATTAGGATGTTATGAGTTTCCATGCACTGTAATGGCAGTGACAGATGGAAGAAGTTTCTATACACTCTTTCATTCTTAAATAAAGGTTAAAATCTATAAATGAGGAAATATTTGAATACATAGCCATCACCCTGATGAATCAAATCTTAAGAAATTCAAGTCCAATGTAAATCTTTAGTTTATATCCTTCACCATTACATCTTTAATAATTATTCGTAAGAACTGATTTTATTGTGATTCTAAGGAATTTAATAAATGCGTACAAAAGACCCAGAGGGGTAAATGTACTATACAAAGGAAGTAGGGCGGCAAACACGTATGGCCATCTCAAGCGCAAGTGAAGATGAGGATACTTGACTGAATGGATAGCACTTTGAGTTTTCTCAGGAGAAAATCGATCGAAAGCAGAGAATTAGAGAGTTAGTTGCTTTTTCCAAAGTTTGACCATGTAAAACCCTGGATCCTAAGGATGTAATTGAAAGTCTGGGCTCTGAATCCTAGAGGGCCGGTAAATAGGGTGAGCTTCAAATTAGTGACTAATTATGACCAATTTTAACTTCTTTAAATTAAATTAGCCACTAGTGATGATTATCAAACTAAATGCGGAAGCTAACAGAAACAATCACCACAAAGCATGCACCATCACACAATGATTTATAGTGGTTCGGCCTCAATGCCTACATCCACTACCGGCTTGTGATCCAACACCCCACCGGATTTTCACTATCTATGCTTTTCAATTGACTAAGCAATAACCTTTACAATGATGTTTTTCTAGGCTAAACAACAACCTATCAATGTGCTTTTCTAGGCTAAGCAATAACCTTAATAAGAAGAATATTTTCTCTCAAAGTAGTGTCTACACAAATACTATAAGAGATACAATTTAAGTTCAATTACAATGCCTCTAAAATAGGTGGATGCGAAATTGAAAATCTAACTCACACAAACACTATATGAATGTAAAGGTGTATGCTCATGATGTGTGTGTGTGATAACTTCAATCAAGTTAAAAAGTAAGCTCAATCAATATATGCTCAAAGGATTTAAAAGTTTAAGGCACATAGAAAGTTTTGATGAAGTGAAATGCAAATCACATGTATGAATACTAACTTGTTGATGGCGTGAAAATCAAAGGCTCACAAGTTGTATGAAACTAATTAACTCTAAACATGTGATGTATGTGTAATGTTGTTTTCAAAACCAAATTAATTTAACTAAGGTTCAAATGAATGAAAACAACAAATAAAGATTCAACCAAGTAAATGAATCATACTATAAAAGAAATCAAAGATTTTGGCTAAGCATGATTAAAGAAGATTTTAAAACAAACTTGGTTTGAAATCAAGGTGAAAAATCCAATCTAACTTAGATTAAAGATTAAATGAAGAATGGATTCAACACATCATAGTTATCATGCTAAAATTCATTTACCAATAATTTAAACAAAGCATATAACATATGATTAATAGAAGTAAAGCTTACTGAGAGATTTAACTTCATTGATCCAAGCTTTAGCTTTACTAATGACCCCTTGGTCTCTCTTAGTTCATTCCCCTTTTTCTTGTCTCCAAACTCCTCAAGAGTGGCTAAAATGTTCAACTTTGATCAACTTCTTTTACAAACGAATACACCTCATTTTATACTAAAAAATTGAGTTCTGGCGTGTCCCCGGTCGACCTGCACCTTTCTCCAGTCGACTTGGGCTTAACGGTAAAAAATCTGACCGTTTGAAAAAGAACTCAACGACTTTATTTCTGGTCGACCTGCTATGTGGTTGGTCGACCAGGTCCCTTGGGTCTGTAGACCGGCCACACTACAGGTCGACCCGGGCCTGGGACCAGTTTTCCCTAAAATGCATAAATCAAAGTATTTCTTTGAGGGGAATTTTGGGCCAATGAATCAAGCTTGGAATCATGATCTAAATCAAACTAAGAGGTTTTAGAAACATGAAACATAAAATGCATAAAATGATTTGAAAGATTTAAAACTCATAGGCTTGCTTGATTCGTAAAACTTCGTTTTAAAACTAATTGCATCCAAGTTTAAAATCAAAACATGCATGACCCAAGATTTCTACAAGTCTTAAAAACAATGCATGTGTAAATCAAGATTTCAAGAATTTCTAAATCAATGCATGTGTGAAAATTCAAATGATGCTAAAATGATAATGCATCCATCAAATTGCAAAACACAAAATCCCTAACAATCTCCCCCTTTGCAATTTGATGGCAACTCACTCATTACTGAATTTACACACTAAGTCTTCAGGTCCCCCTAAGCTGGACAAGTCTTGAATCTCTTGGATGCTCCTTTAATTTGGCTTGGGCTCTAGGTCTTTTTCTTCATTCTTCTTGATGCTTGGAGCTTGATCATTCTTCATGCTTTCTTATCATCTTTCTTTCATTAGCCAAGCATCTTCTTTAACTCCCAAGCTTTCTTTTCTTTCAACTCTCCCTCTTTGACCATGCACTCTTTTCCTTTGGCAAGATATGCGTTATCTCCCCCTGTAGAAGATCATACAATATTTCCCCTTACGAAACTTGGACATTCTCTCCCCCTTTGACATTAAATTGCAAAGATACCTACACACATGAAATGAGGAAAATACCTTTTAGAAGCACCTGTTAACAAAAGAAATAAAAAATGAAATGCATAACATGGTACCATGTATGGAAGTAGTCTCTAAGGGTTCAAAGCCAATACAAAGGTGAATTTGAACAAAACTAATATTTCCTATGAAGGTTAACACTCCCCCTCAATCCATTCTCTCCTTTTGTCAACATGTTGACAAATAATTTTAACTATGTAGTGCAAGAAGAAGATGGTTTTACCAATTGAGGGTAAACTTCAAGGAAAGGATTAGACACGTTTAACTATAGAGCTGAATATGATCAAATTACCAATATAAAGAGCAAGGTCAAGGAGAGATGGAGGGTTACATAGCATAACATCAATTAATGTAAGTATGAAAATCATATGCTATGAAAGTTTTGAAATCATTTCATTCAATCATTAAGTATGACTATTATGTGCAAGATGAGTGAAATGAAGTTCAAACATGAAGCCAACCTCAATTATTAACCAACCAAGATTAAGATCACATAAATATGGTGGTCATGAGATTTACCTATATGTGCAAGAGAGGAGGCAAACATGAAAATTATGATGCTAATGGAATGTGACATGGAATGAAAACATATTTACTTTTAAGTTCAATCCAATGTACAAAAGGTCTATCACATTCTCAAGATATCACATTAATTGGGTATGAAATCAATCAAAAATTATACCAATTGAAACCAATTGAATATGACAACATGATTAATAGCAAGGATGTGACAAACACAAAAATTTAATCAGGCATCATGAATGAATATTCATCACTTTTAATGATATAACTAATGAGCAATGTGATGAACAAGAGAAATTGCATTTTGAAAATATATGACTTGGTAGAGCATGCAATTTTCAAAGTGTCAAATCATATGAATTCAACATCTAAGATATCCATTAAACAATAGATAGAACTACGAAATACAAGGAATGGATTTCAAAGAGGTTCATATGATCAAGATCACTACTATGAAGTTGAAACAAGTATAAGGATGACATCACTTGGAGAATATATATGAATCAACATCAGAACCATCCAAAAGAAAAAAGAAGACTATAAAGCATAAAGGATGGATTTGAGTTCTAGTATGGTATCTACAAACATAACTAAGATCACAACCATATATGGAACGATTTGACATTTGCATAGAGAGGATCAATCAACACTCAAGATCTAACTCATACCATATCATCAATAAAGAATATAACTATGCATGCACAAGAAGGTATGGAGTTAGAAGGATATCATGGATCACATATAGATGAAAATGGATCTCATATATGGGTATACCTATTAAGAACAATGTTTTAATTCCAATTCATCTAAAATAATCCATTAATCTATCACGCAACATTTCCACTCTAGCAAATGAACTAAGCTTACAATGCAAAGGAAAATGGTTATGAGGGTTATACCAAATGAGCTTAGCACACTAAATCACATATGTACTTATTAAGCTCAAATGATAATAAAACAAAATATTTTACTATAAAGCACATAAATAATCATCAATTTGCATTAATAAAAATATATACAAAGTTAGGCACAAACATTCAAATCAATGACACCGTACCCAACCATGCAATGTAAGACATAACATCAAAATCAATTTGCATTTGAAAGAATGTGACTTTGTTGAGAAAAAAGCAAATCTAACATGATGAAATTATAATCAAATGATTTTGAAAAACCATGATATGTAACTAGAATGGTGCATGAAGACAAAATCAATTGATCACAAATAAACATTGCATTTTAAGAAATGTAACTATGAAAGAACAAAATGCAAATGTAATCATGACCAACAAAAAGATTTAACTATAAATGATAGGTTGGTCAAGGAGGTTCAAGGCCTTAAGGTTTGTCTAAGTATCTAACTTTAGGAATCCACCTAAGGTCTTGAGAGGGTTGATCTTTGAGGTCTAGTTTAGAAGTCCCACCAACTTTAGGAGATTTGACTTGATAAATTTTTAATTTGGACTTATCGCCATGATATTTAGATTTTACTAAATTTAGCTTAGATTGGTGATTAGTCTTTTGAGGTTGATGAGTTTGTTTCTTAGGGGATTGATTCATATTTTTTTTCTTCTTATTTCCTCCCTTTATTTGACTTTTGAATTTTAAATTTAACTTTGCTACTTTCTTGAAAAGTTCTTTCATGTGTTGATTTAAGGGAGATAGGCTCAGAAGCTTTTTGTTGATAGATTCTTTTATACTTGGTTTAACTTGTTTAACCTTTTTAGAATCTATCTTAGGAGACTCCTTTTTAATTGATTTAATTTGTTTGATCTTCTTGGAGTCTTCCTTGATTTTTAGTGTCTCACCCTTCATAGACTTTGATTCTACTTTTTTGGTGGGTTTAGACAAATGGCTTCTTCTTAGTTTGCACTCAAACCTAAAATGCCCTTTAATGCCACAATAATTACATTTAGTCATGGGTAAGGAAGGATGAGTACTAGAAAATTAGGACTCACCTTTCACAAATCCAAGACCCGTCCTATCTCTTTGAGATTTACCCAATTTAAATAACTTTTCAAATTTCTCTTCACCTTGGGTAAATTTGCACTCATACTTTTGTTTGTAGCTTTCAAGTTGAGTGACTTGGTTTATAAGGATTGAGTTTTCATTTTTAACTTTTAATAATTTAATTTCAATTCCCTTATTGTTGTTTAGTTCTTCATGGGCAAGTTTTAAATCAAATTTAAGTTTATTAATAACATTAGATCAAAGTTCTAGAGTTTTTATCTTATTTTGAGCATTAGATAAATTTTCCTTAGAAATAGTCAACTTGGATTCTAAGTTGTTAATATTTTTGTCTTGCCTTTGTAATTGATTTCTTAGTTTTGAATTTTCCTTATTAAGATCATCATTTCCTATTTTTAATTCATTTAGTTCATCTTTAATATTAGATAGGTTATGCAAAGAGATCATAAACTTAGAGTCTAAACAATGTATTACTTCTTCTTTCTCTCTAAGTTCATCTTTCGAAGAAACTAATTCTTTGTTTAGCTTTTTAAATTCTTCTTTTAATTTTTTATTTTTCTTAACAAGTTCGAAGGCAAATGTACATAAATCATCATAAGCTTGTCGAAGGTCATCTTCATTTTCATCATTTTCTTTCTCTTTTAATTCAAATTGAGATTCATTAGTTTCATTGTTTAAGTCTCCATTTGTGGGAAGAAGAGATCTATAAGAGGAATTTACACAAGAATCTGTACAACCTAACATAGTGGAATCCATTTTAATGATTTTCATGAAAACACAACACTAGGGTTTTGACTCTAGGTTTTAGCTAATAAGGATCAACTCCTGGTTGTTAAGCCCCATAATGGAGTAACCTTTCTCTGATATCAATTGAAAGTCCGGGATCCGAACCCTAGAGGGAGGTGAATAGGGTGAGCTTCAAACTAGTGACCAATTATGACCAATTGTAACTTCTTTAAATTAAATTAGCTACTAGTGATGATTATCAAACTAAATGCGAAAGCTAACAGAAACAATCACTACAAAGCATGTACCATCACACAATGATTTATAGTGGTTTCGCCTTAATGCCTACATCTACTACCGGCTTGTGATCCAACACCCCACCGGATTTCCACTATCAATGCTTTTCAATTGGTAAGCAATAACCTTTACAATGATGTTTTTCTAGGCTAAATAAGAACCTATCAATGTGCTTTTCTAGGCTAAGCAATAACCTTAACAAGAAGAATATTTTTTTTCAAAGTAGTGTCTACACAAACACTAAAAGAGATGCAATTTAAGCTCAATTACAATGCCTCTAAAATAGGCGAATATGAAATTGAAAATCTAACTCACACAAACACTATATGAATGCAAAGGTGTATGCTCATGATGTGTGTGTGTGATAACTTCAATTAAGTTAAAAAGTAAGCTCAATCAATATATGCTCAAAGCATTTAAAAGTTTAAGGCACATAAAAAGTTTTGATTGAAGTGAAATGCAAATCACATTTATAAATACTAACTTGCTGATGACGTGAAAATTAAAGGCTCACAAGTTGTATGAAACTAATTAAGTTTAAACATGTGATGCATGTGCAATATTGTTTTCAAAACCAAACTATTTTAACTAAGGTTCAAATGAATGAAAACAACAAATAAAGATTCAACCAAGTAAATGAATCATGCTATAAAAGAAATCAAAGATTTTGGCTAAGCATGATTAAAGAAGATTTTAAAACAAACTTGGTTTAAAATCAAGGTGAAAAATCCAATCCAACTTAGATCAAATATTAAATGAAGAATGGATTCAACACATCATAGTTATCATGCTAAAATTCATTTACCAATAATTTAAACAAAGTATATAACATATGATTAATAAAAGTAAAGTTTGTTTTGAGATTTAACTTCATTGATCCAAGTTTTAGCTTTACTAATGACCTATTGGTCTCTCTTAGTTCATTCCCCTTTTCCTTATCTCCAAACTCCTTAAGAGTGGCTAAAATGTTCAACTTTGATCAACTTCTTTTACAAAGGAATGAACCTCATTTTATACTAAAAAATTGAGTTCTGGCTTGTCCACGGTCGACTTGCACCTTTCCCCGGTCGACCTGGGCTTAACGGTAAAAAATCTGACCGTTTGAAAAAGTGCTCAACGGCTCTATTCTCGGTCGACCTGTTGTGTGGTCGGTTGACCGGCCCTTGGGCCGGTCGCAGGTCGACCCGGACCTGGGACCATTTTCCCCTAAAATGCATAAATCAAAGTATTTCTTTGAGGGGAATTTTGGGCCAATGAATCAAGCTTGGAATCATGATTTAAATCAAACTAAGAGGTTTTAAAAATACGAAACAGAAAAAGCCTAAAATGATTGGAAAGATTTAAAACTCATAGGTTTTCTTGATTCATAAAACTTCTTTTCAAAACTAATTGCATCCTAGTTTAAAATCAAAACATGCATGAGCCAAGATTTCTACAAGTCTTAAAAACAATGCATGTGTAAATCAAGATTTCAAGAATTTCTAAATCAATGCATGTGTGAAAATTCAAATGATGTTAAAATAATAATACATCCATCAAATTGCAAAACACAAAATCTTTAATAGTAATTAGTGATAGTTAATTGTATTTTAACTAATTAAGCTCGATTAGAAGCAAGTCAGGATTACTGTTAGGATCGTGTGCGCGAAGTTCATTGAGACACGAGGTCGTTTGGGTACAGTAGGAGGGTAGTTAGCAATTTTGGGAAATTTTATTGGTCTTTTTCATAATTTTCATTTTTCGAGGTTTTTGGCCAATTGGGTAGATGACCTAATTTTCCAAGCTCTTCCTTTCTACCTCACCTTGACCCGATCCGTTGAAAAGAGTCAAAACCAAACCCGAAGTCCACTTAGGACCAAACCATAATTTTCAAAAACTCATCTCCCTTTAGGTGCAAAGATTGACCCATTGACCTCACTTTACTTTCCTTCTCTTTTCCCTTTCTCCTTCGTTTCTCTTCCTTCTTCTTTTCTCCATTGCTCAAGTGAAGATCCAGGGCTCACTCTCCACCATTAATCATCACCATCATCTTCTCTTGGGCCCCACGACCTCATCCATCCAATTTTTACGGATCTCCCCTCTCCCCCTTAATATAGGTAAGCTTCTTTCATTGTAAAAGCCAAAGTTTCTGGATTTATAGTTTTGCAATGCTACAGATTAGCTCACTAGCCTCCCCTCGTTGTTTGAGCATGAGAATTGATTTGTTTGGGTTTCTTTTCCATAGATTTGGGTTTTTGGGCACTTTCACCAAGGGTTTGGCTTTTGGGGACTTTTATACCAAGGCAAGTGGATATTCATTGTATTACTTTGATATGCACGTGTAAATGTTTATCATTCACAGTGTAACTTGAGTTCAAGTTTTTAATTGGAAGTCTATATGCTAGATTAGGGTACTAATTGAATGGCAGAGAATGGAGGGTGGTCTAGAATGCATTGGAGAGGGCTTGTCCCTATTTTGATGTTGTTTATCGGGTGTGGGAAAACAAGGCATTTGGATTTCCCATGTTCTGAGCAAAACAGAGCTTTGAAGTGCGGTTTTTGGGAGGTTACGGCAAGCTGTAAGACCCGTATGGCGAGTCATAAAACCTCATAATGGAATTTGGGAGCAAGGCTCAACTGAGCCCTGAAATTTACTGGGCTCTACTTTTGTTCTTCGGTCACCTTATGGCTAGCCGTAAAACCCATGCTACTCGCTGGAAAATGGAGTGATTGTGCTCCAAGTTCTACCACATTCTATTATTGGTCTAGGGTGACCTTACGGTGAGCTGTAAGCTCACTGTAGTGTATTCTCACGGCTAGTCATGTAGAAAGATGCGTTATACCTAGTTTCTTCAAAAATAATATTTTTTGTAAGGCTTTTGAGACTTAGATTGGGACCCTTGGTATCCTTCTATGAAGACTGATTGGTGGACCTTCGTGAGGGTTGTTTTGAGCAAACATATATTTACGTATTGCCGGACAACGTGCGATGTACAATCTACATCGAACCGAGACGAACTAAGTGAAGATGATATCCAATAATGGAGAATGCCCAAGGAAAATGATCCGATATCAATGAGCTCACTCCTTCATTGGACCAAGTAGCGATGTCTCATATAAAGAAGACAATGACTGACCGAGGACATCATTGTTTATTCCCCCTTGACTATCGAAGATTGAATTGAATTGTATTGTCTTGTTATTGTTGTCCACAAGTTTCTCGCATGATCCATAGGTTTATATTTTTTTATATTGTTAGAATTACATTGAGAACCTAGATTGATCATACATAGGATCTCCATTGATTGTCATTGTTATTGAATGATATGATGAGGCTAGCATATCCTGATTGTAAGGGCTTATAGAGGGCTACCATTAATGTAATTGAAAGTGATTGGGGGATTGAATTGATTGAACGATTGATGAAAAAGTAATCCCCTCATGATTGTGGAATCCTGTTCATGCGGGATAAGCCTAGCCCTTACTGATTGTCATAGGATTCTCGTGTTAGGCACCACTCGGTTGTTAACATCTAACACAAAGGGGCACCTCTATGGGAGGACTGTAGATTGATAAATGAATTGGATAACGACCACATATCGTGTTTGGTTATCATTGTTGCGGGTGGTACCCCGATGATTTGGCTTTCTCGGGTTAAACTTCAATGTATTTTTCTGGACTAACCATCCGATGTATTGTCCCGGATTGAATATCTAATGTATTGATTTGACGTCAGAAAATCTCAATGTTCACCCCATCTACTCCCCTGCTACTTCAGACTTCAACAACATGATTGCTACCTCAGGGCTCTTGGATATAGGCTTCTCTAGAAACCAATTTACTTGGTCTAACAATAGGCAAGGGAACTCCTATGTTGCAGCTAGGTTAGATTGCTCCCTCACCAATCAAGCTTGGACATTCTCCTTCCTAGACTCCTTCCTTCAGCATTTAGTCAAACAAAATTCTGACCATAGTCCAATCCTTCTTTCCAGTTGCCCTCCCATTATTGCAAAATATATCCCCTTCAAATTTGAGGAAATGTGGATCGGCCACCCAACTTTCAAGGACTTGGTGGCTAAGGAGTGGAGTATTCCTACCTATGGCAATCCCTAGTTTATTCTCTGGAAGAAGATCAAGTCTCTGAAAATTATCCTCAGCTCATGGAACAGGGAAGTTTTTGGAAACCTTAAAGCTAACATCTCTGCAACAGAATCTCCCATTTTGAATTTGCAAGCTAGTATGGATACAGTCGCTCTTTGACTCCACTAATGCTGCTCTCAGGATAGCCAGAAGATCTCTCCAAAATTTGCTATAGGCTGAAGGAACTCACTGGAAGCAGAAAGCAAGGATAAACTAGCTGAAGGAATGAGATAGGAATACTAAATTTTTCCATTTAGCAGCAAAAGTGAGAGGCTCCAAGAATCGTGTTGAAAAGATTGATTACAAGGGCAATATTTTGGAGGATCACCTTCTAATCAAAGATGCAGCTGTTGAATTCTTCTTTGATGTTTACAAGTCTTCTTCTGGGCAGTTGGATCCTATGCTCTTCCAAGTTAATAGTGGGTGGGTATCTATAGTTCAAAATGTAATGCTTCAATCCATCTTCTCTAATGAAGAAATCAGAGCTACTGTATTCAGCTTCAAAAGGTCCAGCTCTCCTAGTCCTGACGGCTTCTGGAGGATCTTTTTTTGTAGCTGCTGGGATATAGTGGGTGCTTCTGTTATAGCAGCTGCTCAAACTCCTTTCTCTCACTTATTCCTAAAGTGGCTGCTCCTTCATCTTTTGGAGACTATCGCCCTATAAGTTTACTCAATTTTAAATGTAGAGTTTCCTCTAAGATCCTTGCTTCAAAGCTAGCCTCTGTTCTTCCAGACCTCATTTCCAATCATCAAGTTGCGTTTCTAAAGAACAGAAAGATGCAGGATCACATAGCTTTGGAGCATGAGTTGACTCAGAAACTTCAAAAGGGAGCTAATGGTAAAGGTATTTGTCTTAAGTTGGATATTTCCAAAGCATTTGACAAATTAAATTGGACCTATCTGTTTAGAGTGTTGGAATTTTTTGGTTTTAGCAATGCTTGGATATCTCTCATTAAAGAATGTGTTACTTCTCCAAAAAGCTTGGTTCTAGTTAATAGAGAGCCTACTTGCTATTTTGCTTTGGGGTGTGGTCTTAGGCAGGGGGATCCACTTTCACCTTACCTATTTATCCTAACGGAAGAAATCGTCAATCTAAATATAGAGAAGCTGGTCGGCCTAAAGAAAATCACCTCGATCTATAGAGCTCCCTCTTCTCTTTGTATCTATCACTTATTGTTTGCAGACGATATTCTTCTCTTCTTCCAAGCAACGATCAGTAGTATTAAGGTTATCAAAGGAGTCTTGAATTCCTATCAATTGGCAGCTGGTCAACACTTCAATATGGGAAAGAGTAAGGTGCTTTATGGCAATAGCAGGCAGTCTTTCAAAAACAGGACCTCAAGGTGTTTTGGCATTCCTCAAGCTTCTTTTCCAGTGATATACCTAGGTGTCCCTCTCTTCATAGGCAGTCCTAAAGCTATCTATTTTGATAGTTTAAAGGCTTCTTTCAAGAAAAGATTGACTGGTTCGAAATGCAACATGCTCTCCTTTGCGAGGAGGGTGATCCTGGTTAAGCATGTCCTCCAAACCCTTCCTATTCATGTGTTACTTGTGCTTCCCATCCCAAAGTCAATTTGCAATTTCACGGAAAATGGATGAGCAATTTCCTCTAGTTAGGTGGGTCTCTTCAAGTTAAGAGAAGTTTCATTAGTCGGTAAATTGTTTGTCTCCCCAAGTTAGAAGGTGTTCTAGGTTTTCGTAGATTGCAGGACTTAATCAATGCCAATATGGCCCGATTAGGTTGGGCTGCCCTGTCCTCCTCCTCTCTATGGGCCTCTTGGTTCAAAGCTAAATATTTCAAAGGGTTTTCTCCTTGGCACCAAAGCTCTTTAATCTAAGGCTCTTGTATTTGGAGGCATATCAAGAGGAAATGTCACTTCCTTTTTCAAAACAATCACTGAAATCTGGGAGATGGGAGAAATATTAGTTTTTGGCATGATAAATGGCATGGTCCTCTCTCAATAGCACACCAATTTCCGGGTGTTTCCCTCCCCTGGTTTGATTCAGTTCAAGGCGATTTTAACAACCCCCAGCAGATTACAAATTTAGATCTGCCTCAGCAGGTGGTCTCCTTCTCTTCTTCTCTTTTGGTGGACTTCTGCCTCTCTAATGTTCCGGATAAGGTGCTATGGTCGAGCTCTAACTCTAGCCATCTCTCATTCTTTATTTCTTGGGATTCAGCTAGAAACAGGGGCCTGCCCAAAAGTTGGTTCAAGTTTGCCTGGAACAGTCTCCTCATGCCCTCCATTGCTTGTTTTGCTTGGAAATTGTTCCATAACAAACTCCCCACCAATAATTAGGCACAGCCCATTGGTGTGTAGTTGGCGTCTACATGCTACCTCTGTAGCAAGGGCGCACCAAGAGACAGTACTTGAGCCTATTCTTCCTCTGCCCCTTTGCTTCGATCTTCTGGGACTGGTTTCAGCTCTAAGGCAACTTCAGTGTCCCTCCTGCAGTCTCTGCCTCTTCTATATGGAGCTCCCTCCCAGCTAGTTCTTGTCCTAATGCTAAAAATGGCATGGGTGCTTTATTTCTAGTTGCTCTGTTCAGTTTGTGGCAGGTCAGGAACCTTGTTCTCTTTAGTAATTTGAAACTAACACAAAAAGCTGTTATCAATTCTTAATGGCAAATGCCTCCTACTCTCTTGGTAAAATGACTTCCCCATTTTGTAGCTCCTCTTTAGATTCATTCTTTGCTTTATGTAAGCAGCACTATCCTAGTGTAAGAGCATAACATGTGACTCACAAGATTAGGGGGAGCCTTACAGGACTTATCCAAATGACCGTAGAGAGCTAGCCGCTCAGGGACCTGAAAGGGGAGAAAGAACAGTCCGAGGACCCTGGCTGTGGGCAGCGCAGGGTTCTCCGATGCTCAAGTTAGTGCAAGAACTGATCTCGAGTTGGAGAAGAAGAGAGGCAGCGTTCATGCATATGTAAATTTATGCTTACGTACCTGCGTGGGAACAACTTCTTCTCTATATATAAGAGATTCTCCAGGTATTTGATGGGCCTGATGATCTGACTGCTAAAGTCTCATCAGCCACAAAGCAATTAATGAGGGTCCATCACATCCCATATCGCATTAAATGGTGGTCCGATCAGCCCACGTCACATTAAATGCGAGTGATACTGGGCTTAACTTGTCGGTGGTGAAGGTCCCATCGGACCTTTTCTTGGGCCCCGCCCTGATATGCTCATAGCCGCTTGATGCTGCTTTGTCAGAGATCTGGTGAGGATTTGGACGGCTGGGATGAAGTATCTATCCCAGTGGCGAGTACTTATATTCCGCTACGTATCTGAAGAGGGGAGACGGCTATCAGGGCTTGTCTTATCTGGCACCTTGGTACACAGTTGTAGCCGAGGTGCGCGATTACCAGTTACATAGCCGAGGTCACGACATCCTCAAGTCAGAGTCGACCACAACGACGATACTTACCTCGGCCAGCGCATTAGTGCTCGAGTCTGGATGCGCTCGACTGAGATCATCGTTGGGTTTAGCATGATTTTGATGTCTTGAGAATCGCCCCACACAATTGCCCCCTAGCTTCCGACTCTTTAAAGTTCAGGAATCTTTAGGGTCGAAAGCTATAATGATGAGGATTAGACAAGGATCTGTCTTAATGACGGCCGCTGACGTTCGGTCTTCATCCGATCTTCCTTCGTTTGCCCTAGGCAATAAATGCTGCTCTTTAATCATTGCAGAAAATACGCTGGTGGTGACACGTGTCATTATACGGTTCGTTGTGCCGTCGAACAGAGGGCGTTTGCAGCTTTCCAATGTGGCATTTTCGAATTTCGAAAACGGCGCTTCAAGATGGCTAAGATGGTGCTTCTTCCTCCTATAAATAGTGTCGTAATCTTCCTCTCCCCGATCTTTGCTTCCCGTATTCGAAAGAGTCCCTCTAGAGCTTCTCAGGGTCTTTGAGAGCAGAAGTTACAGTGACGCGTGAGAGAAATCCCGAGTGATTCGTAAGTCCCATTTTGCCCAACTCACTCTTGCCTCCCTTTGGGGGTTTCCTTCCTTTTTTTTATCGGGAGGGGTTTCATTTTTCTTCCACCTTTAGGCTTTTCCGTCTTCTTCTCTTTTTAGAAATGGGCATCTATAGCCATTGGTTAGAAAACCCCGTGGCCATAGAAGGGCTAAAGAGGGCCTACGACATTCCTGATGATGTCCAAGTCAGGCAGGCGGACCCTGTGGACCATGTGCTCCGTTCGTACTCAGACGGTTGGATGCCTATCCCACTGATAGCCATCATTGAGGGAGGAGTGAGATTTCCCTTAGACCCTTTGCTTAGGACTTGTCTCAGTGCCTGGTCCATTGCCCCCTGCCAGCTGTTGCTCAACGGCTACAAAATCATTATGGGCACGGGCGTGATGAATAAAAGACTTGATATTGACCTCGGCATCCATGACATCGAGGATGTCTACAATATCTGTAAGTCTAAGGAGGACAGCTACTACCTCCGAGTCAAGCCGCGTCGAGAGAGCTTCGTTACGGCGCTTGAAGATTCAAACAAATATGCCGAGGACGATCTCTTGTGCATCTCGGGGAACTGGGAGTTCGGCGCCGGGGCGGACAGAATGCATAGAGTCCCGCGTCACCTCGGGGCCGTTCCAAGTAATTATCTTCCTTGCGTTTATTTTACAATCTTCTTTCTTTGCCGAACTGATGTTCTTGTTAATTGTGCAGCTGCCCGAGAGAGGAAACAGCTAGCCAAGAGAGTCGGCTGGAAGAGGAAAGAC
The DNA here is from genome assembly GCA_003546025.1 of Camphora micrantha. NCBI lineage: Eukaryota > Viridiplantae > Streptophyta > Magnoliopsida > Laurales > Lauraceae > Camphora > Camphora micrantha. Next base: position 21,023,486 of record QPKB01000012.1, on the reverse strand, counting down.
GAGTGGCATCGAAAGATCACAAGGTGCATCGAATTTTCCACCAGATCAGCTTGGGCGCTCTTGGGTTACGAGCCGAAGTATCGGGGATACTACAAAAGAGCTGAACCTCCCCAAGAGCCGCCTCGAGGAGAAAATCCGGGGACAAGCAAGCTCGTGGCTAAAGCTCGATCTACGGTCGCGTTCGAAGAGGGGGGACCTTCCCGGGCTGCAACTGACGCCATTAGTCGAGCCACCTCCGACGCCGAAGCATCCACCCTCGAGCCGCAATCAAGCGGCACTCCCCTGAGAAGAAGAGCCCGCCGCTCCTCGCCGAAGCTAGGCGAAATGTCGCGGATCCCAGCGTTCGTGGACTTAGAGACGCTGGCGCTCGGAGACAAGGCTGGATCTCCTCCACCGGCAGTTTCGGACACTGCCGAACGTTCTGCCCCCGGGCCCGTCGTGACCTCCATGGGTGCGGAAGAGGAAGTGTCGGCTCCGCACCTGAGTCCGAAGGGTCGGCAGTTTCCTGCTGAAATCGAGCAAAGTGAGAGTCACTCGAGAAAGAGGCCAAGGGAGGAAGGGAACGGTTCAGGTGGTCCATTGCCGCCAGCCGAGCCGGCATTTTGGGAGCCGAGCTTCTTACTTGAGCCGGGGAGGCCTATGACGGTGGAAGATTGTATCCATAGGAGGCCCAACTCCCTCGTGCTCGAGACGCTCGGCCATGCCTACGCGCTACTGCGTGACATGGCTCGGCTGGAAAAGATGAGCGACCCCAAGCTACTGAAGTCACTAATGCATTTTGCTTTCAGGTAAGATCTCCTCGACTGTACTCTTTCATACGTTGCATTTCATTTTGGCTACTGTTTTCTGATTTACTTCTGGTTTGCTCCTCTCTAACAGACACTACAAAAATTGATGGTGGTCATCGATAGGTTTAATAAGCAGGGTCCCCTGGTCACCGAGCTCGAAGGGGAGAGGAGGCAATTAGAGGAAGCGTTGGGAGCCAGCACCTCAAGGGCGGACTAGCTGGAGGCGCTCAAGGGCAAGCTTGAGGCAAAGCTCGGCGAGGCCTCCATTGAGGTCGAGAGCGAAAAGATGAAAAACGCCGATCTCGAGGCCTTGGTGGAGAGACTAAAGAGCGACCTTCAGGCTGAGTCGAGGAGGGCAGACGAGGCGGAGGCCAGGGCCAAGTCCAAGAGCGAAGCCGCCTTTCAGGACGCGGAGAACCAAGCGACCGCCTACTATGGAGCGTCCGCGTCCGGGACAGGACGTGGTTGAAGGCATGGCGCACCGCCTTGAAGGAGGTGGGGATCCCGGAGGACTATCCGTCCTTCGTGAATCCGCCGGACTGTCCTGGCCCGTCGGCTCCCAACGACAGAGTGGTGATAGAGGCTTCAACCGACGTCCCCGGCAACTCGAGTCCTTAGAGGCCCTGAAGTATTTCTTTTCCTTGATCAATGATGTAAATTTTTGTTTGTTTTTTTTTTTAGACTTGTACTTCGGAATGTAATGATTCTTCAGTAATGAAATCAAATTTTTTGCTTGCCACTGAGTTCTCCTTTTCTCTTTTTTTTTTTTTCACATTTGTCTACTTTCTTTCGCCAAGTATCTGAGTTCGGACTCATTGGGACGGCATGGACCGACCCGAGGTGATTTCATCGTTGGTCGTAATGGCTTTATGCCCGGGCGGTATAGACTGACCCTAGGCAATCTCATTAGTGGCCGTAATGGCTTCATGCCCTGGCGGTATAGACCGACCTGCGACAATCTCATTGGTGGTCGTAATGGCTTCATGCCCGGGCAGTATAGACCGACCCGCGACAATCTCTTCATTGGCCGTAATGGCTTCATGCCCGGGCGGTATAGACCGACCCGCGACAATCTCAGCATTGCCCGTAATGGCTTCATGCCCGGGCAGTATAGACCGACCAGCGACAATCTCATCATTTGGCGTCACAGCCACACTGCCGACGCTTCCCATTCAGTTCCATCGAGAGTCAAGAATTTAGTAATTGCTTTCATTGATTCTGAGAATTGAATACAAGCTAAAAATAGAACTTCTTAAGGTGGGAGGCGTTCCATGGCCGTGGTAGCTGTCGACCATTCATGTCTTCAAGTCTATAGGCCGACTGTCCAGTGATGGAAATTACTTTGAATGGCCCATGCCAGTTCGGGGCTAACTTGCCTTGATTCGGATCCTTGTCACCCGGGAGTGTCTTTTTCAGAACCAGTTCACCAATCGCGAACTTTCTCTCTTTGACCTTCTGGTTGTAGCCCCTGGACAACTGCTGCTGATAAGCGGCCAGTTTGACGGCTGCTTCTTCTCTGCGTTCGTCGGCTAGATCCAACTCCCGAGATAGATTAATTTCGTTTTGGCCTTGGTCAAAAAGTTCAGACCTCAGAGTCGGGAGGCCAATCTCTAGGGGAATGAAGGCTTCCATCCCATAGGTGAGGGAAAAAGGCGTTGCCGAGGTGGAGCGCCTTGGAGTCGTCCTGTAGACCCATAGGACACTTGGCAGTTCTTCGACCCATCTTCCTTTAGCTCGGTCGAGTCGCTTCATCAACCCATCTAATACCACTTTGTTAGAGATCTCAGCTTGACCATTGCTTTGTGGGTACACCGGGGTAGAATAGTGGTTCCTGATACCGAGTTCTTCGTATAAACTGCTGAAGGAAACAGAATCGAACTGGATCCCGTTGTCCGAGACCAAGGCTCTTGGGATACCGAACCTTGTAACTATATTCTTCCACACGAAACTCTTTGAGTCCTCTCGGTTATGGAAGATAATGATTTTGCCTCTATCCATTTAGTGAAGTAGTCAGTGGCAAATATCAACCACCTCTTATTTCCTGGAGCTCGGTGAAGTGGTCCCACGATGTCCAGTCCCCATTGGGCGAAGGGCCAAGGACTGGAGAGTGACCTCAAGTTTTGCGTTGGCTGATGGAGGGAGTGTGAGAACTTTTGGCATTTTCACACTTTCTGGCATATGACTGAGCGTCTTTTTCGTATGTACGACCACCAGTAGCCTTGACTGATTGCCCGATACGCCAGTGACGTTCCTCCGATATGGCTGCCGTAAATTCCTTCATGTATTTCATAGAGGAAGTCTTTGACTCTGCTAGGGTGGACACACTGGAGATATGGGCCTGTGAATGACTTTTTGTAAAGCTTGCCTTCAGGAGACAACCAGAAGCGGGATGCGTTGAGCCTGATTCGGTGAGCCTCAGTTTTGTCTTCTGGAACCTAGTCGTCTCTTAGATAAGAGACAATCTGGTCCATCCAGCTCAGGCCGAGATTCAGGCATAGGATTTTTCTTGGCGGGTGGAGCTCTGTACTGGGCCTTGCCAGCGATCCTACTTCAACGGTTCTTTTCTTTCCTGCCTCGACGGCAGAGGCCAGACTAGTAAGGGCGTCGGCGTGAGAATTAGACTCTCTGCCGATCTGTCTGATTTCGACTGTCTGGAATTGAGAGAGGACCTTTTTCGCAATTGTTAGATAAGTAGCCATCCTGTCGTCGCGAGCTTGGTAGTCTCCAGTTAGCTGGTTGATCACCAACTGTGAATCACTGAAGACCACTAACTACCGAGCCCCTAGGATTTTGGCGCTGTTTAATCCTGCTATCAGAGCTTCATACTCAGCTTCATTATTTGACGCATTGAAGTCCAGGGTGAAGGCCTGCTCGATGACCAGTCCCTCTGGAGATTGGAGGACGACACCTGCGCCGGCTCTTCTAGAGGTAAAGGATCCGTCGACGAAGACTTTCCAACTCGAAGCGGGGTGTAGACTCTGGTCTTGTTCAGTCTCTGTAGGTACTTCTTCGAACCCTTTGCCCCCCAGTTTGATGCCGAGCTGGGTTGGTGCCGAACTCGAAAAGACGAACTCCACGATGAAATCTATCATAACTTGGGCTTTGATCGCTGTCCTGGGTTGGTACTGGATGTCGTACTGTCTGAGTTCTAAGGCCCATCTGGATATTCTTCCTGAAAAGTCAGCTTTTTTGAAGATAGACTTTAGTGGATGTTCAGTAACAACCACTATAGCATGAGTTTGAAAATAATGGGATAGCTTGCGAGAGGCGCTGACAAGTGCTAAGGCAAACTTCTCCAAAGGTAAGTACCGGGTCTCGGCATCAAGGAGGGTCTTGCTCGTATAGTAAATTGGTTTTTGGAGCTTATTTTCCTCCCTGATGAGGACGGAGCTGACCGCGTGGCCCGAGACCGCCAAATACAAATACAGTGTTTCCCCATGTTTTGGGGTTGAAAGCAGGGGAGGTGAAGAAAGGTAGGCTTTAAGCATTTGTAAAGCCTGTTCACACTCTGGAGTCTATTGGAACTTTAGATTTTTACGCAGAAGGTGAAAGAATGGATGGCACTTATCTGATGATCTGTTGATGAAGCGGTTTAGTGCGGCTGCTATTCCGGTGAGCTTTTGCACATCTTTGGCTGTGGTAGGACTTTGTATTCTAAGGATGGCTGATATCTGATCTGGATTGGCCTCGATTCCTCGTCGCGTGACTAGGCTTCCGAGGAACTTGCCGGATCCGACACCTAAAACACACTTGGAGGGGTTCAGCTTTAGTTTGAACTGCTTCAGAATAGCAAAGACTTGGGTCAAATCTTCCAAATGGTCCTGGGAATGCCTGGATTTGACGACCCTATCATCAATGTATACTTCGATGATCCTGCCGAGCTGAGCCTGAAACATCTTGGTGACGAGGCGCTGATAGGTGGCTCCTGCATTCTTTAACCCAAACGACATCACCTTGTAGCAGTAGGTGCCTCGAGGCGTTATGAATGCAATCTTCTCTTCGTCCGGGCCGTACAATTGGTATTTGATGATAACTTCGGTAAGCGTCAAGGAAACTCATCCTATCGTGACCGGCGGTGGCGTCAATCATCTAATCAATCTTGGGGAGTGAAAAGCTATCTTTGGGGAGTGAAAAGCTATCTTTGGGGTAGGCTTTATTGAGGTCAGTGAAATTGATGCACACTCTCCATTTACCGGTTTTCTTCTTGACCACCACTGTGTTTGCCATTCAGACCGGGTATTGGACTTCTCTGATCACTTCGGCCTCTAGAAGCTTGTCTACTTCATCAATCACTGCTTCCGTTTGCGGTACCTCGTACCTTCGAGCCTTCTGCACGACAAGCTTATGATTAGGATCCAGATTCAGTTTATGACACATTACCTCAGGGTCGACCCCAGGCATCTCGGCAAGAGTCCAAGCGAAAACTTCTCTATTCGTCGTCAGGAAATTTACGAGCTCGGATCTTTCTGGCTCGGTGAGCTGGCTTCCGAGCAGGAAGAATTTGCCTGGATCGTGAGGGTCGATCCTGATCTCTGTCAGATCTTCGACGCTTTTCTTCTCCAGATCCTGGCCGACCTCGTCGAGCTTCTTTTCCAATTCAGCCATGTTGACCTACCTTGGCTCTTGTTCTCCTGGTACCATGGCCATCAGGCATTGTTTGGCTATCTGTTGGTCTCCTTTGACCGTGACGACCTCTATTCTGCCGTTTTTGCCTTCGAGCGGGAACTTCAGCTTCTGGTGGCGAGTGGAGGGCACCGCTTCCATACCGTGGAGCCAGGTCCTTCCTACTATGGCGTTGTAGGGGGATGGCGCATCGACCACCAAAAAGTCCGTAATCAGGGATGCCCTCCAATCTGGACCTCGAGTGCGACCTTGCCTTTGGGGTAGACTGGTTTGGTGCTAAACCCAATTAGAGGGGTCAGAGCCTCTTGCAGATCTTCCTCGGAGAGGCCCATCTTTTTAAAACAATCAAAGTAAAGGATCTCGGATGAACTACCAGGGTCGACGAGGATCCTCTGAACCTTGGAGTTCTTGAGCTTTAAAGTGACGATGAGCGAGGTCATTATGCGGGAGCAAAACTCCTTCCAAGTCCCTGTCCGAGAACCAGATTTTGAGTCGCTCCTTACTCGCCCTCTTCGTGGCTGGTTCGAGCTCGGCCGTCATCACTTGCCTACCGTGGGAGATTTGTTTCGGCTTCGGCTCGAGCTTGATGACTCCCCTTAGGTGGAGGGGCTAAGTGGATGACGCTGATGAGCCTCTCAGACCCTTTGCTGTTTTGTTCCCTCTCACTTTGGCGAGGAGCTCTGTCACTGTCCCTGGCTCCCGTCTTGACGAAATCCTTCAGATGCCCATCGTGGACAAGTTTCTGCAGGTGTGACCTCAGGATTCTGCATTCTTCGGTTTTGTGTCTGCCTTGTTTATGATAAACACAGAATCTGCTTTGGTCACGGGCAGACGGGTCACCCCTCATGGGCTGTGGCCAGCTGAAGTACGGCTTCGACTGAATCTTGCTCATGATCTTGTGGATAGGTTCTTTGAAGATAGTGTTGAGAGCTCTATAGGGGTCAGAAGATAGCCTGGGTTTCTTACTATCTCTAGAGGTAGACATTGGAGCCTTCTCTGACCTGGACGGGGTCCAGCGTCGGCTTGACTCTTCTCTTCTGGAGGATCCCCCGTCTTTTCTTGAAGGCTTGTCACCTTGATCCTTATGGCTGACATGGAAGCTCTCCCGAGCTCGGAGCTGGTCGTCTTCTTAAGCAATGAAGCGGTTTACCCTTGCCATTAGTGCCGTTATTGAGATCACAGGGTTACCGGCCAGATCCTTCCAAAGATCATTATTTGGTAACAGGGCATTTTTAAAAGCGAAAATCGTCACTTCATCTTTAGAGCTATCGATTTGACTGTAGGTCGTCCAGAAGCGCTTGGCGAACTGGGTGGTGTTTTCACCTGTTTCATTCTCAGAGCCATTATGTCTGCATCAATCTTGGGTATGACTCTGTAGGCCTGAAACTTCTTCATGAAAGAGTGCTGGAACTGTTGCCAACCCGAGATGGACTTCTCTGGGAGTCCGCAGAACCACTTCAAGGGGAGTTCACCCAGGCTGGAGGAGAAAACCCTGCAATTTAGATGGCCTTCGTTTTCCCCAAACAGACATCCTCTGGGAGAAGTGTCGCAGATGCGCAGCCGGATCCAAGGCTTCTTCGTAAGTGATAAACTTCGGGATAGCAAACTTCCTCGGAAGGGGGAAATCTCTGATGTCGCGGGTGAAAGGTGACGCACCAAGATCGACGGATGTGCAGACATCTTGTTGATCCTGAGCGAGACCAGCCACTTCCAAACTTTGTTGAACCGCCTGCCGAATTCGCTCCTCAAGCCACTCTTGAGTGTCATGACGAACCTCTGGTAAGGTTTCCGACCGTCTCTTCGAATAGCTGTGGCTGTTGCTTGAGCCTTCGTCATGGGTTCGACTACGCCTTCTCTCATTCAAATGGGTTCTCAAGTCCTCCGGGGGGGGGGGGAGTGATCTGATCACGATGGGCGTTCAGACGGGCTCCCGGACCTCTCCTAGGAGGAGTGATCCGTTGGTGATGAGAAACTCCTTTACTGGCTCGCCGCAAACGCTGTCTAGCCACATCTGTTGCTTCTTCCTTCTTCTTCAGCTGCTGCTGGAGCTGATCGATGAGGGCGTTCTTCTCTCGGATAATGGCGTTTCGTGTCCGAATTTCCTCAAGACTAGGATCAAAATCTTCATCAGGACTATGGTCTTCATCCTCGTCATCCCTTTGACGATCGGACAGACGTGGCTGATCCACCACCAGGGACTCATGCCGTCGAGTTCCTCTTGGTACATGACCTTTTTCTCCCGGATGCTGGAGGGGTGCCATTATCGCCCTTGAGAGTGACTCCGAGTGAAGGTGGCGCTCCCGAGCATTGGCAGGGGTGAAAAGGTACTCGTCGAAGTCATTTGCCATGGTTTCCGCACGGTGTGCTCTGGATGTTTCTTCGCCTTTCGCAGCTTTCTTATTCATGGTGTTTCAGGAAAGTTTCGTTGAACGTTTCCCACAGACGGCGCCAATTGTAAGAGCAAAAAATGTAACTCACAAGATTAGGGGGAGCCTTACATGACTTATCCAAATAACCGTAGAGAGCTAGCCGCTTTAGAGACCTGAAAGGGGAGAAAGAACAGTTAGAGGACCTTGGCTGTGGG